>LPNX010345158.1:2602-20030 GCA_001517045.1 Pseudotsuga menziesii
TGAGAGGGGGAGTAATTCACCGTGCACCATTCAGCAAATTCAGGGAAGTGGAGGGTTTGTTCCAGGGCGAAAAAATATAAAAAGGACTTACATACATTTAAAACATCATTTCCCCATAAAAAACAGGACCACAATCTATCTTTACTACCAGCCACACTTCCTGTAGACAGGGAAGGGTCATAGACACCTCTGTGTCTGTCTACCAGGAACTCTTCTCTTTCATCCGGGACCTGACCAGACACAGAAGCTTCACTCTGCTGGTCCATTTCTCAATTTATACTATGAATGGTGAAGAAATTACAGGAATTGAGGTCCTACCTGGCTCACTGTGAAGGCGTGTGCTCAGAATGCGCCTTGGTACTTGACAACTGGAAGCGCCAAAATCGACAGGTCCTTTTCGCCGGGTCCCGAGAAATAAAAATAATCACGGAATATGTCAATTTCGCCTTTATAGGACCACCTTGATTTGACACGTGGGAGGCATTTATTTCCGCAACCACTACTTGTCTCTAACCCTCGCGCATCTTTCTTTTCCGGGTTCATTTCTGACCGTCGATCTCTTCTGTGTGAATTCCTGGCCCTCGGATCACATGCCACATGTCCCTTTTCCGCCGAGCCTCCTCGCTTTATCCGTCGTGCAACTTCGGGGCCCGGAGTCGTCTACAGCCGTCGATCTGCTTTGCCTTTGTGGGTGGGCCGTCGGATCGTGCTTCGTCTACCGATTCCGTTGGGCTCTTCCATCTTAATCCGCCGAGCAACTTTGCCCAGCGGAATCATCCTCGCCCGTTGATGTGATCCGCCGTCGCTCCTACACCGTCAGATCAAGCGCCGCGTACCGGATTCCGCCGGGTAATCCGAAATTATTCTCTGCGCTAGTTCTTCTCCCGGAATTCTTCTCGGCCGTCGATGGGATGCCAGGCGTTCAACAACTGTCCGATCTTGTGCCACGTACCATATTCCGCCGGGTGCTGGGGTTTTATCGGGTGCACAAGTCTCCAACCCGGAATCATTTTCCGTCATCGATCCACCATCCTGCGATCTCCAACCGTCGGATCGAGCAGCACATATCCATTTCCGCTGGGTGGTCTAAAGGTTATCGCGCGTGCATGTTACCTTTCCAGAAACCGACATGTCCGTCGATCAATGCTACTTTCAATCCTCGTCCGTAGGATCAGGAGGACTGTATGAGATTCCGCTGATCCCTCATTTCCTTATCCACCATGCACTTCCAGCCAGCGAATTTGACATGGGCCGTAGATCAGCTCTGAGCAATGTTAAAGCCTTTGATGTGTGCAGGCCGTTAGAGGCCCGAAATTCCCTTATCTTGCTTGTATGTTCTGGATGGTGGAAAGGATATAAACCATCGATTTGCTTCTCCTTTAGACCAATGGTTCAGGACCTTTCCGACTCGGCTGCTCTTTAGATTATAAATCCCCTTTGTACTATATCCTTGGCCCAAAGTATTTAATCAACAAAATCTTACCTCCCATCGGTCTTGCATCTTTTGTAAAATAAAGGTGTTAACACAATTTATAACATGTAAATTTACATACTTAGAAGGAAAATCAAACAATTGTCATGGAAAAGTAGTTCTTGTACACAAAAATAAACTTAAAGACTCAAAGCATTTGATAAGGCATGCTCAAGTAAATAATACATGGTGTGTTCAAATACACTATGCTTCAATGATTCAACCTATATATTGGATCCTAAGCAAAATAGAAAGAAAAATAAAATCAATGACAAACACAACAGATAGCCACTCATTATAATTATCTATGAGCATTTTGTGTTATGTTTTATAGCTCAAGGGGTCTTATACATTGCTTGGTGTCTAGGCATGTAGAAAAGACCCAGGTGACTTTCCTAGTCCTTAACTTTAGAGTTATAAAGTTAATGTAAGTTTGTACTAAAGTTGTGAGTGAAAAGTGATTTTTATTTCATAAAAGGTAATTTTTATCACACAAAGAATGTGAATGTTTTGAGCAAAATTGGAGATGCTTGACCTTTAAAACTTTTATTAATCAATCACAAAATATATGAATCTCATAAATAAATCAGCCACATAAATCATTCAACCATAAGAGACAATATATACCCTGGGAAAATCCTCTAAACACGGAAGATGAAAAACCCAACAATTCGTTGAGTATGATAGATATATTTGCAGAGAATGGTTTACAGCACACAAGCAGATTTCCCAATAAGAGATATCACCTAAGCAGTAGAGAAGAGAGATCCAATACATCATAAAGATCAACTATGTTGAACTTTGCATATGCCTAGCATATTAATAACAAGCCAAAACACGTAGCATGCACAAAGATATGCGCCCTTCCTTTCATTATTTGTTATTAACTGAATGTTGATTGACTTAATCTCAGTCTTTTAGTTTTTAACTGAATGTATTCCCATAAAGTTAGGAGGCTAACTGAATGTCTTTGGTGCTTCATAATTAATGTCATCCATGCTTAATTTATATTATTATCTTTTGCAAGGAACTTCTTAGTTAACTGATGCATGTTTTATTACAATTAGGAATTTACTGAAGCCTTTACAATTCAATTTCACTTGTAGGTAGATATAGGCAATTCGAATCCATTCTCTTTCTCTATGCTTATCTCATTATCATTAATTAATTATTGTATGGTCCACATGTGTATTTATTATTTAACATTCTTATCATATCATACTCAAAATAATTATTTCATACTGATGATCATATCGTATTACCTCAAGCCATATAGTTGTATGCTAAAGTAGATCACTCTAGGGGTAGCTAATCCATAAAGGAGACTTATAGCACTCAGTGACCATGACTAGTAATACATCACATAGTATAACCACTTTACCAAGTAAATTATGCCACCTCAATAAATGAGAATATTGGTAGGACTTGATATTACTCACAAGAACAGCTTGATATTACTCACAAGCTCATCTCCATAGCTTGAAGTCCATATCATAAGGTACCATCTATGAGAATACTTGAATTGATATTACTCACAAGTCTACGGTCTTGATACAAACCACAAGACTTTACAGTACGAGCATCACCACCTCAATCATATGAGGATATAGATAGGACTTGATACAAATCACAAGTCCCAACTTGATACAAACCATAAGTCTAAAGAATGACTCATGATGGTGTACAATCAACACTCCCTCTTAGCAAGAGAGACATTCTCAGCTTTACCAGGAATTTCCTTCCATACCAAGATTATTTCGGAAGTATCTAAACTTCGTCACTAACAACGACTTTCCAAAAAAATTGCAAACCGCTCATCAGTAGTTTTGTACCGAAATTTCATTTTACATGACCATGACTTCGATGAAGTAAAAATTCATCTCAATGTGTTCTATCATAACACATAGGGTTTTTTTGGAAATACTGACTATTAACACTTAATAATTATAGGCTCAAGTCTTTCACCCTAGTAGGTAGCTTCCCAAGCTACACTAGTCCTCAACATGTAGTACTATCTGCAATACACTTTGCTCAGTACTATTTGAAATACACCTTGATTCTATAGAACTAGTCGCAATACACTTGGATTTTGTAGTAATAACCGCAATATACATAACTTATCTCAGGATAAAACAATACTTGGATAGCACAATAAAGAACATATTCTAATGTACCTCAAAGGTACACAAACATATGCTCAGTTAATAAGCATAAATACAACCGATTTGCTTAGAGTCCAACCAACTACTTATATATAGTAGCATAGTAGCATCATCTGGATCCAATCTAGAATATAATTTTTCTAACCTGGAAACCATGGATTTCAAATCCGTCATATACAACATTCTACATCAAATGTGTGATATCATGCAAAAAGAAAATCTCATTTTTCTTTCAATATTCAACTTCTTTTTATTTCAAGAAAATTCTACCATATAAAGAAGTTTTTAGTCAGCATTCCATTATCTATGATGTTCTTTAAGGCCCGATCACTTTCATAGTGATTCCATATTCTTCTCTTTATTCTACAGTACCCCAACTACCTATCCAAGATGTTTAATTATTCTCTAATAGTTCATACTAGAAATCTTCTTGAGTATCCAATAGTCTCTGAGACTTTGACCATGTCTTTGCTCAAATGGATTTTCTCCATAAGATATCACAGCCCCTGGCTACCCGAGACATGTATCATGACTAACTAATTTGGTAAATTTTAACTATTGTTTCCTGTAAAGATACATCAATACTCCCTCTTAAATTATAGGAGTCTTTTTATATTATACCAATCTTAATCCAGACAGAGTATTAGTGAATATGCTGGTGATTTCGCTCATTTGTGAATATCTACAGGAGTTACACAACTCCTTTCTGTACCATCTCTCGGATATAACTGACTAGGATTTTTGTAAAGCTTTACTTCTTTACAATATGCTTTATCTGGAGAAACATCTTTGATGTGATATTTCTCGATCACTACAATAGTAAGATTCCATTTATCAATGAAACTTTATTTAACTGACTGATACATGTCTGAACCTACATATACTTGTACTAAGTAGGTAACAAAACACATGCTTTGTTGTACATGTATGTGTACTGACTGTAAATCATATAACTGATCCTGGTACATGTATATATCTAACATTTAAAAGATCCTACAAATATGATTAAGAATTACATTTATCATTCATGTGTGGGGTCATGGCTTTATAATCCATGGTTCTTGAATCCTTTTAAGAATTCTACTGAACATTTTTCCTCAACAGAAGAAAATATTATCCAATGACTATTACACCTATAAACTTAAGCCATTCAAGATTCTTACATATAGCTTCCTTCTGAATATGAGCACCGTGCAGGTTTCTACATAGCAGGAGTTTAATTAACCAGTTCCACTAGGTTTTCAGGAGCTAGCAAATATAGTTCATTCGTGTTCCTTGCATGGCACTTTCTTGCATAATGGCCCTTCTTTTGACAGAAGTAGCACCGATCCTTTGATTTATCAAAAACAATCTTGAACTCCTTCTTAGAATGAAAAAAATTCTTTCTTCTTATACACAAAATCCATTGGAGAAGGATAAAATCCTATCCAGAAATCTCTAAGTCATTCAAACAATTCATTCAGTTTTGAAAATTGGTCACATCAAAAATTCTAAAAAACTTCATCTTTAAATAACTTATCATATCTCCCAAACAGTTGTGAATTTTTGAAATCCTCTCAAATGTAACATAAATCATCCCATTTTGGAAGTGGGTTTTCAACATTTTTGGTTGATTCCTCGTGGTTTGATCAGAAATGATTCATGTATTTTGTTACTTGGAATAGTGACGACAATGATGCATATTGACTTGCTCTAGATTCGCCCTACATTGGATGAAGGCTCCTCCACCACTGTGGATGTGTATCCATCTAGGTAATGCTCCTTAAGAGTGTTCAATACTCTCTCCTTCCAAGTGTTGAAGTTGTGTGTTCCTTCAATTTGCTCTTTCGGTCGGATGGAGATTGATGTCATGGATAGAAGCTTTTCTCGACTCCTCAAGATCATGTAGGATTTAGTTTGTTGCACAAAACTAAGCTCCTTCATGCCATATGCTCTAACACCATGTGAATGTTTTGAGCAAAATAGTAGATACTTGAACTTTAAAACTTTTATTAATCAGTCACTACATATATGGATCTCATAAATAAATATTCCACATAAATCATTAAACCATAAGAGACAAGATATTCCATGGGAATACCCTCCAAACATGGAGGATGAAAAACTAAAAAATTCTTTTAGTATGATATATATAATTGCATAGAATGGTTTACAACACATAAGCAGATTATCCGATAAGAGATATCACCTAAGTAGTAGAGAAGAGAGACCCAATACATCATAATGATCAACTGTGTTGAACTTGCCATATGCCTAGCATATTAATAGCAAACCAAAACACCTAGCCTGCACAAAAATATGTGCCCTTCCTTTCATTATTAGTTTTTAACTAAATGTTGAATGAATTGAACTGAGACTTTTAATTTTTAACTGAATTTTTTCCCATAAAGTTAGGAGGCTAACTGAATGTCTTTGGTGCTTCATAATTAGTGTCATCCATGCTTAATTTATATTATGATCTTTTGCATGGAAATTCTTAGTTAATTGATGCATGATTTATTACAACTGATGCTTTACTTGTTCGGGTACACAGGGTAATCCCAAAAGACCGAACACCTTGAGCAACCGCTTCACACAAATAGATCACAGATCAACACACCGATGTTTTTCACGTGGTTTAAACCCTCGAGAGGGAAACAATCCACAGCCCCAGCCAAATAGCTACTTGGATCAATTTATTCTGCAAAAGAAATAAATTTACATGATCTTCTCATAATCGATCAACTAGCCAAGGACTCTCCATGCCCTTTGAATAGAGATCATGGACCAATCGGATGTTAATCCATGGATCAATGGTAGGTATGATCTAAGAGAAGTTGAACCATCGGATCACTTTATGTCTATAGAATATCATGACCGTCGGATTAGAATATTTACAAATGCATACTAATGCATACTAAAGAAACACACTTTACCTAACGGATATATTACACAAATTGATCTTAACTAACTCCTAAGTGTCTAAATATTCTAACATACCCCCTTAAGAACAACTTGGGATAGGATTGAAGGATTTACAAAAGTGACACTATTAGGAGAAGGAAGGAGGCATTAGAACCTATTCCCCCTTAAGGACACATTCTTGAACTCCTAACATAGATCGAAGTTTAGAAAACTTAGCTTCTGTAAGAGACTTGGTGAAGATGTTTGCAACTTGATCATCTATAGGGAAATAGAGCATTTCAAGAACACGATCATGAACAAGATTTATAATGAAGTGCATGTGTAGCTCAATGTGTTTGTTGCATTGATGTAGAACTGGATATTTGGCAAGCTTGATGGCACTTTTATTGTCACACCAAAGTGGAGTAGGCTGCTACTGCTTGAATCCAAACTATGAAAGGATCTGTCGAAGCCATAAAGCTTCCTGACTGGCAATAACTGCGGCTCGATATTCTACTTCTACTGAAGAAAGAGAAAGAGCTTATTGTTTCTTACAATCCCAAGTGACAGGTCCATATCCCATACTGAAAACATAACCTGCAGTAGACTTTCGATCATTAGGATCATCGGCCCAATCTAAATCAGTGAAACCAACCAACAAAGGTTTCCCCCGTGTACTGTAATGAATCTCAAACTGAATTGTACCTCGAATATATCAAAGTATTATTTTGGTTGCTTTCCAATGACTTTCATGAGGAGTTTGCATATAACGGGAAACACAACCAACGGCAAAGGAAAGTTCAAGACGGGAATGAGTCAAGTATAAAATACTACCAACAAGCTAACGATACAAGGTGGCATCTACTTCAGGGGAAGTACAAGTGGCAGAAATTTTGACTCTAGACTGGAAGGGAGAAGGGGCTGGTTTACAATCTTCCATGTGGAAGCGACGAAGAAGGTCACAAGCATACTTAGTCTGGGAAAGAAAGATTCCTTCTTTGGTTTGCAAGACTTGGAGACCAAGAAAAAAATGCAAATGTCCTAAGTTTGACATTTCAAAATTTTGCTTAAGACTGGATTTCACATAGGTTATAAGTTTAGGGTCACTACCAGTAAGGATAAGATCATCAACATAAAGAACAAGTATGATGAGATGGTTTCCTACTTTCTTGGTATAGACATTGGGGTCAGAATGGCATCTAGAAAAACCAGTGTCAAGGAGAAAGCTATTCATTTTGGCATACCAAGCTCTAGGAGCTTGCTTAAGGCCATATAAGGATTTCTTAAGGAGATAGACAAGGCTAGAGTTATCCTGAACATATGCAAGAGGTTGTTCCATGTAAATTTCCCCCTGTAAATCACCATGTAAAAAGGAAGAATTAACATCCATTTGATGGAATTCCCAGTTATGTAAGGCTGCAAGGTAAAGAACAAGGTGGATGGAATTCATTTTTGCGATAGGAGCAAAGGTTTCATTGTAGTCAATTCTTTCAACTTGGGAAAAACCTTTGGAAACTAACATTGCCTGAAGTATTTCAACACTTTCATCGAATGCATACTTAGTTCTGTAGACCCATTTACATCTGACAATTTTTCTTCCTTTTGGAAGAGGAACAAGATCCCAAGTATCGTTCGCCATTAAGGAATGATATTCTTCATCCATGGCTGCATCCCAATCTGGATTTCCTGAAGCTTCTACAAAAGTTTCTGGATCATGATTCTTGGAAACTTGAACCAAAAGAGAAAAGGCTCACTGAAATTGAGAATGTGTTTGACGTTGATCTCCAGTATCACCGGTAAGATCACCAACTGCTTCACATGTTGAACGGACCCATCGAGGAAGCATTGGTGCTGGTGCAATTAGAGGAATATGAGAAGACAGAGGTGGATTTTCATCCTCACTGTCATCATAAAAAACTAGAGTTGGAAACCTGTCAAAGAAGTTGGAAGAAGAAGAAGAAGGCACAATCGTTGAATCAGGCTCGTAAGCCAAAGATGGCACACCCACCAAGTTAGGCTCGTAGGCCAAGATATTTTCATCAAATTTAACATCTTTTCTAATGATTATATCATGAGAATGTGGCTGAAGAAGTCTATAACCTTTTACATCTTTAGAATATCCAACAAATATGCACTTTTTACTTTTAGGCTCCAATGCTTTCTGTTTTTCATCCAGAATGTGAGCCCATGCTTCACAACCAAACACACGAAAGTGACTTACATCTGGTTTAATTTTACTCCATGCTTCTTCCGGTATTATACCTTGTACAACTTTAGTGGGTGTGTGATTAACTATGTAATTTGCACAATTTATGGCCTTAGCCCAATATTGAAGACTTAGTCCCTTAGATTGGATCATACAATTAGTCATTTCTTTTAAAGTGTGGTTCTTCCGTTCAGCTACACCATTTTGTTGTGGTGTATATGGAACAATGTGTTGTTGTTGGATTCCTTGTTCAATGCAGAAAGTAGTGAACTTGTTGTTAACATATTCTCCTCCATTGTCATATCTTAACTTAATAATTTGATGACCATATTGTTTTTCAACAAGGGCCTTGTAGACCAAGAACATGTTAAATATGCCGCTCTTAAGTTTTAGGAAGAAAACCCAAGTGCGTCTGGAGTAGTCATCAATGAAAGTTAAGAAATATTTGAAACCAGAAAAGGATGCAAATGGAAGAGGGCCACACAAGTCACTATGCACAAGCTCCAAGGGAACCGAGGCGTGCCAAGAGGTATGTTTGTTAAAACTATCTCGATGATGTTTTTCGAGTACACAACCGGAACAAACACCATCCTTGTAAGATACCATCGGAAGACCGGTCACCATATTGTCTTTACATAATTGTTACAATGAGCGATAATTTAAGTGACCGAATCGCTCATGCCAAAGTTTGCTCAAGTTATCACTATGAGCAACAAAAACTGAAGGAAAAGGTGATGACCCAAAGTTGTTAAATTTGTACAACTTGGTAATATCATCAACAATTCCAGCATCAAGGACATTTTGAGGATTTTTAAAATCCTTGATTACAACTTGGTGAGGTTTAAACGTCACAGTTTTAACTTCACCTGAATGAGTAATTTGATAGACTGATAACAAATTGCAGGAAATTTTTGGAACACATAGTACATCACTGAGATGACCATTTTCTATTGGATCTGTTCTAGATCCTACAACACTTAGAGATCTATCATCACCAACAAATATTTGTTTGGTGTTACATTCATGCATAGTAGAAAATATGGCTTGATCCTTAGCCATATGATAAGATGCTCCAGAATCAATGAGCCATTCAATTGAAGTAGAAGAAGAAGATGCAGTATAAGAGTAACCAGAAGCACAAAGTGTATGTCCATGAGAGGTAGATTCTGAAGATGAGTCTAGGTTGATGTGGTGCTTCTTCATTGTTGCCATCTTCTTGAAACACTTAGATTCATCATGATTATATTTCCCACAAAAATTGCAATGACTCTCGGTCTTCTTTCCTTTTGGCTTGGATCCTTTGTCATTTTTTAAAGAAGGAGCTGATTGAGAGGGTTTAGGACCCTTATTGTTTGGCTTATTATTGTGAAAATTATGTTTCTTGGGAGGCTTGAACTTTTCTTTTTGTTGGGACAATAAGGATTTCCCAGATGTATCTGCATTGTTAATTATTCCAAGATGAATGAGCTTATCTTGCTCTCTAATTAAGGAATCACAAAAGGATTCAAGACTAGGCTCTTGATAGCTAGCTGCAGTCAAGGATTCTTTCATGGAGTAGACTGTAGATACAAAAATAGAATATGCAGGTCCAAGTTTGGAAAGAATATGATAAATACATTGTTTGTCTTATTTCTTAATCTTGCATTTTGCACATAAGAGTCTAAGAGTTTTATACCTAGATAAATAGTCTTGAATGCATGAAAAATCAATTGGATTCAAGGAAATCAACTCATTCTCAAGTTGATGACCCTGAATTTCATTGTGTTTACCAAACACAGATTTCAACTTTTCCCAAGCTATATCAGGTTCATCAATTCCAGATATGTGGAATTGCATATCAGTAGAGATTGGCATCCCAGTCAATCCACGAGCTTCATCACATCTATTTTCCCATTAAATTTTCTTATCATCATCAGTGAGTTCTGTTTCTTTCCCTAAGGTTATCTTGAAAAGTCCCCCCTTCATAGAACATCCTCCATATGAGATTTCCATGAGAAATAGTTAGCACTTGTAAGTATAATATCACAAGGGGTGTCCATACTGTAAAATAATGGCTGAAAAAATAGAAACTAACTGTTTGGATGCAAATAGCTCGAACAATTATGTGATTTAAAAAAAAATGGCATTGAAAACTAATTATGGATGATGAAGTTATGCTTGATCAAAGAAAATGTTGAAGATGTCCACAATAGTGACATGGAAAATATTAACTTGACCAACTAAAAAAAGAACCCCCCTCTTCCCAAGATCAAACTTTTGACAATCACTTCACAATAAAGTTGTTTTTAAGTGAATCACTTTTGTAGAATAAGTGATGTTCACTTTTACAATAATGTTCCTTTAAATAGTGCGGCAATAAATTAAAAGACTTAAGTGACTCACTTTTTATTTTATTTTATTTAAGTGAGATGCACTTTTACAATAAAGTAACTTGAAAATAGAAATTGCATGTGTTAAAAAGTAGCTTAATAAGACTTGAACTAAAGACCTATTAAGGAATAAAGCAACTTTGGACCAAGTGAGTCAGGTTTAAAAGGTACGTAAAACAATGGAAAGAGGAAGGGTTTTTTTTTTTTTTTTTTTACTCTTCTCTCTTGTTCTCCGTGCTTGCCTTTTTTCCTGCAAATCACAAAAAAGAAACAAAAAACAAAAAAACTTTTTTCACATAATGGGGTTAGATCTTGGTTAGCTTACCCGGAGATTCTACGTTTTCAAGTTTTCTCGTTGTTTCTGATTTGCCGTGATAGCACAATGTGCATAGCAAAGAGCATACGTAGCCGAGAAGACAATAAAAAAAAAATTCATTTCTGTTTCTGATTCACCATGATTGCACAAGGTGCACAGCAAAGAGCATACGCAGCCAGGGAAGGCAACAATCTGAGACTAAAATAATAAATATCTAATAATAAAACTGAAAAAATATGAGAGATTTTAAAAAAAATTAAACAAATCCGTCACTGTAACATTCATGGGGGCTTCACTTATTGACCAATATCCTATCACGTTAGTTCATATTGTGGGTTTTAAAATTATAAAAAATCAAACCAATATATTGTAGATATTGGGGGGATGAAGGGTTTAAGGTGGGGGTGGGTAGGGTGGTTTATAAGGATTGAAGTATAAAAAAAGGGTGGGGAGGAGGTTTTAAGTATTGGGAGGGGGTTTCAAAAAAAAGAGTTTGAGTCAATATCTCTCGAAATTAAGGGTATTCTTTAATATCCTATGATCGCATGTGCTATGTGAGAGGTTCACTAAGTGAAGTCCCCGTGATAACATTATACCTTCAGATTTGCTGAAATGAGTGTTTCTAGATCAAACAGAAACGATTTTCGGTGAAACGAAAACTATTACCTAATGGAAACGACTTTCTGGATGCAATGGAATAGCTTCCACAAGCCATAAATGCACAGAAACTCTAGAACCAAAAACCCTTTCAAAGTTTCGGCAACACCAGTTCCAGACCTTGATCAAAACCAAAAGGGGCTCTTCATATTGCTCTGATACCATGTTCAGGTACACAGGGTACTCCCAAAAGATCAAACACCTTGAGAAACTACTTCACACAAATATATCACAGATCAACACACTGATGTTTGTCACGTGGTTAAAACCCTCGAGAGGGAAACAGTCCACGGCCCTAGCCAAATCGCTACTTTGAGCAATTTATTATGCCAAAAAAAGAAAGTTACATGAGCTTCTCATAATCGATCAACTAGCCAAGGACCCTCCATGCTCTTTAAATAGAGATCATGGACCAATCGGGTGTCAAGCCATGGATCAATGGTAGGTATGATCTAAGAGAATTTGAACCGTCGGATCACTTTATGTCTAGAGCATATCATGACCATCGGATTAGAATATTTACAAATGCATACTAATGCATACTAAAGAAACACACTTTACCTAATGGATATATTACACAAGTTGATCTTAACTAACTCCTAAGTGTCTAAATATCCTAACATTACTGAAGCCTTTACAATTCAAGTTCACTTGGAGGTAAATATAGGAAATTCAAATCCATTCTATTTCTCTATGCTTATATCATTGTCATTAATTAATTATTGCATGGTCCACATGTTTATTTATTATTAATTATCTTATCATATTATACTCAAACGAATTATTTCATACTGAAGATCATATCATATTACCCTGTGCCATATAGTTACATGCTAAAGTAGATCACTCTAGGGATAGCTAATCCCTAAAGGAGACTTATAGCACTCAATGACCATGACTACTAATACATCACATAGTATAACCAATTTACCAAGTAAAGTATGCCACCTCAATAAATGAGGATATTGGTAGGACTTGATATTACTCACAAGTCTATAGTCTTGATATTACTCAGAAGAACAACTTGATATTATGCACAAGCTCATCTCCATAACTGGAGGTCTATCTCATAGGTATCGTCTATGAGAATACTTGAATTGATATTACTCACAAGTATAACCTAATATTACTCACAATTCTACAGTCTTGATACAAATCACAAGAATTTACAATGCGATCATCACCACCTCAATCATATGAGGATATAGATAGGATTTGATACAAACCACAAGTCCGTAGAATGACTCCTTATGTTGTACAATCAACATAAAAGTGAAGAGTCACTTTGGGGGTGGAGAGACAAAGTCACTTGGGAAAGTGAAGAGACAAAGTTAATTCTCACAATTAATAAAAAGAGAAGTAAGAGAGTTTAGACACACAATTGAATGAGAGAGTTTAGAGATGGAAAACAAAGCAAAGAGGTTGCAACAAGAATAAGTGAGCACATCTTCCATGGAATCTAGAGCACACGAATCGAGCGAAGGGGTGTGCACATAAAAATCGATAAAAGAGGAGCTTGTTTGCCATATTGTTTTTGTTGTCCGTACAACTTGGCATGAATCCCAAGGCAGTTCATGAATTGTTATTGTTGGTGCACGCCATACTGTGACTCTATGATGACCATACAGGTCCATATAGCATGAGAATTGGTTGTTGTGAAGAGTTGGCATGGGTTTCGAGGTTGAACAGTAGTTTTGGAGGTCGTACAACACCTTTGGCATGAATTTCTAGACAATTGGTACAATTTCTTTTGGTTGTAATTAATGTTGTAATATTGCTGTAATTAAGTGTAATTTATCCTACCCATGGAAATTGAAGAGTCACTTCGGGGTTGAATAGACAAAGTCACTTGGGAAAGTGAAGAGACAAAATCATTCTCACAATTAATAAAAGAGAAGTTGAAGAGTTTAGAAACACACAATTGAATCAGAGACTTGAGAGCTGGAGAAGAAAGAAAAGAGGTTGCAACAAGAGGAAGTGAGCACATATTCCAAGGAAGCTATAACACAGGAATCAAGAGAAGGGAAGTGAGCACAAAAATCGAGAGACAAGGAGCTTACTAGTCATATTGTTTTAGTTGTCCATACAACCGGACATGAATCCTAAGACAGGTTGTGAATAATTATTATTGTTGTAAGTCGTGTTGTGACTGTACGATGACCGTACAGGTCCATACAGTAGGAGAATTGGTTGTTGGGTCGAGTTGGAACAAGTCTCTAGGTTGTACAACATATGTGGAGGTCGTACAACACCTTTGGCACAAATTTATAGAAGAATGGTACATATTTTTGTTGGTTGTAATTAATGATGTAATATTGCTAAGATTTCTCTGTTAAGCTGAGTAATAAAATCTCTCACTGTGGATGAGTTTTCCCTTCGGGGTTTTTCTAGGGGCATTTCCCAAACATCTTGTCTCAAATTTATGGTTTAATGCATGTCTACTGTTCATTTATTTCTGTTGCAATTTACTTAGCTTGTGTATTCCTGCTCACTAGTTACATGAGAATGCATATGGGTTATATGCATGAATGTTGAAGATGTAAGAGTTTGAAATTAGAGTATTTCTAAGTGTTTGACTAAATTTTCAGCTGAACTTTTTCTGTTTGACTAAATTTGCAACTAAACTTTTTTTGTTTGACTAAGCATTTGATAAGACATGCTCAAGTAAATAATCCATGTTGTGTTCAAATACACTCTAGTTCAATGATTCATCCTACATATTGGATCTAGAGAAAACTAGAAAGCAAAAGAAAAAATAATGACAAGCACAATAGATAGCCACTCATTATAATTATCTATGAGCATTTTGAAAGAGAGTGCCAGAGTACAATGATAGATTGATGTACGTCCCTGAGAACATAGAAATTTTAACATGGATAAATAAATATAGCCAAAAGGTTGGTCATGGTTTAAAGATTAGGGTGGTTGGAAATGAGAATGAGGTTCCTGAGATGTGGTTGTTTCCCTACTTGCTTCAACTATTAGAAACAATTGAAAAAATAATGAAAACTTGCTTCACGTATATTGATCAAGAGAGAAAGATAACGAGGCTTTCTTGTTTTACTCTCTTTACAAACAAATAGTTAGATGGAAAGGTAGCATTGATATATTTGTTATAGGTGGTATGCATCAATATAATTCTTTAAGTGGAGGCATGCTAAGATAAGAAAATTGCAATGGTGTAAAAATACTAAGAGGGATCTATGGGTTTGACGATGAAAGACAAAGCAAAAATTATTAAAAAAACTTATGCCCTTCAAGAGATGCACAAGAAATGAAGTTGAAATCATTGCAATTGTTTTCCCCTTCATAAACCAACTGATCAAATCATCAAACTATAAAAACAATCTTTAAATCCATGTTATGGCTATCGACAAAGATAACCAAATCTTGAACTATAAAAACATGTTGAACTTGATGTTATGGCATATGGAGAGAGAGAGAGAGAGAGAGAGAGAGAGAGCTTGATGTTATGGCATATGGAGAGAGAGAGAGAGAGCTTACTTGTTTTAGCTTTTTTTTGGTGAAGTGTTGCTTTGGGATTTTCAATCTAGCCACAAATTCTGATTTACAGTTTGTACATTTAGTCGGTTTATATCGATAAAAAACAGGGAATGGGAAATCATGTCTGAGCGAGGAAGGGGAAATCATGTTAAAATAAGGGAGGAAAAATTGCGTTAAAGGCAGAATTGGCAAATTGATACAGAGGGTCATGGATTTGATGAGAAAGGAGGATTGACTCTGCTAAATAGATATGAAACCCCTGATTTTCTAGAGACTATTTATCAAAATAAAGAATAAACTATGAATATCAAATAAATAGGATCACATATCGGCAAAAGATATCATTGCTACTGTCCAATCCTTTCTTACTTAAGGTGAATACCTCCATTTAGTCGATTCAACTTCTTTAATTAAACACATCCAACAATAATGTCCTTCATTAATCCATGCATCCTTTCTTGCTTCCCTTTTGGTGCAAAACCAAGAAATAAAATTCAAATAATATGCAACTTCCTCTTTCAATGTCTAGACAAAGACACAACATAACACAAATAAACATAGAGGAACCCCAACCCCACACATGGAGTCACAATCACACCAAAAAAAACAGAAAGTCACAGCCACACAAACATAGACCTACACAACAAAAACCGCTTCCACTACACACAACATAATTCCTTGCAAATGAAAATATAGAGGAGAATGTGAACAAAAGATATTCAACTATTCTTATAGACATATATATACGTTGAATTCCTTCCTTGTCTATCTCAAGAAATCTTGATTTACCCTTGTCATGAGCAATATTTCATCATACTCAAGTTTTATTGCTATATCATTTGGATGAAACATATTTCCTCATTTAATTCATTATTGTTCATTTCTCATGGTTCACTACAAAAGAATAACTCACTTTGCAATATTTTCCCAAACTTTACCCGAATTCAAGCAAACACTTGCACTATGCAGGTGCATGTACATAGGATTATAGCTCATCTCTAAAGAAGACTTATATATATAATTAGTTTCCAAAATGAAAAAATAATAATGACTATTGAGGGGTAAAAACATGAATCTTGGTTCTAATTTTTAATCTTTTTTTAACAAAATAGTCAAAGCAGACTTGTCTAGTGATTCCAATTTGTTCATTGTTAACTATTCAACTTTGACATCATTTTTTAAAATGCACAAGTACATATATTTTAGCAATCATGCTTCACTTATTTTTCGTAAATGTTTGTATTCTCCTAACATCAAACTCAAATTCTTAATTCCACGAAATTGTAACCCTCATTCATTCATGTTTTAACAATGGGGTACTAACATTATAAGAGAGCAACTGAGAAGATAGTTGGTTGTAAAATCTTGAAAAATAGATGCTTATAACCTTCCTCTTTATCATTAGATACTCATCTAAATCAATCATATCATTTCCTTATTAGGCTAATGTTAATCATTTTCATACTATTATTTTGTAGTTTTTTTTCCATGGTATAAATATACATAAAGAGTGATGCATGATGGAACCAAGTTATCGAAACAACCTTCCAATTTAAAACTAAAGCGTAATGAAGGTAAGTATATGTGAGAGAATTGGATTGTTTCTTTCCTAGATTAATCTTAGTTCCTTGATCTTTTGACAAGTATGTTTCTTGCATTTTTGTGATCTTTTAAAAATAAAAACAAGAAAATTTGAAAACCTGGTTTAATTTTCTTGTTATTAAAGCTTATAAGGTTTTGTAAGAATGTTGTATTATGCAAGAAAAAGCACCATATGATATAAATAATACTTAATATCATCCAAAGAAAATACAAATATTTAATTATCTACAAATAATACCCACTTATGTGTTGCATTAT
>LPNX010345158.1:20496-108817 GCA_001517045.1 Pseudotsuga menziesii
TGACAATTTATACTCCCTTCTCTTTTGATGTATTAGTGTTGATTTAATTGCATTTTTATAGATTTGTATTTGCATCGTTGATCTTGAAACTAGCACATTGTATTACATTATTGAACTTGAAACTAACATATTCGATTGGAATTGTAACATACGCATAAAACTTCAATAGACGATCCTTGGGGTGCACGGTATACATTTTTTCTATTGAATTATGCAAGCACACCAATTAAGTTAATCTCATTGATTATTTAATCTTATATTCATTCTTAAAGATTAAGAGTTTACAAATACAATCACTCCTACACAACATATAAATGGAGACTACTACTACATAGCAATTAGTGGTTCAACACTTTAACAAAAATAGAGGCCCTTTACTTCCAAAATTATATCTTATATATCTTCTATTGTTATAATTTTCCTTGAACTCTATAAATTTTAGATATACCCCAATATTATAAATGATAACTCACATAAGAAAATCTCACTAAGTACAAAAGCCATAATGACTCTTATCTACATAAGATATGGCACTCTCGGTTATTGTTTCCTTTATATACGAGAGACCATTCCCTTTACTAATAGTCATAATCATAATGTATATACAAAAGTGCATAGTTTATCTTATGTTCACCCACTTAACCCCACATTTCCCATACATGAGTATTCATGTATATGTCCTTGAGACATAATCATACCTTCAACAACTCTAAGCACACAGATGCTTTTAGAATGTTCTTAGTAAAATAGGTACATCTTGATACTGGATACTATACTCATAGATAAGGCACCTGCAATATGTTAGTTGCATGATGGTCCATTGAATGTAAGGATATCTCCTAATCATAATTGTAGGAGATGTGGTATGGTCTCTAGAGTTTGTTGTTAATAAAACAACAAGGTTAGTTAGTTCCATTACTTCCGAAAAGAAACCTATTTTATAAAATATGTACATATGTAAACTGACTTCACTAAACTTGTCTTCCGAGAATTAGTCTAATTATTTTCAACCATTGGAACACATTCTCTGCAACCACAACTTGAAAATCATGTTAATTCAATGTACATAAGAGCACTATAAATCACTTGATATATTTGACATTATAAGCTACCTAATAATCTTGAAACATGATAAAATAGTTCCATAATCAAAAGTTAACCCTTACGGCTACTACTCTAATCTGAAAAAGGATTTGAGTGATTGAAACCATAACTACAACTTTCCTCCCAGCCATTAGCTTTATTTTGTGTATGTTATTTCGCCTAGAACCACACCCGAGATGGGCGACTAATCCACTGAGGTAAATAAATAACTAGAACCTTTCCAAAGATCTCTCATCATGATCTATATGTTCAAACCACTCATTGATTAAAAAAACATAGTAACTAGCTAGTAGTTAATCGGGCACACAATATTGATAGCATTTACACAATAACAATAGTATTTACAAGGGTTGATCTCCCTTTGAGATCACCCAACTTTCCTTCTCTCATAGACAATTCAAGACTTCAAATTCGATTAACTCTCTCATAGATCATAGAACATAGATCTCTCGGATCCGACATTTCTCCTCTCATAAGTGAGATCAAAATGAAATCAGAAAAACCAAACACACACAGATATTGGATCTCTCTTGGATCTGATACATGTCATTTCATACGCCAGTTAAAAACGCGAGCAAAGGAAAAACGCAATAAGAGATTAGATCTCACTCACAGATCTGATATTTAACATTTCATAAGCCATATAATCGTGATCAAAGGAAAAACACAATCAGAGAATGGATCTCACTCACGAATCCAATATTTAACATTTCATAAGCCAGATAATCGTGATCAAAGGAAAAACATAATCAGAGATTGGATCTCACTCACGGATCAAAGATTTAACATTTCATAAGCCAGATAATTGTGATCAAAGGAAAAATGCGATCATAGATAATCTCACTGACGGATCAAATATTTAATATCCTTAAACAACATATAGTGTTGTCTATAGATAACATTTCTTCACCTTTAACAATCTAGTTGTTTGTTAAACTATTGAATGTTATATATTCATTTGTCACATATTTCTCTTTTCGTTAAATCTTATAGCTATTGATAAATCCTTGTTAATATCCTTAAACAACACTTTTTTTTAATCAGAACCAAAGAGAAATTTCTATTAAAAAAGAGCTGTGTCGGAAACATCGAACCCATATTATAAAATTAGATAATAGTTTGTGTTATCGACTACCATAATTCAATATCTTTGTCAAAGATACTTCTTTTATCCATGTTTGTACTACAGATCTGGCTTGTGTAAATTCTAATAAAAGTGCTTCCTAAGAGCTTAACTTTGCAAAATATAGATCAAAGAAATACATGGTAGTATTTTGCACTAGGGTGTTTGGGATATACTGCTGCAACAAATGATTTCTGAGTACTTTCTTTCAACTACTGCAGACCTACATGTGATGTTGATTTACATAGTCTTCTTTTTTGTCTGTTTGCAGCATGTCCTGAAGAGATCCAACAGAAGAATGTGCTAATGGGTTTTTTTGCAAACTTTCATGGCCAATTCCCTATTCATATACCTTACCTCTCTCTTCAAATGTTGAGATTTCTCCTCCTGCTCCCTGAGATTTCCTTTTAAGATGAAAACCTCCAATGCCATTAACATGTTTTGAGTGGCTTGTCTCACTAGTTGGTTGCTTAAATTGCTCTATTGTTTCCTTATGATCTGCAATTCTTCTTCTGTTCACCTCTTTAGGTCTTGTTTCGAGCTTCCTAAATGACTTGAGAAATACCCAACTAAATTGCGCACCTCGTCAATCCTACACTCACACCATCTCCATGAACTGCAAGATGAAGGCCCTGAGGGATCCAATTTCTAGAGGTGTAATTTTTTAAAAATTGGAAAAAAAATTACACGGCAAGAAATTTGATCCCTCCTTTCAATGCTTGATAAATCCATGTTTAAGATTGATCTATGTTTTTTTTAATTTTTTAATGAGACCATGGATTTTTTTAATAACTTTTTATTTAAACCAAAATTTTATTTTATGAACCTACTTTTTATTTGGTTTTATTTTTATTTTTTATGAGCTAACATGAATTTTTTAATTTTTTTTAATGTTTGGTAGCATAACCTTAGGAACGTGACAACATCTCCCCTATACTCTGTTGTAAAGCACCAAAGAATATCATCACATAAAAATACACAAAAAATAAACACATACACAACATACAGAAAACTTATAAATATCAATCTCATCTCATTTAATAAACACATTCATTCCATCTAAATATAAAAACACAACTATCATTATCATATAAACAAGCAAAAACTCCTTTTATTTAAAAATACACCATAAATGAATGTAATAAACACTCTTCTTTAAAAAAAAAAAATTAAAATAAAGTATAAAAACTTAAGTTTTGAAATATATATAATACTATATGAATAAAAAAATGTTAAAATTTATGTTCTTAAAATACAAAAATAATATGTGTATAAAAGTAGTGAGTTAAAATTAATACTTATAAAATAACATAACTTATAATGTCACATGATACTCCTCTAAAAGAAAGAGAGCACCTTACTCTCTAGAGCATTTGGAGGCGCTCAATCCCCTTTCCTGAAAGGACCTAAGAAGTTGTATTATAATATAAGAACATACAAAAATGTATTAAGGCGTTTTTACTAAAAAAAACTCCTATCTCTAACATCTTGAAATATTCATATTAATTATAAAATATTTCATATTAATTAAAGCTACCTAGATTGTTGAAATGGTCATTTAAATACTTAAAATCGTATTTTCAAAAATTCTACATCTACCAAATTCAGACAGAAAGCTATTTGGTTAGTGCATATACTTCTCCCAATTTCAAAATTCAAAACTCATATATATATATAATTATTTTGTTATCCATTATTATTAGTTAAAAATATTGAAAAACTAAATCGGATAATAGTTGAATTATTCTTATCTTTCTTTGCATTATCTTAAAAATTATACCAAAATAATTATTCAATTTCTATATAACTAAATTTTCAAAACTTATAAATAAAAATTAATTAAGATAATCAATTATTAAAATAAAATAAAAAATATTTATTAATGTTTATTTAATTTTTTTTGAAAACTAAAATTATTTATATAAAAAATTACAAAAATATATAAATTTAAAGAACATTAAATAAATAAAATATATAAATTTAAAGAAACAATAAAAGACAGAGACAGTTGAAGAAAGAAAGAAGGTTGCAACGATTGATGTGTATTTCAGAAGTGAAAAACGATCAGCAGTGAACTATAACTACACATTTAACTCTATGTCATGGTATGTTCACATAGAGAGCCAAAGAGGGAGCTTTCCTGTTTTGGTTTATTTTGATAAATAGTTTCTCTCAGATTCAATCTCACGACCGATTATAATTTTCAGAAGCTGTAGATTTAGCTGAGTTTATTTCGATAAAAGAAGAGGGAAGGGGATTCTAATTTAAAGTTTCTTGATTTAGCTGGGTTTATTTAGATAATAAAAACAAGGCAGGAGAAATCATATCAAAACAGGGGAGGAAAAATCACGACAAAACAAAGGAGGGAAAATCACAAATCTCCGATTGACTTTGTAATTACAATTAATGTAATTTATGGATTATAATACTGGAGCGTCAACAACAGCCACCAACAATCATTCTACATGAACCAATTTTTTTTAGTTCATTTTTGTTTGAATGACTAGACAAATTTGCTCTAAAGAGAGATGATTTCTGAGGCTTGTGATTTGGTTGAACAATTATAAAGAAGTATTTTGTTTCCTACAACAAACAAGATGATGATGACACAGACTTTTAAGATGAAGACACAGACTTTGAAAGTGAAGAGTTATGAGTGAAAGCTATTCACTCGGTTCTCCAAAGGAAAGGAACTGGTTAACCTGTCCAATTTAGTACATGTAAATTTTCATACTACGAAGAAAAATCAAACAATAATTGTGAAAAAGTAGTTGTAGGACATGAAAATAAATGTTTAATCATGGAAAAGTAGTTGTGGGACATGAAAGTCACAGCAATACAAACACAGACATGCACAAAGAAAAGTTTAATGCAGAGGATAATTCATACCCATGGAGTACATAGTATCAAGCTTCGTAAATGATACATTTATTGTCCAAATACATCTAGCACGAATGATTCAGCAGGCATATTGAAGCTGGAGCACAAGAAAAAAGAAACAAAATCAATCATAAACATAACAGACAGCCACACATTACGATTATCTATTAGTGAGTGATTTGAAAGTATTAGACAATGCGATGGATATTGCCACACGTTATGATTATCTCTGAGTGATTTGAAAGTGTTAGACAATACGATGATGATTACGTACGTAAGAGTGATTTGAAAGGGTTATATAATACGATGGATATTGTCGTTCTTTAAACATATAGATGATTGTTTATCTTACATAGAGATAAACAGTGATGATTTACAAACTAGCACAGATTTGAGTAAAGAGGAGCTGTGTTCGAAAATTGGAGATCTCCTGATGATGATCCCAGAGTAGGGATCGAAACGTCGAGATCTCCAATTTTTGAACGCAGCTCCTCTTTACTCAATTTGCTACTGCGTAGATGACCATCTTCAAATAGCATAGATTTATTTTAAAAGGATCTATCAAAGGGATCAAATCTCTTTTTTTCTTAAATGGAAATGTTGAGGAAGTGTATAATGTAATGTTTGTAGTTTTAGTTTATCTAATTTGTATAGTTTTATGCCATTCTAAATATTTTAAATCTAATTTGGGTTGATAAGCTACTTTTATAATATTTTATAAAAGACACAAGTCAGCTCTAGTATGAGCTCAGAAAGAGTTGCACATCTCTCTTTACTTGGCTGTAAAATGAGCTTCTTCCATGCAATTAGAAAAATAGATAGTCAAGGTTAGTTTATAGATTAGGAAAGTGGGTATTAAGATATCCAGTGATGGTTTAAAACTTGTGGCTCTTTATTATCATATATAGATATGTCTCTAAATTAATCATACACACTTAGACAACTTAAAATTTGCCTCCAATGTTAAAAAGCAGCTCTACAAGAAAAAAATATGGTTGCAAGAGACGGTTAGAGATGTGTTCTTGTTTTATTCTCTTTACAAACAAACAGACAGTTTAAAAAGGAAAGGAAGCTACATCGATCTGTTTGTTATACATGAATTAATCGAACACTTCAACATGAGGCGAAATAAGACAATGGTGGTGCAACGGTGAGGGTTCAAAGGTTTCGGGGAAGAAAAACAGACCCCAAAAACACTATAAATGAAAGGCCAGAGAAGGATGTAAGCTCCCGCATTGGCATCCAGCATTCAGTGGCTCCTCAAAACTGCCAACGGTTCATTCAGTTATCAACCACACTCAAACTGTTTTCTTGCTGGGAGCTTTTGGAGTGGTCCATCTAGGGTTCTCTGCCTAGATTTGTGGAACAGTTGACACATAGCCAACAGAAGTTTGATGGAAGCTTGGCTATTAAACCCCTGTTTGGTCCCCAAGCTCACTAACTCAATCCCCTTCAGTTTTACACCATCAAGAAAGAGAAAGCAGAGCTTGGAAGTACCGTACAGGAAGCCAAACTTGTGTGGAACAGGGAAAAATTCTACAGCAAGACAAGTAGCATCAATGGCTGGAGATATGATCTGTTTGGCATTTTTTATTTCGATTCTGTTTCAGAGTTTCATTCCGCATTTTTCAGAATCGGAAATTGGCTAACAAAGGATTGTATTTTTTGTTTATTTAGTAAATCGTTTCTCTTGGATTGGTGGATTTTAATTTAGAGTTTATAGTAAAAATACACCTAAGGGGGATTCTGATTTTGAATTTGTTGATTTAGCTGGGTTTATCGAAACAAAAAACAGGGGAGGAGAAATCAGGCCAAAGGTAAAAATGACAGATTCATACGATCGGTCATGGACTTTGATGAGTAATTATGACTGACTCTGCTAATTGGAAACCCCTGATTTAATCTACAGACTACGAACCCACAATCTTCAGAGTACGGCACCAAAATCAAGAGTAAACCATGAATATCAATAAGATTACATACCTCTGGTAGGTGCAACAAATATCAGTGCTACTGCCTGGTCCTCTCTTCTCCAAGGTGAATACCTCCATTTAATCGATTCAGCTGTCTTTTTATCCATGATTTCGAGTAAGAACATCCTTCTTTCATCCATGCATCCAGTCCTATTGCCCTTTTGGTGCAGATGAAGGAGATTAAATTCAGTAATATGCAGCGTCCTCTATCAAAAGCTGCAGGTTAAAAACAGAGACACAATACATACATACACAGAATCACAACCACACAGAGAAACAGAGAGACAATACATACATACAGAGTGTCACAACCACAGAGAGGAACTGCACAGAGGTACACAGAGTCACACAGCCACAGACAAGCGCTTCCACTGTACAGAAAACAAATTCCCTGCAAATGCAAATGCAAATGATAGAGGAGGATGTGAACAGAAGACCTTCAACCATTCCTAGAGACATATATATATACACCGACGTCTTGTCCCTTAACGGATAGATTACTTTCCTCGTCTGTCACCAAAAAAGCTTGATCTAGATCTTCTGAGCGGATTACATTTTACCACGTCTATCAGAAAAAAACATGATCTGCTTTCTCCTGTCAGCGATTGATACTACAAGGTTACTGCAGAAGCGTTGAGCTGGTTAGGGTAATTCGTTCAAAATTCAATATCTTCACACATTCAATCTAAATATATAATGATTAAATGTCTTCGTCCAGGCATATACATATATATACCACTGGACTTTCTTTAATGTTGAAAGGTCTCTCAATTTTCTTCATAATATTCGACAATTTCTGTATTAAGGTGGTTAAGCAGTTGGCAGTTTTTTGTATATATATACATCAAAGTCCAGTGATGTATATATATATATATACATCACTGGACTTTCTCTCTCAATTTTTTTCATAATATTAGACAATTTCTGTATTAAGGTGGTTAAGCAGTGGGCAATTTTTTTGTAAAGGCTTGTTCATTTCAACATTTGAAGATAGATTTCAAGAACTAACAATGCTTTTACCTCTGCTTTGTTGATGTATTGGGAATTGAGACGACGCTTTTCATGGTTACATGGTGAAGGTTTTTATTTTCTCACACTAAAAGATAACTTTATATATTTAAAGGTTGTGTCACAATTACAAAATAGCATAATTTTTAGTTAACAAATCCAACACAAAATACCTTAGACCCATTTTCTTCATACTATGAGTCCCCAACTAGTTGCATAAGTTTAGAAGTAAATAGCTTACAGGAAAACTTAATATCATAAAGTTCATTAATGACCAGAAAATTAAACTATACTCAATAGACCATGACCAATTATAGATCCCTCCAGGATCAATTCCCAAGCAATGTTCTCCATGTCTTCCTCCATGTCTTCCTTTAAAGCAAGCTTGGATAGGTCATCAGCCTCGGTATTCAATTCCCTCTAAATATGGCTGAAAGTTATCAGTTGAAAGTTTTTGATAATATCTTTAGTTTGTCTGGTCCAATGTTGTAACTCCAAATTGTGCAAAGAATGGATATCCTTTGCCCAATCTATAATAGCTTTTGAATCCCCAAAGATCGAAATAGAGAGCAAATCTTTTTTCCTGGCAAAATATAGCAGTCCCCAAAGTTCCACAAGCTCGGCCTTTGAGTTTATTCCACTGCCTGCCCCCATCTTCAATCTATAAGAAAGGTAGGTTATGCCTGATTCTGATCACCATACCTGCCTCGTATTTACCATTATGTTGCGCACTGTCGAAGAAACCAATTACATCGTTCTGATCCATACATGGATACTTTATAACTCTACTACTTTCCTTCTTATGCATTGCACTGATTTGAATCTGTCCTGGAAAATGCACATATTGCATTCTCTTCAAACCACCCAAAGTATAGCTAAGATCACATCTATCTTCATATAAGTGTTCTCGATACAATGAATTGTATTTGTAGCCAGACACTGTTTATCCCAATTAACCGAAAAAGATAGTTGAGATCCCACACAAGCCCAAACATCCTAAAAGAAAACACAATTGCTGAAGACATGCAGGGCAGATTCATTATCCGAATGGTAGAGGCAGCACCACCCAGGCCCAATAAATCCACGTTTTTGCAGCGCATCTCATGTCAGTATCTTTTTATTGATGCATAACCATCCAAAAAATTTAATCTTCAAGGGCATCTTCCCATCCCAGATACAGTGAAGGGCTCCCTCCACTTCTCTAGAGAGAAAACAGTTTGCCAAATATTAGTACATCAGCTTCGCTGTAACCACTCCTGAGTCCTTGTTTTTATCCCAAACCAACACATCTGCCTTCTCAGTTAAAAAAATACTTCCAAATGTCAATTTTTTTACAAATAAATCCCACTCGCCTACCAGCTCCTTGCCAAGGTTGAAATCCACAAAAGATAACCATAACCATCGTGGCTTATGTGTCTCTTTGGAAAAAAATATATGGTTTAAATCATAAATGTTTCTCTCATGAAGAACTCTAATTAACTGAAAAGATAAAGTAAAATTAACTCCCATACCAACGAACGCATCGATTCCCAGGAAGATCTATGATCCACTTCCCACCTGCCAATTGCGATTTGGTAGAATATAAATCAGAGAACTAAGTAGACTCTTCCATATCAAAAAACCATTCCCTGGATTAAATTTACTAGCTCTTAGCCAAGATGCTACAAGAAGACATTGTAGATATTTACACCTTATAGTTTTTCCCCACAGACCAGCATCCTACAAAACCCTCCACATAATTTTGGTGCATAATGACGAGTTAAAGAGCCCTAGGTGTTTGATACCCCACCCTCCAGCAGTTATCGGCTTGGAGAGAATCTCCCAACTCGCCAGGTGGAACTTCACCTCTTGAGATTTACCTCTCCACAAAAAATTAAAAATAATTCTGTGTAGTCCCATAATAACACCTGTCAGAAAACGTATCAGCGAAAACCACTAAATTGGCAAGCTTTGTAAAACAAAGGTAACAAGAATTAAGTGCACGCCCAGAGATAGCCATCGAGAGGTCCATCTCTCAAGTTTCATGTTAAACTTAACCAAAATCCAGCGCCAATCCTTCTTCGTGTGGCTATTCGGCTTGAGCATGTAGCCAAGGTATTTAATTCCTTCTTCAACACAGACCATCTGAAACGGGAGTAAGAGCACCATCTGTTCCAACAAATTCTAATCACAGTAATTAAAGGAAATGGAAGATTTCATATTACTCATCGATAAGCCTGAAGCGTAGCATAATACATTTAGCAGCTCTTTAATAAACCTCCATTCCAACACCGACCCTTGCCAAATTATGATTACATCGTCCATAAGGAAAACATGAGTTAGCCCCAGTCTATTTGAGACCTTTACACCTTTGATATTTCCCTCCTTCTTCACTTCAATGAACATCCGAATGAGCCCTTGGATGGAGAGGATGAACAAATAGGGTGATAAGGGGCACCCCTGGAGAATTCCACGTCCACTTTTAAAGAAAAGGGAGGGTGAACCATTCACAAGAATCGCAAAACTGGACGAGGAGATGCAAGACATAATCCATTGAGTAATATCGTGAGAAAGCCTAACCTAAACAAGTAAGAGGCGAAGATAATCCCAGTCGATCCTATCATAAGCTTTCTCTAGGTCAAGTTTTAAGATGAATGCACATAACCTCTTCTGTTTGACCAAGTGAAGGATTTTCTGAACCAATCCAACAACATCAAGTATTTGTCTTCCTAACAGAAACCCGAACTGCTCCTCAGATATTACCTTACTAAGCATTGGTTTCAACCAACAAAAGATGGTGAAGGTTGTACTTATCTTTTTTTTTTTTTACAAAAATGGTTATGTTATTAAAATGATCTCAGCAGAGAAACTGCTGATAAGGAACAAGATACTCCCATCAACCGGATTTCTCTCCTCCCTTCAGACGGTTAACCAAATCTAGGGAGGGATATCCTTGCTTACAGCCGAATTTACAATAAGCTCGTTGAGACCTACATCAATAGATTTATTGGCTGCCAGGTCCGCTAGCACATTAAGCTCCCTAAGAATATGATAAAATTTAATACTCTTGAACAATTTGGCCTTGGACCTTATTATATTTATCAACCGTTCATTTCGCTCATTCTTACCTCTACGTCCACCATTCAACACTTGAATGATTAACCTGGAATCTCCAAATACCAATACCTCGTCCACTCCATTCTTCCGCAGTAGCTTGAGGCCTTGCCATAGCCCATAAGCCTCTGCCATATTATTGGAATCATATCCAATGTTCCAGTAGTATTATGTCTCAACTTTCCCTCCCAGGTTTATGACAACTCCTCCACCTCCCGCTTTCCCTAGATTCCCTTTAGAGGCCCCGTCAAAAAATAATTTAAAAATCTTCCTTTCACATAGCCAATTCTCAAACTGAGATTTATCCATCCGGACCTCCCAGTCTTCCAATTTTTTAACATTAATGCTATTTACAGCATGAATATTAAGTTTTTGCATCCACTTCTTTTCTCCGTTTGTCAGTTCTTCTTTATTATTTGGAATTTTTGATATACTTACTACCTCACCGAGTAAGGCATTAACCTTGGCCGCAATCTTCCATGCTGGCTAGCTTTTATTCTGAAAGACTCTATGATTTATTTCTATCCAAATGCACCAGCATATAAGTTTTGGAAGTTTCAGCCAGCATGCTGTTAATCCTTTTTTCTGCACCAGCTCTCCTTTATACATTTTATTCCAATTAAGAAAGCAGTCCTGGATATTTTCAGGCCATTGAATCCCTTTTCCCCCACACTCCGTCACTTCCTCCCAAACTGAGATGGAGTAAGGACACCTTAGGAAAAGATGATTGATATTTTTAGTTGCTTCAGCGCAGAGAGGGCATCTGAATGGCCCTATGAACCCCCTTTTCTCCAAGTTCTCGCCGGTTAACACTCTCTTGTGCATCAACATCCAATTAAACATCTCAATTTTAGGCAAAGTTCTACAATTCCACAGGTAATTCCAGATTGCAGGATTTGTAGGCACGTTGTAATTCTTTGCCAGGCTTTGGTAGCCCTCTGCCGCCGTGTAGCTGCCACTGGATCTTCCCCAACTGCGTCTGTCCTTCTTAGACTTTGCCACTGGAGCTAACCCAGCCAAATGAGTGAGAAATAGATTTTTTTCATGCTCTAATTCTTCTGGGAAATTCGGTAATACCCATCCCGTCCACTGATTAGGGAATTTTGGCTCCCATTCAGATATATCCCATATTGTATTATAACCCAATGCACTCATCCAATTATGCAGTTGAGGGAGATAAGGAGGTGACTTCCCTTGGATCGCGTCCTGCCAGAGATTGATCATTTTCCCATTTCTCGGAATCCAAAACAGTTTCTCAATGAACTGAGGCAGCGATTTTTTGCAGAGGTTGAATATAGACGTTCCTTTCTTTTTCACATTGTCCCCTTCCAGACATCGAAGTCTCGTCCCAGGGAAATATTTATTTTTGATCACACGGCTGCACCAGGAAGGTTTTGAGGCTATCACATTCCAGAGCAATTTGGCTCCCATGGCCTGATTTTGTATTCTAAGATCTCTAATTTCTAGCCCACCCTCCTGTCTAGGTAGTTTGATTGTTTTCCAGCTAACCAGGGCAAACTTTTTGCCTCCATCATTATTCCCACCTTGCCAAAGGAATGATCTTACCAAGCTTTCAATCTGATTTATGACTTTGATTGGTGCAAGAAGAAGGGAGCATTGGTAGAGCAGGAAGCTGTTCAGGACAGCGTTTATTAATACTACCTTCCTAGCCAGATTTAACTAGGCAGTCCCCCATCCCAAGATTTTCTTCTTGATTTTATCCACTATAGGGCTCCAGGCTGAGCTTATGGGGTTGAGCTTGAATATAGGGACCCCTAGGTAAGTGAAGGAATCCCAGCTAACAACTCCGTCCATGTTTAGGACCCAGGAGATAGTTAACATTTCCCTAGGATTTATATTCCATCCAAAGATCTGGCTCTTTCTAAGATTTATTTTTCTTCCGGAGGCTTGGTAGTAACAATTTAGTTCCAGCTTGAATCGGCGGGCTATAATTGGACTAGCTCCTCTGAGCAAGATTGTGTCATCCGCGAATTGTGCATGGTTGATATCCTTAGTCCCTCTAGCCATCCTAATGCCTGTTAGATCCTGGTCTTGCCTGACATGTTCCAGCTGAAAACTTAGTACCGATGCCTAGATGGCATAAATCAGAGGAGAGAGTGGGCATCCTTGCCTCAGACCTCTCGAAGCTTGGAAGAAAGGGGCAGCTCTTCCATTGATGAGCGGAGCTATCCACGGCTTGCTGATACAAGCCTTGACCCAAGAGACAAATTCAGGGGCGAATCCGAACATTAGCATTACGTGAAAAAGGAATAGGTGGCTGACTCTATCGAAAGCATTAGCTAAATCAAGTTTTACCACCATTCCTTTATCTTTGTTATTGAGACTAGAGTGAATAGCCTCTTGTACTAGAATGATATTGTCCCATATCTTCCTTCCTTTAACGAAGCCGCCTTGATTCTCCGGGATAATGAAAGGCAGAATATGTTTTAACCTGGTGGCCATAATTTTAGTAATTATTTTGTATCCAATATTACACAGGGATATTGGTCAGAACCTGTCAAAGGATTTTGCTTCCTTCTCTTTGGGGATGAGAGCCAAAAATCCAAAGTTCGTGCTGCCCCCGATATTGCCACACCTCTGTGATTCGCAGACCATTTTGAGCAAATCTTTTTTTATGATCTCCCAGCAGATTTTGACGAAGTTGACGTTGTACCCATCTAGGCCCGGGGCTCTGTCTTCCTCCATGCTGTCGACTTCCTTCTTAACTTCATCCAGTGTAATTAACTCTTTCAGATTTTTATTATCATTATTTGTTACCATGTTGGGAATGAGACTCATCAGCTCGACATCTATAGCGACTGGCTGGTCCTTGAACAATTCGTTGAAGTGCCTGGAAGCTTCAGATTTTATTTCTTCAAAATTGCTGATTACTCTGTCTTGTGTCTGGATCTCGTACACACTGTTATGGTTTTTCCTAGCCTCTGCTTGTTTGTGGAAAAAACTAGTATTCCTATCACCTTCAATGAGCCACTTGCATCTAGATTTTTGTCTCCACCACTCAGATTCAAGTCTGCAAGCTGCGTGGAGGTCCAATTGTAACTTATTCTCCTTCTGGATGTCATCGTGATTCACACTTCTGTCCTCCATGCCGGCCTGATGAGATTCCAGCGCTAGTGTAGCTTGGATTTTGGTGAAATTTGGGTTTGGGATCTCTTTAGCCCAGCTCTTAATAGTTTTCTTGAGCCGTCTCAGTTTCTCCTCCCAAACATAGAAAGGCGACCGTGGGACCGGACGAGACCAAGATTCAGCCACAATTTTTAAAAATTCAGTTTGCTTTGCCCACATTGGATTAAATCTGAACGGGATTGGTCCCATGTTCATTTCTTTCACCAACTCAAGGAGGATAGGCTTGTGATCCGATCCTCCGAATGGTAGAATTTTACAAGACAAATTCAGGCCCATCAGGAGAAAGGTGTCCTGGATTAGGAATCGATCAAGTCTGGCAGCGATGTGGCCAGGTCCGATCCTCCTGTTATTCCATGTATATTTTCCAGATGTGGGCTTTACATCCATGAGGTCCCAATCCAAAATAGTCTCATCAACAATTTCTCTGCTGGGGTCTCTGTCCAGTGAGCCCCCTCTTTTTTCATCTTGGTTTAGGATGGCATTCATGTCCCCTGCCAGAATTACATTTCCTTGCAAGTTACTCCTTTCCTCTTGGAGGAGGTTCCAACAGTTCTTTTTTTCAGTGTAAGAATTAGGAGCATAGATATTGAAAATTCTTACCAGATTATTGTTGTCAATTTGCATCAACAGGGTGAGGATCTAGTGGGGGCTTTTCTTGATGTCGATAGCCTCATATTTCTTGGCATCCCATAGTGTTCCAATGCCTCCAAAGGCTCCCCTTGAGCTTATGGCCGCACTGCCCTTTTTTTTCCAGAACTTTTTACTTACATGGAGGAATGCAGCTTCCTCCATCTTGGTTTCCTGGATCAGAAAGATGTCCAGTTTATGAAGAGAAGTTAGATCTAACAAAGCTTCTTCCTTGATATTGCTACCGATACCTCTGCAGTTCCAGGAAAGAACCCTCATTACTTACTTTTGGAGGAGGTACGCATCCCTTTCAGGGCATGCCCATGCTGGCGGGTGTTTCTTGTGTTTTTCAACAGCTTTTCCATGGTTAACTAGGAACCTTGCAGCTTGTCCTTGTAGGTGGCTTGTTCCCGTACTTCTTTCTTGGATTTCCTTCCTTTGGTTTTAGTCAATCTTGGAGTAGTGAGTTCGATTTCCCCTTCCTCCTCCTCTTCTTCTTCCGTTTCAGATTCTTCCTCAGTTTTCTCCCGTCTTTCTTCTTCTTCTGTCATTGCTGTTCCTTCTTCTTGTTCTTTCACTTGATCTGAAGGGGCTGGTTCGGAATCCTTACTATTTTCATTACTAGATTTCTCTTCCGCTTTGTTGGGGTCATCCCTTATTTCAATAGTTTATTTGATTAGTGAGGTTGCCTGAGTTCTTTTTAGTGTGATGGCTCTTGCTTCTTTGTTTCCCTCACCCTTCTTTAGATCCACTGCGGCTTGATTTTTAGGCTTAGATCTATTCACCTTATGCCATCCTTCTGTCTTATCATGCTGAATCTCGGATATTTTAGGGCAGTTGCGCATGAAATGCCCATATTCATGGCATCCTCTGCATTTGAAGGGAAGCTGTTCATAGTCAAGTTTTTGGAAGTGAGTCCAATTTCCCACAGTTAGTTTGATAGCTTCTGGCAGTCCAGCTTCAAGGTCGACCTCAACGTAGATTCGGGCACATGCATATTGGTCCTTTGGACTGGCCATGTCAATGTAGTTCCCTAGGGCATCCCCGATAGCATGGAGAGAATTAGGGTTCCAGCAGTGCATGGGGAGATTTGGGAGTCTGACCCAGACTGGCACAGCTTTGGGGGTGTCAGCTTCAGGATCAAAGTCCGGGGTCCATCCGTTAAGGTAGAGACCTTGTGGCCCCATGAAGTAGGGCCCGTTCTTGAAAATTAATTCTTTATCTTCCTTGGATTCGAAGTCGAACAGGAAGTAGCCCCTTTCGACGGAGTAGGACGCAAAATTTTTGGAGATCAGTGGCCTCCAGTTTCGTTGAACCTAGCTATCAGTAGATTTTAGCGAGGGCTAGAGCCCAGTGAATTGCTGGATTAGTGCTCTGTCTGCCAGAGAGAGGGCTACCCGAATGGTTTCTTCTGGGGGGAGGGCAACTTTTGGCACATCTTCAATTCGTTTAACGAACTTCAGAGGTTCTCCTCGGCTAGATCTCTTATTTTGAGTGGCGATTAACCGATCGGAGATCTGGCAGTGAACCACCGCCTAGCCCAGCCATCGGGCTTCCCCTTCAGAGATCCGATCCAGCCTCTCAGATCATGAGTCCAGGGAGAGGACAGAAGCCTCAGTTTCAGCAATCGAATCCAACAACTCAGAAGCTAGAAGTGAAGATCTCTGGCCCAGACTGCCAGATGCACCAGATCCAAGCCTTGGCTGTTCAATGAGGGCCCTTCCTCGTGAGCAGGCTGCGATCTCCCTCAGGTTTGCATGCAGCTGCGATCTCCCTCACGTTGCGCTCTCACCAAAATTCGAAGGTTGTACTTATCTAATCTCTTGTAAACATTTTCATTTAAAATAGTAGGCACTTTATATTATAGAGTTTAAACCTAGTTTGTTACATCTATGATTTATGGTTGGTTTGATTAAAAATTCTTTCATGGCTATGTTCTTGCAATAGTATTGATCTTATCTTTATATGTTTTTAAGCCTTAGGATTTCTTAATGTTTTTAGTTTTTTTTCTCAATTTCATGGAACTTAAAAAAAAATTTGAAAACCTTATCACAAAAGTTTTCGAAAGAAAATTTGTTATAGACTACTATTCTTCAAACAACATCTATAGCATAAAGCTTATACCATAAACTATGTACTTGACACATACACTTGCTTATATTTACACCCAATGCAAGCACATAAAAGCATAGATTCGTTGACACCTTAGAGGACACCCCATGAGAACATATCATAAGAATTTTATCATTTCTTTTAATTAAAACAAGAGTGTAAAATGCAAACATTTAGGGCATAGCTTCTCTCCCTTCAGACCTAGCTTAACTTTATATCACTCCTTATGTGGAAAATGTGTAATAGTCATTCTTTCCAACATATCTCTGACCAACAGCGCATCTCGTCAATGCTTTTAACATAATTGACAACCCTGGCTTATTTCATTTATAGCAGGGTATCTTCTCAATGTGTTTTCCATAATTGACATCCACATGTCATTTGATTTTTAGTTCATGCATATTTCATATGCAATAAAAAAAAATGCAACTTCGTTAGTTTGAATAAATATAGTTGCCACATCGAAATCACTATAATGAGCATAGTATAGTCATATGTAGACATAATCAAAACAACAAGAAAAAAATGCTCAAATCCTTATTTTTGTTTCTCTTGCAACAAAATACAGATGCCCTTGTTGGGTGCAATAGATACAAAACAACAACAAGGCACCAGAATTAACCAAGAGATTAGAATTTTAGTGAAAAGAAACTTCTGAATAGTTCACTGGTCCAATTCATTCATTGGAGGAATCATGTCACTACCATTAAAACCACTATTTGGTGGTTTGTCTTCTTATGACAATTATCATTATCAAAACAACAAGAAACAATGTTTTGTTGAAGTCTCAGGATGATATTTAGGGTATAGTCTTGCTTTTATATATTGTATAATATTAGTAGGACTAGGTTTTTACTTGCTTGGGTTCTAGTGCTTTGTTAATGGGTTTTAATGATACAAACTTCCATGCCAGCATAAATCCATTTAGCCCCGAAACTATTAAGCATTGAGAGGGATCAAAATGAAACAAAGGAGCAATTTAGAAGTGCTTAAAAGATCGAGGTTGGGATCGATATCTTTTGTTTTATTTATTATCATTGTCGTTGTTGTTGTTAGTATAGTGTAATTTGTTTCTCGAGGAACCCACCAAAAAATTCCTCTCTTCTCAAGGATGGTATGATAGTCATCAATTGGCGCAAGAAGAAAGCAAGCATGTCACAAAGTGAGAATTGAACCCACACTAAGGAGGATAACAAATTTCCTCTTAGAGTGAACTGTAATATAAGGGTTTTGAAGGGAAACCATAGGATCGTGCAATGGTTTTTACTACACATGTTATTTGTTGTTATTGTTGATTTGAGTTCAAAAGCAACCCAAACACCTTAAGCACAACATGAAAAATCTGCTACAACATGACCTAGTGAGGTAATAATTACTCAACTTGTTGGACATGACCTAAGTGATAAAAATGGTTCCAAAGAAGAATACTCAAACTAAGAATGTCCAAGTGGAATGGAAATGAAGATTTCAAGAACAAGAAAAATCAAAAGATGCATCCTAATGAACTGTTGATTGAAATTGAAGATGGATATGACTTGGAATTTGAGATAGAATGTGAGTGTGAGCAATCAAAGGACACCAAACTATATTATTCTCACGAGAATTTCATGATCTCATTGGCCAAAATGGTTTGAATTGATTGGTTTAGATTATTATACCTCGAATTGCATGCCACTTGTGATGCTCAGATGATAAATCCCATCTTACAATTAGAATAAGGAAATTCCCTCTCTCTAGTAGAGTGAAACTAAGGAATGGCCTTCACACTCAAAATAACAAATAGGATGCAACAACAATTCAAGCAAGTGCACTAGCACTACGTAGTGTTGATAAATTGCTATATATTTTGCAGCAATTCTATAGTGGTGATGACATGTCGAATAGAATTATGAAAATAACTCCTCAACCAATCCAAAATGCCTCAGGCATTGGTCTTGGAGAATTCCATAAATGGAAAAAAAGGATCCTTTTGTTGGAACAATTCATGGAAATTTCTTACACAATAGATCTAATTTAGTGTATGTGCAAATGAACAATCAACTATGAATGCCAACCTCTAAGAAGTTGGTGTGGAACAACTCATGGGAATGACATATTTTGGTGCAGATGTAATTTGGCATAACACAAATTGATCCTTTTCCCTATTCATCTTTATGAAAGATGGACTTTATGGTAGTCTTAGTAAAAAAATGATTCCTAATGTTTCCAAATTATACTTGTCTTTCATTTCTACAAATATCTAGGAACATCAACCATTAAAGAATGATGAGGAGTTTGATTTTTTTATCATTGTGAACTATCTAGTGGAAAGAATGCAATAGAGTTTATGTATCCAATAATCCAAGGGATGTAAATCTTGTGTTAGCAAGAGAGTTGTAATTTTGCCTTGTGTGGGCCATCAAAATTGTGTGATTGTCATCTTATTGTGCCATAAAAGGAATGTGGTACCTTATTGTATTCCCACTGGATGTTGCATTCTTTTAGTTGAATCAACTTTAAAATAATCAAACTAATAATTCAACTTGGGGGATATCACACTTATCTAATTGCAACTTATTGTGTCCAATGAACTACCTCTACAAATTTTCCTCTACCTTCCCTAGCTCCCCTCCTTTTGATATTTTGGACACTTGTGTGGGTGATTATGATAACTCAAGTATTGTTCCTCGTGTACTTTCTCTAAGTAAATTTGTCCTTTACTTGAAAATATGTAACCAGTGATCCTTGAGAACAATTGGATGGTTGTTAAGGTGTTTCCACTAAAACAATATATTATGGTCGAAATATTTGCGGCCTTGCAAAAAGTTGATGGGTGGAAAATTGGCTATGGAAAATTTGGGAAATGCACTCTCTAGGAACATGTAGATGTTAGTTAGGTAGTGTATTTGTTCTAGTTAAAATAACCTCAATGCCTTTCAAACTGCCACATATGTTGGCACAAACTTTGCCAAATAAGCATTCAAAATAACATGCGCAAGTTATTTTTTAATGTAAAAATCATATTTTAGTAAATTTTTCACAACTTCGTATGAAACAGGTTATGAAATCATTTAGAGACTTGTAATTTTTACATTGTGATTTTTATATGTTTATGCGTAGAATATGAATCTCGGGACCATGATAGTACCTCAAATGACCATAGAGGTCCTCTAAAGTGGATATTTGGAAATAGTGATATGGGTTCTCTTATAAGGTTTGTCATACAAGATATTATAGTTTCAGTGGATTTGACCATTGTAGGGGTAGGATATCAAGCAGATTGGGCTTAAAATGAAGCATATAGGGCCCATGGGCCATGAACAACTCAAACCAACACATAGGTCCTCTAATTGAGATATTTGGCCTTCTGGTGGAATATGGTTGTCATTATAATTCCTTAGGGATGGGTCTCAAGGAATTACCAATGGGTGGGGGAGTAAAATAGGGCCCTTAGGTACTAGATGAATCACGTAGAGACCATGGAACATGAACAAGATCACAAAGAACAAATGATTCCATATATATCAAATCATTGTGCTTTGAGTGGATATGAACATCATTAGGGTGTTTGTACACTAAGGATGTGCCTTGGGGCCTTCTACCTATATGGGTTGGGGGAAAATATAGGGAATTAGGCCCCAAATTAAAACTATTGAGCCATTGATACATTATCAATGCCTTGAACCACAACATGGAGCTTCTAAAGTGGATATAAGGCATACAAGTAGGAGGCGGCATGATTCAAAGGTTTTGTGTAGTAGCGATGGGTTTTGGAGGTTTGACTATAGTACTGAAGGGAGGAAGACAATGGCATTGTGAAATAAATTGATCTCTAGAATTCATTGGTCGTGAACATTTCTTCAACCCATAACATAGGCCCTTTAGAGGTGATCTTTGTCCCCCAAGTGGAACGTGAATGACATTTTTAGGTTTCACATACTAGGTATCGGTTTTTAAGCATTGTCCATGATCAAGGGAGGAAAATAAATAAGGAATATGGGCCCTAGATTAATCCTTTATGGATTAATTGTCAAAAACAAGACCATAGATAAAATAACATGTTCTCTATATATAGTGGATAGCTCTCCTTTAAGTGAGATATGGGTACCATTACATTATTTTTTTCATTAGGGATGTGCCTTGATACCTTAACCATGTTTGGAGGATAAATCAAAATATTTATACCCTAAATGAAGATTCATGGGCTAATGGGACATGACCAATGCCTATAACTTATAAGAAGAACAAGAGCCTTCTAAAGGTGATCTTTGGCATATGAGTGGGATATTGTAGGCATTATGAATTTTTTCATAGTAGGGTTGAGTCTTAGGGACTTACCATGATTATCGAAGGAAAAATAAGGTCCTCACAATATCATAGAATTCCTCAAGAAAGGCCATTTGTCCTTGAGTGGGACATGGGTACTACTAGGGATTTTGCACATAAGTGATTGGTCTTAGTCCTTTGGACCAAAATGAATATCTTAGGGCCCAAGTCCATCTTAATTAACCTTTAGTATGTATCACAATCCATTAATGACACATTGAACCGGCACAAGAACCCTCTAAATAGAATGCTTTCCCTTTGAATGAGACATGGTGCAGTTAAAAGCAATATACATGAGGATGGGTCTTTAGACCTTGAACATGGTCATGGGATAAAATAACGGGTGTTGGGACTTAAATGAATATTTTGAGGTTGATGGTCCATGAATGAGTCCTTCAATCACTAAATCAAACCTTTAACATAGATATTTTGTCTTTGATTTCCATATCAATGCCATTAGGAGTTTTTGTGCACCATGGAAGGATCTTAACCATGATCAGGGGGTGAATAAATGGCGTTAAGTCCTATATAAACATATTAAGGATATGGTATATGAACAACCCCCCACAACACCACACTTGCCATCTAAAAGGGGTCTTTGACCTCGATGTGGGATTAGTGCTCTAATAATAGGTTTTGCATACTAGGGATAGATCTTTGGGTCTTTACTATGGTAGATTGAAGGAAAAGGGCCCACATGACCTAGATGAAGCCTGTAATGTAATACCCTAATTCCTAATGGTTGTTATAAACTAACTCAATCTAACTCATTTCTTTGATTAACATCAATCTAATTTCAAACTTTTCATGAAAAATAATTTTTCTACCATAATTTCTAAATTTGTAAATTTATAATTACGTTGCAATAATTCTCTACTTAATATATATTGAAAGCATAATGCATCTAATTTAACCATTAAAGTATAATACTTTTTCAATTCGATTGAAGAAAAGAAAATCAAAACAAGGAATAGTGGATTACCCCAAAAGATATATGATTTAGAACTCTGGTCCGTAGAAGTCATTTTAAATCCATTCTAGTCATTTTAAACCATCTATTTCTACCCAAACTTGGATTAATCCTCATATCTAGCTAGCATATTATCTAGCTATCTGGATCTAGGAAAATCATGGGTTTCATATCCCTTCATGCCCATGGAATCAATAATAACAACAATCAATAGTAGTAACTCTGTAAAATATATCAATTCCTTACTCTATATCCAACTCTTAACCTTCAAGTCTCAAGGTTCTACTATCTCATCTCTAGGTTCCCTCCACCAAATTCTTCCCTCAACAAAGTCTTCCAAAAATGTTTTAAGTAAAATTTTTCATTTATCTACTTAAACATTGCACTAATGCAAATTATACGTTATAAGAAAAGTAATATAATGTTGTTAGAAAAATTGGAATTTTAACTTAGTCATACAAAAATTCTTTAAATGAAAATTATACTCCATAAGCTAATTCAATTTCCTACATTTCACCTTCTTACATCGTTTCCAAATTAGTTGTGACTACCTCAAAATCATCCCTCAAACTCATCATATTATTGATTTTCCATATTTGTATAGCCATCAACACGTGCTGAGAAATCATCATTACTATGTACTCAAATTTAAATAATTAGAAATTACAATTGATCATGAGTGTAGCTACAACTATAAATAGGTGCAATTCCTGTGTTATTTGGATATATACAATTTTTACGCCATAAGGCGTTTTTTCTCCAAAGTCTTGTTTCAGGGCACGGTTTTCAATTTCGTCGTCCATCATGCAAATAAAAAACTTCCAGGCATGTTCTTACTTTACCCATCAAACATCTGGCATGTTAGGGTTTGAGATAGGGTTTAATCCAGTTTCACTCCATAGGTAAGAATTGGGAAGGGAATGATTATGCTAAGCGGCGATGCAGTAAATGTGGTTCGTGCATGCAAGAAACAAGTTCCTTTTGATTTTGAAACCATGGGTATGAGTCATGTCGCTGATTTATATTGTGAATTCTTAATTCAATAATGTGAGAACTCGACGTAGATTTTCTCCTCTAGTATCAGATGAGGTGCTTTTTGCCAAAAATTCAATGTAGATAGACAGATGGATGGAAAATTCTTGGAGTTCTAGAGAAGTTCAAGGATATACTTGAAAATTGCTACCAATATTCTCATCGCTGAAAATTTTGTAGTAAAACAATATTTCCCTAAAATAGGAATAAAGGCCTGCTTTAACTTCAATTTCCTGAAAAAAAAAACACTGGAAATTGGATTATTTGAAACAAATTTAGGTAATGCTAAATAATATTAGATCAAAATTGGTAAGAAATTCTACTAAACCAGTTTATTTTCACCATTATTTTTCTATACACTTTAAAACCTCAAAATTTGGTTGGTTTCAAACCCAACTTTGTAAATTTGTTAAACTCAATGTTGGATTATTCACTGAATTCCACCATCGTACCTCAGCAAATGATCTACACACATTGTCGATTTTCAACATATTTCCCACAAAAGAGCTCAACGTTTGACACACTTAAATACATCAAAACACACCTACAAAGATGTAGACGTGTTTTTCCTTATGAAATTCACACAGAAAATGTCTAATTAAAATCATATCGACTTCAATAAGCATTGTCCAGCTTCAAATCTTCCAATTCCTAGCTTCAATTATTTCAATTTTCGATAAGGATTCGTACCTGTTGGCATGGGTTTTTGGGACAAGTTAGTCATCACAAGTATCGTGCAAGCTCAAAAGACACTGCGCAAATGAAAGATGGCACTCAAGGCATAAATAGACTATTTTATGTATTTTATGTCACTTTTTGTACTTTGGACCATATTTTACAGATATTGGTCATTATTTTGTAGATTTAGTTAAGAATTGGTTAAGAGTTAGTTAGAAGTGGACCTTGAATGTAAAGGTGCAAGCCTGTAAATAGAAGTAGAATTGCAAGTGTTAGACAGTCGTTGAGGAGATTTGGGAGAGAGAGATTTGAAGGGAAAAGACTGGAGCTTAAATTGTGAATTGTTTTGAATATGTGAATCATTGCGTAGAAGTAATATGATAAGACGAGAGTTGATTTGAATTGTTGTTTCTTTTATCTTTTTATGTCTTACTATTTCTGCGATCTAATGGTGAATGCAAATTTAATTTGTGACATGGATCTATGATGCGATGTTTCCTTCTTTTAAATGATGTTATCTATCTGGATCTATTTGCACAACAGTATGATTGTCTCAATTATGAATGAATGATGTGATTTATTAGGAGCAATGATGATTAGCCATGTTGATGATTGAGTAACTAGTAAGATCTATTAGATAAGTTGATGAATTGCTGATGCCCATAGTCCTCTTCTATTCTGTGGAAACTTGGTTTCGACAGCTCCCCCTTGAACATCTTGGGTGAGACTTCATCCACTTCGTGGGTGTTTCCGGGCAGGGTAAAACCTGTCTGGGCCGGTGCTCAAGGAGATTGTGGTGAGCTGAGTGTCAACAGAGTGGGAACCCCTGTCGACTGGGTTTTGTTGTTTTGGTTTGGTCCAACAAATGGTTATGTTTCCAGGACCTTGTTGCAATTGAGGATATGTGGCATCTGACAGGACCAGAAATTCAAGATTGGTTCGATCAGAAGCTACAAGAATTTGCTGAAGAAAAAAATGAGAACCTTGAACTGATGATGGTTAAGTGGTTGGCGAGGTACATACACGATGGTCCACACGAGTACTTCTTATCTGAATTCCCCATCATTCTGTACAAGTGGTTGGCGTGATTCACCTATTGCAAGAAAAATTTCCAAGGAGGCAAGCCAACGTCCTTGACCCTTGAAGTGATCAAGGATTTGCAGGAGACTGATAACAAGGCATCATAGGTTGTTGAAGTTTGGTTGGATAGTATCCTGGAAGAATATATCACTGAGTTCGCAATCGACACCACCAAATCCTACATCGAGGTAGGAAGGGAATTTTTCAATGGACCCAGAGGTAGGTTTTTGTTGTCTCTACAACTGTCAATTAAGATGCTTGTCTATGAAAAGGGCATACTGAAGATGCACATCAAGTAGTAGGACTCTGGTGTGTGGAGGTGGTGGATACCGCGACAAAAGGGGGGAGACGAATGGGAAGATAAGGGGTAGATGGGTGAAAGTTTCGACGAGACTAAGAGGGAAGCCGAGGAAGAAAGTGGTATTATGAGGGGAGGAGAAAGGTTTCGACAAGATAAGAGGTAGAGGACAGGGAAAGGTCCTACTACGATTGAAATGCAAGACTACAAAGGAAGACCACATGGGACGAAGCGACCCTATAGTGATGAAGAGGACGAATAGAGCCAGTCTACACCCAGGATAGTAGTAAGATCAAACCCCAACATCAACCTACCCATTCCTCCACACACTACTCCACATTCGAGAAGAAACACAAGTTCCACGTCGACTTTCCCGACATTCCAGCAACATTCTAGTAGTAGACCAGCGTCAATAGGAAGAAGGCCCAGATGATCCTGAGCAGTACTGGTTTTTTATGTGAGGAAGTATGGATTGTCAAATAGACTACTGACGATGATGTCAAGAAGAGTCAATTGGTGACCACTCTTCAGGTTCATGCACTGGATTGGTACATGAAATTTATACAAGTTCCTATATGGACCCCTCTAAAAACATTGGATGAATTCAAGAAAGGAATAATTGAAGAATTCAGAAAGCCCAAATCTGAAGCGCAATATATTACTGATCTAAAGGAGATTAAACAATTTCATTAATTGTTTGGGACTTTGACCAGAGATTTAAGGAACTAATGGAAAGAGTCAGTTTCGAAATGAGTGATGTTCAGCACAAAGAGTGGTTTATCGCATCGTTGTTATCTCATATCTGGAAACCATTAATGCAGTAGAAGATCACGATACAGAGTGAGGCTCTGGATATCGCAATGAAGTTAGAGGCTTCAACTATTAGAGAAAGTACATCTGGTATGAACGAGATTTAGGCGCAGCTGATGAACTTAATGCTTCAACTACAATATATAAAGTAGGGGAAATAACATCGTGGAGATATTTGGTGTACTCAATGTCGTGCGGATGGACACACCAAAGATACTTGCCCTGACTTCTAAAATTATCTATTATCTGGGGTGCCGAACCCGCTGAGTTGCGGTAGTGTACCATGGTGCTGCATATGCCAATTTTATGGGCATCGACATGAAGAATGTGGATACATGTAGAAGATGGTGATGAATATGACAAACTTATATTACTCATTTTGTCGATATGTAGGGCATGAAGATAAATACTGTCGCACGTATGACCTTCTTTAGGAAAGGACGTGTGACTCATACTATGTGAAAGGTGAAGATCGTCGCGCAGTACAGCAATCATAGCCGCAGCCTCAGGTGGTGCAATCTCTACCTCAATCGCAGTATACACCACCACCACAGATGCGATTTATACCATTGAATCCGCAACCGTAGTTTCCGTCACAACCACAGCTCGCACTGCAACTACAGTTTGCATCGCAATCACAGCTCGCACCACCGACAGAGTATAATCAAATGTCAATGGCTCTAGCGTAGACACAGTATGTTCAGGAAGCGCACTACATTCAGCAGTAGCTGAATCCCCCACCGCAACAATTGACCTAGTCGCAGTACCAGCAGCAAGGAGGATTTCGAGGAAGAGGAGGAGACTTTGGTAGAGGAGGAGGATGAGGTTGCGGACCTATCTAGTGTAACAATTGTGGGTTATTCAGACATTGCCAGAGAGATTTCCCACAATTGCAGTATTCGTGTAAATACTGCATCGCAATTGATCACACTGTCGAGAACCATCCACGATTAATTGCAAGATGGCAGGAAGGAAATGTTCCTCAGTTGCAATTAGAACCAGTTGCAGAATCAAAATCAGCTACAAAACTAGAATCAATTGTAGAACCAAGCTCAGAATAAAATTCCACTTCAGAATCATATTGTGAATCAATCGATGAACTCGCCATTGAACTAGAATCCACTGATGAACCAGAATCCACCTGTGAACCAGAATCAAGGATCGACAGTTGCGACAATCTCAACAGAGCCTAGAACAGAGGATGTCGATGTTTCCATCGTCACCCGCAGAGGCACGAAAACTGGAGAGGATGGCCCCCGTCTGCACGTTCGATTGGATGGAAAGAAGAAGGCACCATTTGACATTTCTACAGAGCGAGATATATTCTTCGAAGCGCGACATGTGATCGGAAGAAATCCTGGTAAGTCACCTATTTATGAAATGTCATTTTCTTTTGATTCTTTGTTGGAGGCAGGACCATTGCGACAGCATGGCACCTTGCATAATTTTTTCGAGAGCTACTTGTCACTGGAAAAAGATCCCGATACTCTTGCCAAGATTGAGAACATGTTGCATCGACTGGGTAAGGAGCGGAAGGAATCCACAGTGAACTCTTTGCATAGGAAAAAGATGGGCAAAGAGATGTGCATGAACATTTAGATTGGGGACTATGAAGTAGATTCAATTATTCTAGATCCAAGCTTAGATGTGAATATCCTAATAAAGCATACATGGCAGAAGATGGGGAGGCTGATGTTGGGTTGGTCCCCTATCGGGTTGCAATTAGATAATCAGGCCAAAGTACAACCAAGCAGACATGTGTCGAACTTGGTTGTAGATGTTGAAGGTATGAAGACCTACGCTAATTTCGATGTGATTGAAGTTGTTGATGGTGGAGGCTCCTATCCCACATTGTTGGGGATTGGATGGGCCAATGATAGTATGGCAGTAATTAACTTCAAGAAGTGGATGATGACGTTTGAAAATCACGACATCCGATTCATCGCTCCTATGGATCCAAAGAAAGGGAGGAGATATATTGAACTAGTGAAATATGAAGTTGTAAGGGGATGGGATCATGCTTACAACATTTCAGAGGATTACATCCACCCAAGTGTTGATGGAGAACTTGGTTGGCATAGTGCTAGTTCTGCGTCTTCTGATTATGATGATGCGTTAGAAAACAGGAAAAATTGCATGCACGAGGTGTCATTCAAGAAGTGTGGTCTGATCACGCAGTCGTTCTGGCATGTCGCGACTGAGATTGTCAAATTTCCAATCTACAAGGGAATTCTTGAGCTGTCTAAGTTATTAATGGAGTTTGAAGAAAAAGTATTAGAACCGCAGCGATTGCTGGCGCTGGAGGAAGCACTACTCCAACACGTTGGTGGGCGACTCATAAGAAGACAATTATTGGATGGGAGCAGTGTCGACGGTTGATGACAGTACACTTCGATGATCCGAAAATATATCACACTAGGAGGTATGACGTGCAGAATGACCCCAGTGGTCACTTGATGGAATGCCATACTCTGTGGGCATCGCGACCAAATGATGAATGGGTCCATGCCTTCATCCACACTTTGGATGAAATGCCGAGGTCATGGTATGTATCATCAGAGTTGCGCAGAGAAATAACCACTTGGGAAGAGCTGACAGTTCGCTTTGCTCATACTTTCTATTTTGCCGGATACCAATCCAGATGTTCGTAATGCACTTCAACTCATCCGTGATGTGGTGACGAAGGTAGTTCCAGTTGCATATCCAGTGGATCCACATGCGCATTGCCACATGCAATCGATGATGGAATGTTATAATGTATTTGGTGGACCTGAGGATGATGATGAGCTACGGAATATCAATATTCCAGAAACATAAGGGAGTAGGGATGTTGCAGTGCCAGATATACCGACCAATCCCATGAACCAGCCGCTGAATATTAGAAAAGTCAACATTGGGACATAGGAGAACCAAAAATTTGCAAGTGTTGGGGACTATGTGGATGAAGAGACTATGGCTAAGATCATGGATCTGCTGCACGAATTTCAAGATCTGTTTCCAACCAAATTCTCTGAAATGAAAGCAATCCTGGGTAATTTGGGAGAGATGAAGAGTCCATTAAAACCAGATGTGAAACCGGTGAGCCAGAGGCCATATCGCTTTAATTCGGGATACCTCTTGAAGGATGAGAGGAGCATTGGATCACTGGATAATGTAATTTTAGCTGGAGATCTGAATGTCACGCTAAACCAAGCAGAAAAAAGAGGAGGGTATGTTGTTAGAGACCCCATAAGGGAGAAATTAGATGAGATTATTCTAGACTGGGATCTAGCAGATGTCATCCTAGCTAAGGGGAAGTCCACCTGGACCAATAGGAGGCTGGGGCCTGGGCATATAGTTGCTAGGCTCGATATATTTTTGATCCAAGATTCTTACCTTCTACCTGGATTGAATTTCTCTTCTAAAATCCTGCCATTTGGGGATCTCACCATAAGCCCATACTACTCGATCTTAGAAAAGACAAGAACCTGGGGCCTATTCCCTTGCGTTTTAGCTCTCTTTGGGCCTCCCATAGAGATTTCCTAGGAATTTTAGCTAATACTTGGGCATCTCCAGTCTCAGGTTCACCTTTCTTCATTTGGGAAGAAAATTTGAGAAAATTCATAAGGGCGCTCAAGATGTGGGCCAAATCGACAGAGTCCCCGACTTAAAGAAGAACCAAAGATCTGCAAAACTTAGAGACCCATCATCTTTCTATGGAGGCAATCCATATATCAAAGGAAGACGTTGAAAAATAAATAAGCCTTCATCAAATCTACATGATGCGTGTATACATGAGGAATAATTCTAGAGACATAATTTTAGATACCTCTTGTTAAAGGCAGGATATTGGAATACAACTTTCTTCCATAAGCATGTTGAGATGGTGAAGAATTATAAAACAGTTTAGATTATTCAAACCCATGACCAGGTTATTTAAGACTTTGACAAAATTAAGTTGGAAGCATCACATAATTTCAAAGCGATTTACATAGCAAAAGTCGATAGCGTCCCTCCAAACGCTGTGCTAATGAATCTAGTCCCCATGATGATTGAGAGAAAGAACAATATCAAGCTAATGCAAAGGGTCACGATTGAGGAGCTGAAAGTGGCCATAGAGGAGATGTATGAAGATAAGGCACTAGGCCTAGACGGTTTCAATGCAAGGTTTGACAAATTTTGCTGGGGAATAGTGCATAAGGATCTTCTAAAGATAGTGCTAAAAGCTCAGGATTGTGAGAAAATAGGTGGAAGCACCAATTCAACGTTCCTGGATATTATACCCAAAGAAAAATATGTTGTAACCTTTGATACATTTCGGCCTATTTCGCTATGTAATATAGGTTACAAGATAATCACCAAGATCATGGAAAATATGTTAAAACACATTCTTCCTTGAATCATTCCAGAAAACCAAGGAAGCTTCATTAAAGGAAGGAGAATTGGGGATGACATCATCTTGGTCCAAGAGGTAATTCATTCCGGCCTAAAGAACTGAGACAAAGGTATGGTGGTGAAAATTGATTTAGCTAATTCATTCGACAGAGTTTGTCACTCCTTCCTCTTTCAGGTGATGCTAAGGTATGGATTTGATCCAAGCTTAATTCACCGGGTCAAAGCTTGTATAAGCAATCCTTGGATTTACCCCCTTGTAAATGGAAGAGTCGCATCCTTCTTTCAAGCCTCCCGAGGCCTTAGGCAAGGTTTCCCGCTCTCACCATTTCTCTATGCAATCCAATCCTTGGTGCTAAGCCACGAACTAGAGAAAGCTAGGAATGATAAGGAATTAATCGGAATTAGAATGTCCCGAGGGACTAGAGATATTAATCATGCATAGTTTGCAGATGATACTATCCAGTTAGGAGGTTCCAGTTAGAACATAATGAGAATATTCAAGGTCAAATTGGATTCCTATTGCCAATTTTATGGCAGCAAGCTAAATCTAAGAAAAAGCAGGATCTACAACTGGAAAATAAATCCTAGGGAGATGTATGGAATATCACACATTCTAGGAATTGAGGGAGTAACAATTTGGGACTCTTTCAGATATTTGGGGATCCCAATTTTCAATGGAAAGTCGAAAACCTATGACTGAAACCCGTTGATTAATAAATTCAAGAAAAGAATTCAAGCCTAGGGGCGGTTTGGCTAAATACAACAGGGAAAATACTATTGATTAAGGCAGTTCTGAATAACCTCCCATTATATCAATGTTCATTAATGTTGGTGCTTGTCAGGATCCTCTCCTCCATCGAAAGTCTATTGAGGGACTTCCTTTGGAAAGGAGGAAAAAATAAGGAAACAAAGAAATATGCCCTGGTCAATTGGAAGAAAGTTAAAATGCCCAAGATGGAAGGAGGCCTTCAAATCAGAGACTTAAAACACCAAAATATAGCAATGGGAGCAAACATACTCAGGAATTTGTTGGAAGCAAATCCATCCTGGAGCAGCCAGGTGCTAAGACATAAATACTTTCCAGGTACAAGGCTACGATGTATGGATTCAAAGACTACGAGTAAGCAAGGTTCTCTCATCTACAAACTCTGCATGAAAGCTCTACCCAAATTCAAAGAAAAACTCTTTTGGATACCAGGGAATGGAAAGAACATTAAAATTTGGCATGAATCCATCCTGGGGAAGCTACCCATCTCCAGATTACCTGGCATCAAACGATGGTTAGATATTAAAAAAAAACCACGTTGTGGGACATCTCAATCTGGGATCCCGTTCCTCCACACCGTTGGATCGGATGGTCCCTTATGGACTGTCCCACAGAATTCGAGGTTGAAAAGAATCTGCTCCTCGATCATCTGAATGGAGAAGCACCATTCACTAGGAGAATCAAGGATGAGCATGAATGGGGGAGCAGAACAGGGAATTACTCTTTAGCGTAGGGTTATGAATTTTTTGTTGCTTGCCCGAACGTACCTAACAATCCTGTGATTTGGCAAATGGTTTGGTAGGTGAAAATTTTGCCAAAGATTGACATGTTCATCTGGAAGATAGCGCATGGGATCATTTTGACAGGTGAGAATATGAAAAAAAGAGGATTAGTTGGCCCGTTCTGCTGTCCAATATGTAAAGAGAGCAAAGAAACTAGTTTTCATCTGTTAATAGAATGTCTCTTTGCCATTAAGGTTTGAGAACTGCTGATCCACCATTGGTTTGGCAATTTGGAGCTGTCAAGCAGCATTCAACAATGCTTTATCAGCTGGGAGCAAGTGTATCAAGGGAAGATGGAAGATAAAAAGGGTTTTAAAAAATGCCGGAGAACGATGCCAAAAGTAATGTGCTGGAATATTGGATAGATAGAAACCAAAGAATCTTCAAAGGAAAAACACAAACCCCAAAATAGATAATAGCCAAAATGCAAGCGCTCATGGGAGAAATAATGAACATGGAGTTGATGCCTAAGAACAAAACCATGCTTTCGTCTGATGAAGTAAGTTGGATGCAATCCTTCAAAATTATTGAATTAGACACATTCAAGGTTAATAGATCTTAGGAAGTTTGGGAGATAAGAATGGACCAATCTCAGTTTGAAATTTGGTTAAAAGAGAGGAAAATATTTAAACTCTTCTTCGACAGAGCCTTGAAAGGGAACTCAGGAGAAGCAGGAATGATCATCGGTCTAAAGGGAAACATTGAAACGGAATACTATTGGAACATAGGAAATGAAATGAATAATATGGATGAAGCTTATGGACTATAGCAAGGACTTAAGCAATTGGAAGCCATGGGGGTGGAAGAAGCCATTGTTATTGGGGACTCCCAAATTATCATCAAGGCCATGAATGGTTCAAAACAATGCCAAAAACTAAGGCTATCCAGACTGATCAAGAGAACTCTCTCTCTCTCTCTCTCAAGAGCTTTTCGACATCTAGAGTTCTTCCATATCCTTTGTGAGCTGAATGGGGAAGCGAATCTAGCAGCAAATAAGGAAATGGGATTAAGTACCAATGAGCTCTATGCTAATCTTAATTCGTATTCAGTTATTCCTCCCTAAAAGGCGAAGCTCTTATAGATTACTCAGGTACTTTTACAAGTAAGAAGTTTGTAGCTCTTTTAGTGGATCTCCTGTTGTTTTCATAATATAAACCATACCCGTTTCTGTCTAAAAATAAATAAATAAAAATTACAAAAAGAGTCTTGTTTATTAAAATAGCCATAATGACTAATCTTAATAGATGTGGCAATCACATCACAATGATTGACTATAGCTATATCATTATATACAACTTTTATTTAAATATAATAAACTTTTTTTAATATATATATATATATATATAAACATCAATATTTTTTAATATTTTTTTAATAAAAATTTAGAAATAAAATCTAATAATGTCAAGTGTATTGTTTATTAAAATAGTCATAATGACTAATCTTGATAGATGTGACAATCACATAACAATAATTGACTATAGCTATATCACTATATAGAGCTTTTATTTAGATATAATATTTTTTAAATATATATAAAAAATTTAACATATTATAATATTTTTATATAAATTTATTCAATAAAAATTTTAAATCGAAATTTCCAAATATTTTTATTTTGATATTCAAGTAAGTGTTTTTTCACATTTCATAAACTATATATTAATGAAACTAAAGATTGATTTTTTTTTAATATTTCTAAATAAATATTTATTGGTTTATTCAAACAAATATGATGATGAATATTTTAATTAGTTGACATTATACTAGAGATTTACCAAAGTTTAATAATTTATTTAGTTTTTTATTGTTAATAAAAAAATTATATTTTATTTTCACAAAATTTTGTTATTAAAGAAATGCAAATTTTATAAAATATTTATAACAATTTTGATTTTTCTAAATGACAATGACATTTTCTTATGACTTCTTATTTATTATCCAATTATTTTCATGTCAAACTTTAACTTTAATTTTGGCTTATATATAACTATTAAATAAAAACATTTCTAAATTATGAGATTAAATTTGGGATATATATAACTATTAAATTAAAAATCCTCTTTCGATTGAAAGATTCCATCCCATTTCCTTATGTAACACCTCATATAAAATCCTTACCAAAATTCTTGCTACTAGAATGAAAAAGACCATGGCTAAGATCATTTCAAAAAATGAGGGAGGTCTCATCGCTCGCAGGCAAATCATGGATAATATAATCATTTCTGAGAAGCTATCCATTCCAGCCTGCAATGCAAACAACAAGGTATGGATTTCATGCTAGATATGGCAAACGCCTTCGACAGGGTCAATTTCTTCTTTTTATTTGAGATCATGCTCAGAATGGGATTTTCCAAAAAAATTACAAGATGGATCAAAGGCTGCATCAACAGCTTGTGGATTGTGCCTCTTGTCAATGGCAGACCTGTTGGCTTCTTACAAGCCTCTCGAGGACTCCATCCAGGCTTCCCGCTATCCCCTCTTTTATATCTTATAGTAACTGAGTCTTTAAGCAGGAAGCTACAGGCCCTGCAAAACAATGGGGAGCCCAAAGGATAAAAAATCGCCAGAGATGTTAAAAATGCCAATCATGCTTAGTATACAGATGACACTATCCTTCTTGGAGGGGCCTCAGTCATAATCGTCGAAAGGTTCAGAGAATTCATCTCCATCTCATGCTTAGTATACAGATGACACTATCCTTCTTGGAGGGGCCTCAGTCATAATCGTCGAAAGGTTCAGAGAATTCATCTCCATCTTCCTCAAAGCTTCAGATGGGAAAGTAAATGCATTAAAAACCAAAATTTATGGTTGGAATTGTCCAAAAAGAACCATGGCCAGGATAGCTAGGACTCTAGGATATGAAGGCAATACAAACTGGAATTATTTTAGATATCTCAGAATCCTTATTGACAAAGGAAAAAAGAAATTATTAGATTGGAAATGACTGGTTGACGTTGTTCTGCCAACGTACCCAATCTTCTCCTTCTCTATATCACTAGCTCCCAATTCGATAATCCAGGACATTTAAAAAGAGATCAGACACTTCCTCTAGAAAGGGGGGGGGAACCCAATGGCACAAATAAATTTCACTTAGTCAACTGGGAAACGGTGTGCAGGCCAAAAGGCAGTGGATGAACGGGAAAAAAATCTAACTGCAATGAACCTCACGCTGGGTGCAAAAATTATCTGGCGAATGGTCTCAAGGAACAAATCTTGGTTGAAGGTTGCATTAAGGAAAAAATATTTAAAGGGAAACATAGAAATATGCTTGGCCGATATACCCAATGTCAAAAACATCTATGTGATTTGGAATCTCTACCAAAATGTTGCATACATCATCCAAACAGTCTGTGATGGTCAATAGGTAATGGGAAAAGAATCTAGATTTGGGAGGATAACATTGGATACTCCTCCCTTATGCATCACCTAGAAATCTTCGTGGACCTCAAGTGCTATATGGACAATGAAAATATATTTACGATCCATGACATTTCAAGATGGCATAACAACAGAAGATGGGCAGGGTGGAAAAACCTTGAAACTCCAGAATGCTTAAGATTGGATTATGCTATGCTGCAAACCATCCTCCAAGGGTCAACTCTGATCCATCTTATCCTATCATACTCTAGAAGCTGGGGAAAATCTGGAAATTACATGGTGAAAGATGGATATAATTCAATCCAAAACAACAGTAGGAAAGAAATCTTTTGGGAAAACGTCTGGAGCAAGAACGACCTCCCTAAAATATTTTTTTTTGCTAGATTTTAGCTCATCATAAAATACTGACACCTGAGAATTTGAAAAAAGGGGGAATTGAAGGACCATCTCGCTGCATTCTCTTCAAAAACTCGGAGGAAACGCTGCAACATCTCTTCTTGGATTTCCCCTTGGCTAATGAGGTATGGTGCACAGTTCTTAAAGAGCTGCAATTTAACATCACTCTTCATACAAATTGGCAAGATTTATTTGCCTGTTGGAAAAATTATTACCAAGGATCTTTATTCAAGAAACCAAATTTCTTGAGAGCGTGGGTTTCTCTCCCTAAGTATATTTGTTGGAAGATCTGGATCGCTAGATAAAAATGAATATTAGAAAACTTGACCATTTCTCTCCTGCCAGAGTCTCCTCTTCAGCCAAAGCGTTATGGACAGGATCTCTTCTCTCTAAAGTATTACGACACTTACATCTTGAGCCTTTAAATTCTAAAGAAAAAATCTGGATAAGTGATCTTCTCTATCCTCTCAAGCCAACTCCGGGAGATGCTAAAAAACCTAGCTCTTTAAGATGGCAGATATGAAAGAACCCGAAAAGTTTCAGCAATTGGTGGACAAAGTTGGATTGTCATACTTTATTCTTTGATGGAGCCTCTAAATGAAATCCTGGGTTGACAGGTGTAGGAGGGGTAATTTTTTATCCCAGGCGGAACAAACAGAAAGATTTTGCTTAGGGCCTAGGGAAAAACTCAAATAACTATGCGGAATGGTTAGCTTTATTGAAGGGGCTAGAAATTGCTATCACTCTTGGAATCAAAGAACTAGTAGTGTTTGGAGACTTGCTACTGGTCATTAGAGAGGTTAGAAAGCTAGTCAAAAATTATAAAATCCCCTCGAATAAGATGCATCACATTTTCAATAGTCTTGTCAGTGACTTTAATGCTATCAACTTTAATAAGAGTGTGGTGCATAATGGAACCAATTTATCCAATTTTTTTTCAATATTTGATGTTAACATTAGGTGATGACATGTTTAAAATATAAAATGTTTTTAATCAATTTTTTAAATACGTTTTTAATTAATTTTAAAATGATTTATAGTATTTGATGTTAACATTAAAGGATAATGTAAAATGTTTGTGATATTAAAAAAACAAAAAAAATATTAGCAACCTAGTTGCTTAATACATGTTCTTTTAACAAAAGTTTAATAAAAAATAATTAAATATTAAGTAAGAAATTTAAATATATAATAAATATTTAATAGTAAATTTATTAAAAATATGATTATGATTAAGAATTTTAAAAAATTTGAATTACATTTTGACTATAAATGTTAATGAAATTTTAGAGAGATATATTAATATTATATTATGGTATATTATATGTCAAAAACAAGTTACAACTTGTAAACTTCTTATACATAAATATATGTTAATTTAAATGTTGAAATTTAAAATTAATAAAAAAATATTATAAAAATATACATTTACAAGTATTTATAATAATAATAATTAATTATATGTAATAAAAAATAAATACAATTATCTTAAACACATTGGTAAATGGAAAGAAAAAATAATAAAAATAAATTAACTATAATAAATATAAAATAAATATTATTAATTTAAATATATTTTAAGTTGAAAAAGAAAAAAGAATTTAGATATATCAAACTAAAATAATTTCAAAAAATAATTTATTAGTCCATTCAAGTAAATAATAAGCACTTTTCTAGTGACATATATTGTTAAAAATTCAAGTTGAGGGCTTAAATGCACGCTAATTTAATGTATATATAGATTTTATATGGTAAACTTCCCCACTCATATATATATTAAACAATAAAATAATATATATAGCATAAATATTTGTTATATAGATTATGCATTTGATGTAGCGTGTGATTGATATTTATAGCGACCAAGATAGGTAAAATGCTTTTGTAAAGTTATAAAAATTTTCCAAAGTCTAGTGTGGAAGATGTTTATAATAATTAAACAATACGTAAAATGCTAAATGTAAAAGTATTAAAAATCTGTGATATTGAGATTAAAAAAGAGTAAATAGTGAAAATAAAATTTAATACTTATTTTAGTTTTTAATATTAATATATAATAAATATGCTTTTAAATAAAAGTGTTAAGCTAAATTGCTTTTCCATTTTCCAAATTTATTCACTCCAAAATAAATTTAATAAATATATTTAGCACATTCCAAAATGATAATTGAAGACGGCTTCTAGTTTCACGTGGCCTGTCCATAACTTTTTTTAATAAAATTATGTAAAGTTTGTTGCAATATTATGGTCATTCACTTTTCTATATTCACTTCAAAATATATTTAGCAAATTCCAAAATTATAATTGAAGACAACTTTTAATTTTATGTGGCGTGTCTATAAATAAGTAAATAGGAGGAACATAGTCATTTCCCCGTGGTTCTTGAATGGACTGATCAACATAGTCATTGTGCCTATCCCTTTAAGTTTAACCAATCTTGGTTAGACAATGAAGATTTTATTCAGATGGTTCGTACTGAGTGGCCCCGTATTCTATCAAACCCCTTTTTGGATGCTATGCAGGATTTCCATAATAGACTTAGAACTCTGAAGGAGAAGGTTAAGTCTTGGACTAAAGTTGAAATTTTAAAGATGAAAGACAATTATGTTGCTTTGAAAAAGGAAATAAATTCTATTCTCCTTTCCTCTCATTCAGCAATTTTAAATCAGGATCAGCAACAAAAATTGAATTCTCTTAAAAATGATCTTCAAAAGCTGATTGATCATGAAATTAATTCTGCCAGACTTCAAAGCAGAATTACTAGGGCTCAAAAAGGGGATGCTAATACTAAGTTTTTTCATGCTGTGGCCACAGCCCGCAAAAATCACAATGCTATTTGGAGTCTCCAAGATGACTTGGGCAATTGGGTTTCAGATGATAAAAGTCTTAAAGACCTTGGTGTTTGTCATTTTATGAACTTGTTTGAAGATGATCACTTGACTAATCTGGAAGCTCAACTCAAGGTTATCCGTCTCTTTCCTTCTTTTATCAGTTCAGAGCAGATATCAGCCTTTACTAGACCTGTTACTATCTTGGAAATTGAAAAGGCATTAAAACTCTTTAAAAAAGATAAAGCCCCTGGCCCGAATGAATGGCCGGTTGAGTTCTATTTGACTTTTTTTGATCTTTTGGGCCCTCTTCTAGTTGATCTGGTGGAAACTTCCAGAACCTCAGGCAGAGTGTCTCCTGCTCTCAATTCTACTTTCCTGGCCCTCATTCCAAAGGTTAATCTGCCTGTCTCCTTTGCTGACTTTCGCCCCATTTCCTTGTGTAACCTCTGTTACAAGCTCATTTCAAAAGTTGCGGCTATGAGGCTTAAGCCCTTCCTTGATGATGCTATTTCTCCTCAACAATTTGTTTTTTTTTTAAAATCGCCAAATCCTTGAACCAATAGCCATTTCTCAAGAGGTTCTTTATACTGTCAATTCCAGAAATAGGAATGCTCTTATTCTTAAATTGGACTTATCTAAATCTTTTGACAGAGTTAGTTGAACTTTCATCCGTCTTCTTCTCATTCAGATTGGGGTTCCCATTGTTGGGGTAAACTGGATAATGGGATGCGTTTCTTCAACCAACTTTGCTGTGCTAGTTAATGGCTCTCCATCTTCTTTTTTTTCTGCCTCTCGGGGAATCAAGCAAGGGTGCCCTCTATCCCCCCTCTTATTCATTCTGGTCATTGAAGGGCTTAGCCTGTTGATTCAAGATGCTAAACGAAATGGGAAGATTAAAGGAATCAAAATTTCATATCATCTTTCTCTCACTCATCTACTTTTTGTAGATGATGTGATCTTATTTGGCCTGGGTTCTTTTGAGGAATGGTTAGCCTTCAAAACCATACTTGATATTTTTTGTGAGGCTTCAAGTATGAATATTAATGTGAACAAATCCAGTTTTCTTCAAAATGATCTGAGTATGGACACTCTCCAAAGAATTACAAATATTCTCCCTTTCAAAGTGGATGATATTCGAAAAGGGTTTGGTTATCTTGGCTATTTTCTTAAGCCATCGGGTTACTTGATAAAGGATTGGCTTTGGTTGGTATCAAAGTTTGAAAAGAAATTTTCTCATTGGACTAATAGATTCCTGTCTCTGGGAGGCAGACTTGTCCTCATTCATTATGTTTTATCAAGCATGCCAGTTTATTGGATGGCTTTGGTTCCGATTCCAACCTCTATTTTAGACAAGCTCAGAAAGATGATCTTCTCATTTCTTTGGGGCTCTTCATCAAAGATTAAAAAACTCCACCTTGTGGATTGGCATCTTTTGGCTCGCCCTACTTCTCATGGTGGTTGGGGAATTAAACATCTTCCTAGATTCAGTCTTTCCTTGAGGATGAAAAGCTTTTGGTTAGCTTTAAATAGCAAGGGTATCTAGAATCTTCTCATTACTGTTAAATATCTGAAAAATAAACCTCTCCATATTTGGTTCAAGGATAAGAACTTCATTACTTGGAATGCCTCAATTATCTGGAGGGGTTTTATCTCCACCATATCCTGGATTGGTAGAGGGATCATTTGGAAAGTTGGAAATGGAGAATCCATCAGTTTGGGTGCAGATCCATTCATTGGTATGGGTTCTTCCTTTGTGCTGCCAAGAGACTTAAGGGATTACTTAGAAGACTTTGGTATTAGCTCTCTTGCCCAAGCTTGCAACCATACTTCTTTTTCCACGGGTTATTGGTTCTCTTCTGACGATCTTGATCTCACTGGTGAATGGAAAAAAGTGTGGGACAATTTTATTAGAGGACTGGAATATGGCCACATTCGTCTCAATAATCAAATTGATATTATTTCATTGCCTCATAATAAATATACAGGTCCTCTTATTGCTGCTGAAGGATATAAATGTATATTTTCTGATATATGTGCAGAGATTAATGATTCAGTTCTGAAAATATTATGGACTTTGAATATTCCCTTGAAATTAAAATGCTTTATTTGGCTGATTCTTAGAGGAAAATTTTTAACCTGGGATCAATTGCAAAGCAGAGGATACTTGGGACCTAGTAGATGTGTTCTTTGTGAAGATAATCTGGAGGACATTCATCATTTATTTTTCTACTGTCCTTTCTCTGTTAGTATTTTCAATTATTTTGCAGTTAAATTCAAGTGCTCTTTCCTAGTCTTTAACTCTATCCATTCCTTTTTGGACCAATGGTTCTCCTCTACTGCGCGATCAGCTCCCTTCAGATACATTCCGTTGTTCATTCTCTGGGGAATCTGGCTTATTCGGAATCTTGGTTTATTTGAAAACAAAAAACCATCCTTCTCAGCTCTGATCTCCAGGGTTGAAGGATTGGCCTATTATTTCCCTGTGCCGGTTATTTCTCATAAATCCCATAATCCTAGTCCTGCTCCATTAAAAAGTTTTCCTTGTGGTTACTTTGATGGAGCTGCTGTGGATAATATTGGAGGTGCATGTTTTGTGATTTTTATCAATGACTATCACTTCTTCAGTTTTTCTATGGGATGTGGAAGTAGCACGAATACCAGAGCGGAATTATTGGCAGTTTGGGATCTTCTAAGAGTCGGCTTAATGATGGGAATTCCGTTGCAGTTGATTTATGGTGATTCCATGGTTATAATTTCTTGGCTTAACAGAATTTCAGCACTTGATGTTCCTTTTTTGATGCATTGGTGTTCCGACATAAGATATTTGATTCATTTGGCCCCTCCGGTGATCTTTAAACACACTTTTCGTGAGCATAATTCGCTGGCAGATGAACTTTCAAAAATAGCTTTGCATTTGGATATGGGACTTGTTTCTTATTCAGAAACATTGGATGATTTGGTTATTAACCAAGGTAGTCTTGATCTGTTTTAGTTGTAGCTGATTCATTTTTTTCAGCTTATGATCCAGCAGTTGAGAATGTATCTCTTGTTGTCCTGTTAGAGTCTACTCTGCCAGCCTGTTTTTGCTCTAAAATGTTTGTTTAAAGTTCACTTCAGATTATTATCAGTATTTCTAACCTGATTATTCAGGGATGATGAGGAAAGTCTGCTACAATCAGACTTTTTTTCTCGTTTTGATGCTCTGTATATGTCATTACTTCATGCATGAGATGGACCTGTTTATCAGTCATCATATTGATATGTAAATGATGTCTTTTGATTCAATAGAATAACAAAGACTGGTATTTTTTCCTCTGAAAAAGTAAATAGGAGGAACAAATAAATTACTTCAATTTTTAACTAAATTTTAAAATCTCATTTTTATTTTTATTTTAAACTTTAGACAAAGTTGAAACATTGAAATTAAAATTTATTTATACATGTTTTCACTTATTTTATCTAAAGATTTGTAAGTTTTCACTTATTTTATCAAAAGGTTTATAAAGAAGGAAAAATAGTGAATTTAACAAAATCAAGATATAATATTAATGAGCTTATAAATTTATAGTCGATTTTCAACAAGTGCGTTTATCCCAAACTTCAGTTTTTCACGTTGGATACGCTTATTTATTTGAGTAAAACTTCCAACCATTATTATTTGTTATTTGTTAATGGTTGAGTTTTTCTAATGACAATTTCTGATGGTAAAATCTTCTCTCTCAAGGTAAATGATGACGCAAACTTTGTACATGTTCTCTTGGTTATTTAAGAAAGTTTGTCATTGATTAAAGTTAGTGAATGTAGAATGTTAGCACATCGAAAAAATCAGAGATCATAGAATTTGCTTTCTGGAAGGTATATATTACATATGTTCTCTATTGTTACGCCAATAAGCGTCAAATTAGCATGAAATCACCCTGAGAACAACTGCCTTAACTGTAAGGCTCAGAGCTTGGTATTTCAAAAAGGAGGATCACACGTGTTTATGAAATGGTTGCCAGGAAATCATCCAAAATCTACCACGAGAAACAGATTGCAACTTTCGAGGAGTATTTGTCTACAGAAACGAAGCCAGCATTGTTGCATAAACATCAACGTGGATATCAACATTCAAGAAAAGAATGTTATCAAGCGTAGAGTAGACACCATTCGGCATGAATTAAAGTTTTAAAGGGCAGTTAACTAGATCGTGGAGATAGTTATGCCTCTGATCCTTGGGATAGTTTCAACTGATCACTGATTTTATGCCAAGGAATTGCAAAATAGAAACAAAATATTTTTTTTTGAATGTCAAAGTTGGATAGTTTTTCATCAGCAACCTGTGGTTTTTGATAATGTGTTTATTAATTTCGGATCGTAGGCAGGTTTAAAAAGCGCATAGTCAATGGAACACGGATATCCCGTGAAGATGGACTCATGAAGAAGAGCGACTGTCCAATATTCTCGTCATTGTTCAGCAGGCAATTTTCAACCAAGTTGTCTAAAGAGGGGACTTTTTGACATCTGTTTCCAGTTTATCAGTTTTTTGCGATGAATCTTTACTGAATTTTCAAAATGTTCAAAAACATTGCTAGATCTTAATTTTCAAAATGTTCAAAAGCATTGATCTTACAGAGTGTGGGTGTTGGGATTTCCTGTCACCTGATTTCATTTCTGAGCTTAAAATCCTCCAATAAACAACAGAGATTACAAGTTTTGTATATTAAATTCACCAGATTCTGGACAAAAAACAGCCTAAAAGTCAAAAAGTCTCCTAGTTAGACAGTTCCATTTTCAATCAACAACAAAGTGGGAGCAAAATAATGCGAAAATAAAAATTCTAAGACGTGGACTTTTTTTTTTGCAAAAGGGACACATTTAGCTGAGTCGGAAAGTCAGTTCAATTTTTGTTTGTTTTATTGTCTATTTAAACAACAACATTCTACAGGAGGGGATCTCTGTAGACAGAAAGGAATTTCTATCTTTTTCTCTACATATGCTCTTTGTAAACTTTGTTTTCTCAGAAGAAGCAGCTATGGAGGGATCACATGTGTTAATGGATGTATAGTTATTTTCTCAAAATAATGTTAGAGATGAATTAAGAAATCTATTTTATGTGTTTTGTATAAGTTTTCTTTTGCAGAATGTCAGGTAAATGATATTGTCCTTAATTAAACTATCAACAGATGTTGGTAAACTTTGAGTTGTTACAAAGAAAGATGGACTATTAGAAATTTGTAGGATGAAAGATGAAACACACTCAGATTGCTCTCAACTCATTGACAATCTATCCTACACTCTCTATCATTTACTCGGAAAGTATAAATGGAAGATGCATGTGTATCTAATATATTATACAGGAAAACATTGAAACTTCTACTGTATGATATAAGAGAGAAATATCTATTATACAGGAAAACATTGAAACTTCTACTATATGATATAAGAGAGAAATATTAAACTATCAACGGATGTTAGTAAACTTCGAGCTGTTACACTGTTTGTGTTAAAAAAGATGGACTGTTTGTGGACTATTCGAAATTTGCAGGATGAAAGATAAAACACACTCCTATTGCTCTCAACTCATTGACAATCTATCCTACACTCTCTATCATTTAAATGGAAGATGCATGTGTATCTAATCTATTATACAGAAAAACATTGAAACTTCTACTATATGATATAAGAAAGAAATGATGTTCAAATTAACTACTTTCTAGCTCAAGAGAACAGACTGAACAAGTCTGAGAACAGACTGAACAAGTCTGTTCCAAACCTAAAACAACTACAACAAAATGAAATTTTAATTTATTTTAATGAACTATCTAGCTAATGTAGAAACAAGTGTAACTACGAAATCAAAACTCAATAAATTCTTATAATCTTAATATGTAAGTTCTAGTTACAAGCAATCATCTTTAACTTCAAAGTGGAAATCAAAATACACATCACTTCTGAGTCAAACACTGTAGTGTTATTCTTCAGTTCAAACTAGTGGAAAAAACATTTATATCAGTAAATGTTGCTCACAATGGAATCCATGACTTAACAATCTTCCTAATATACCTAAGCGCTTAATCAAATTTAACCTAATACATTCAAGAAAGGAAATATTTAAATATCCAAACACTAACTTTCTGGCCAGAGTTCTAGGTTAAGTGCAAAGCATTCATGTGATCTACCTAAGTTGAAAATCAGGTACTCCAAACTACCATGTTCTGCCTTATTTACAGATATAGAATCTTAACACGAATTCAACCATCTATGTGAAAGGAAACAAACTGAAAAATTCAACTCAAACTAATCATAGATAAATACCAAGCTTTAAGGCAGATATGACACGAATCTTACAGCACTACTCTTTAAATTTATTCGAAACTTTCCTACTCTGTTCAACTTCTGGAATCTTCAATAAAACACACAGAACATCAACAACGAATCAATGTATGAACATAAATCCTTACAACAAATGACAAGATGCACAAACAAGAGATCAACACCGTGTGAAGGTAGTCCCCCCTCCAGAAGTTGCTTTAGATAGTAAGTAAAAGCTTAAAATGGTATTTTAATGATTAATTGAAAAAGAGCTTCATAGAAATGGGTTTTGTCTATGTGTCTATGCTAATACTATTCTTAAAATATATATAGGTTACACCATATGGGTTGACCACTAAAAGGGTCGACCTTTCAAATGATCATAACTACTAAAGAGTAACAAGCGCAACAAAGGCTTTTCCTCAAGCTAACACACTCCAATTTGAGTAGATTCTCCTATATCTTCGGTCATGATCTTCATATGAATTGATAGAAAGATCGTAACTCCTTAATGGATCTGAATAACCATGGCTTTGGCTCGTAAATATGACCTATTTCAATATTTCCTTATCCCCCAAATATTTGTCACTTTGTTGGTTGCGCTAGTGAAGGTACCGGATTGAGTGAAGATATAGGTACCGGATCAAGTGCAAGAATGAGTATCGGATAGTGAAAGAAACTTGCAACATATAAATAATTTATTAGTAAATACAATATCTTAAACTTATATTAAAAATGGGTAATTAAAATGAAATAAATGACAAGATTGTACCTGATTCAGATTCTTCATTGAACATCCTTTAAACTCACGTAGATGATGTCTAAGTGACAATACATAAGAGAAAATGCATATAAAAGACTTAAATACCAGATCAAGTATGTAGATAAAACATGCCAAAATGGAGGGCTGTCATATCCCCCAGATCAAAGATCTTGCATGTCCCAATGCAAGGAAGCAAAAATGCAAAACTGATAACACCACCCACTCAAACTCCTGAGGCATTAACCAACACTTGCACCTATGGAGAAGAAGGAACAAGTTTTGGTTAGCTGCTCTTGAGTTCTTCGAACTGCTTCGCTTTCTTCTTCAACTGTTTTCTCAAACTCCTGTTAGATTCAATCATGTCATCAACTAATTTCTGCAAGGAATTAACCTTATGTTTGAGAACTTCACTCTCCTTCTTAATATGTCGGTTAAGGAGAGCATATTCTTGGACTTCTCCAGTTCGATGTATGTTCCGTTTTTGAAAGTAGTCATTTGTTGACAACTCAGAAGGAAAGACAAAGAGATTTTGAGGTGGATTCGTAGGGTTTGGTGTTCTCAAAAAAGAAAAGGCAGATTGTGCAGGAAATGAGGATTCATTAGCAGAGTGCAATGGGGACAAAGGGGTCGAGGACATGCATTGCAGCGCAGTAGATGGAGGACGGTTTTTTTGTGATGGAGGGGTAGATTATGAAACCTAGAGAGGGTTGGAATCAGCGAAGGTTCCTTAAATATCTCTTTGGACTGTAGCCTTGGCAGCCATGCTGCAAGTAAATCGTCAGGAAGGTTGAATATTAGGTCCCTTTGACACTTTTACACCTTTTTGTTATATTTTGACAAGAAAAGGAAGACCCCCTAATGATTCATCAAGCTTTTGTTTTCATTTGAGATCGACCTTTGTTTCCTATAACTGAATTTTTGTTTTTCCCTTACGACTATGACTATAAGCACAGGATTCTGAATTTATATCCGGATTATCAATTGCATGTACAGATGTTGATTGAGTTGGTTTCACAAGGGTGAGAGGAGTTTCAACAAGAAAAACAACATGAGGATTGGGAAGAATAAGGAGGAATTGCTCCCAGTTCTGGTTTTTCTTCTATAGCTAAGCCAAAATCAAAATTTTAATAAGGTCGTGGTGGTAAATACTTCAAGCATGGTTTTTTGGTATTTTTTCTAACCTGGGAATCCATTTTACTTAAGATTTTCCAAAAAGAGAAAGGAAAATTTACAAGTTTTCCAAAGTCAAAATGCGATACCAATCTAGAATGACCGGTTTTGAAAATGGAAAACCTACCTTCACAAGTAATAATCCTGTCGATAATCATTAAGGGGCCGATGAATTCATCTCATACCCAGTTCTTAGCAAATCCCTTGTCCCATTTGACTGTTAAGAACTCGGGCTTGAAAATAAAGTCCTAACTTTGTCGAGAGAGTTTGTAATTTTTGAACCATCGCTCGCTAGTACGAGGTAACCCTGTGCTTGAGAGATTGAATCCTATGAAATAGAGAAGGAGAGTGGACCAATTTGTGCTCGGTTCCCATCAAACCCTAGAGAAGACTGCAATGATACTTCGTCATCATGGTCAGAAAGGGCGAGTTGAAAGGGATTCTACCCTGGTTGGATAAAAATATCTCTACATTCCTGAAATTCTGGTAAGGCTAAGAGGTCAGAAAGAGACATGGTCTCATGGCGATTGATCATGGTTGGAAGATGGGGTATCAACACATAATGGTCGCGAGGGTGCAAAGGAAATGAATACGAACAACTGAAAGTAAATTTCCATTTTTTACTCTCCTACCAATGTCGACCCATAATTACCACGGATATCATTTTGGAAGCTTGAGGCTAACGAAATGGGAGAGTAACAAAAATGATGGTATGAACGTTGATCCATTATTTCACTAAGAGTCCTAATTCTAGAAATCAATGGCCACTTCGAGCCACCTATTGGGATGTACAAGACCACGTGGAAGGCGATTTCCACCAACAATCGTTTTCACAATTAAATAAAGGCATTCTCATATATCATGAATAAAACCTTAGATATTCGAATTACTTATAAATTATAACATATAGAAACTTAAAATGAGGTATTAAAGTATGAAGAAAAACAATTATGCCTCAAATACAAAAATTTATAATTAAAGGATTCGATTTGCCTCTAAATCAAAATTATTTTATGATTGAACAAATCAATAATTGAGCACCAAAACGAGGGTTAAGATTGCATAATTTATATTCCTTAGTTATCCACTTCAATACAATATTTATCCTAGATCATAAAAGTAAATTTTAACTTTCTTTTGTTCTTTGATATAAATATAGGTCTGATAAGAGAAATAAACAGTCCATCAAATATAAGCTCTATAAAAAAATGTAGGCCCATATAATAACCTTTATAAAACATACTATGAGTTTCATCAAGTTCAGCAATTTAATTGTCCCAAAGTTAATTTGCTTACCTTTGTTTTCATTCACCCAGTCACCTTATCCAGTACTCCATCCAATACCTCTTCTAGTACCTCTTTCAGTTCCTCTATTGTTATTACTTGAAGTATCCTCAAATTTTGTGTGATAGCATTAGTAAGATACTAGTGATAAGGTACAGAGGTCTCTTTGTCATGTTCTGAACAAAAAGGTCACCAATCAACAACTAAAATCTCATTCAAACAAACCTCAAAAGAAATCCAATTCTTATCAACATAATTCAAATGCAGATTTATTTTCCCTTTTTATACAAAAACCCGATCAATATAGTTTGCTTGGTTAAGATTTCTCCTATTGAAATTCAAAAAAATACCATTCAAAATGGTTCATCTTTACACAAGAATGTGCAAGTGATAAAGATAAGGTTCCATGTCAAGTTCATTGAATTATTAGTCATCTAGACACTTTGGAGGCAAAATCCCCCTATATGGTAAGGATTCGAAAGTAGAGAGTCAAATTATCTTAAGGAGATTATCCATTGGTTGTTAGATAAATATTATTAAATTTAATTTTATCCTAATGCATATTTTAGCCCTTACAAGAGTACCTAGTTCATACAAGCAAATATAAAATGAAACATGATAATAGATACTACAGTCAGAACCCACTGCCAGCGAGCCTGTTCAAAACTCTAGTGGGGTAACTATAATAGCCAAGAAATTTGTTCCCCAAACAAAATTCCCCATTTCCAACATGTGTGTTCAGTACCCTAATGAGTATTCATGGTCATACCACAGGCCGGTACCCCCTGCCAGCAGACATGTTCAGCATTCCAACAGGTTAACCTCTTACATCATTTTTCCTTTAGAGGCTCTTATCCCAAATTCACCTTATAGATATGATTTATAAATTGCTTACACAGAGGTGAGATGGGGGATTTTCTCTAAAAACCTTCTCGGGAGTGGAATGGTATTGGGTTGGAATATTTTTCTAAAACAATGCTTGTAAAGATTTGATTGCATGAATGATTAACTCTTGTAATGATGTTAATTCAATGGAAAGGCTATAGTTATAGGTATTATGGCTCCAGTGGATAGTACCCAAAATATGCTTTAAATCTCAACAATCATCTTCCTATAAGTTTATTGTGGCATCATTAGAAAAATAATTCAAATCCCTTATCAGTTACTACTTGTAAAAGTACTTGCTCAGTCAAGTGTAAAACCAATTCAAAGTATTCTAGTATACTTATGGTTTCATAAGTGAAACATCTTGAGGCAATAATAACCGATACAAAATATGTATAAACAAGGAAACATAGATATGAAAAAAAACAGGTATCAAACATACAACAAAAATTAATAGTTTGGTATAATTTGACAAGTGTCTTTGAAAAAGTTCAATCATTTCATAGAATGTATAAAAATAACATAACTTCCCTTTTTCCAATATTCTGATTTGCTCCTGCAGATAGAATATACTTGCAAATCTTTAGAAAAACTTAAGAAAACCAAAATAAAAACACTCATGTACATATTTACAATGAAAACTTCACTCATCCATCATTTAGGAGGAAGGAGGTGAAGAAACTGTTTCTTCACCTACTAACTCTAAATCATATTGGTGGGCCAAATCTTGAATGAATTCCTGCTTGGTTATCGGTATGTGATATACCTTTAGGCGGTGCCCATTCACCACAAAATTTACATGTTAATCATCGATTTTCCTTATTTTCACAAAACCATTATCGAATACAGTTATGATTTCATACAGTCCCATCCATCTAGTTGTGAACCTACCTTTAAAAATCTTGAACCTTGAATCAATCAGCAGAGCCCAGTCACCTTCCTGAAAATTTCTTCACTTTAAAAACTTATCATGCCACTTAATTCTCTGATTTTGAACCAAAATAGTCCTTTGAATAGCATCCTGTCTGATCTCATCCAATCCATTCAACTGCTTCAGCCTCTGTTTCTGGGCTTCACCCAAGTTCAGTCCTAACTATGTATCATTTCAGAAAGTCTTTACTTGGAACTCTATAGGAAGAGACACGTGTTTTCCATAAACAAGTTCATATGGGGTGTGTCCTATAGTATTCCTCCATGTAGTTCTGTAGGCCCCTAAAGCCTCTGGGAGCCTATCTGCCCAGTCCTTATGGTGCATTTGTATGGTCTTGGTAAGGATGGCTTCCAGAACTTTATTTGTTGACTCTACCTGACCATTAGCTTGGGGATGGTATGGAGAGGACTTGTAATGTTTAATCCCATATTGTTCTATCGATTATTTCATAGATTTCGAAATAAACTGTGCTTCATTGTCAGTCTCAATTTCACGAGGGATACCAAAACGATTAAAAATGTCCTCATAAATAAATTATATGACCAAGTACTCAATGGCCCTCAACAAAGCTTTTCCTCTATCCATTTAGTCACGTAATTAGTACAAACTAGGATATATTTATTTTTTCATGACATGGGTTAGATTGGTTCAACGAAATATAAACCCCATTCTTCAAATGGCTCATTCATTACCTGTGCTTGCAGAGGCATTTCATCAAAGGTTGTAGGTCTCCCCATTTGTTAGCTGCTATCACAGCTCCTTACATACTTTGCATAATCTTTAAATAGTGTGGAACAATAGTATCCCTGATGTAACACCTTATAGGATGTGTGTTTATATGAGAAATTACCTACACAAGGCCCATCATGGGAGGAATTAAGGATGTCATACATCTCATCTTCTATTATGCACGTTCGAATGATTAGATGTGGCCCTGTTTAGAATAGAGCATTACATGCCCATGAGTAATTGACACTTTGCTAAATAATTATTCACTTCTCATCTTTTGGTAAATGAACTAGCATCTTACATGTGGCCAGATAGTTACCTATATCTGCAAACCAAGGCATTTTAACAACAAAAACAAACAAATGTTCGTTAGGAAAATCATCATCTATAGGAATATTTTCACCATCATGAGTAAGTCGAGAAAGAAAGTATGCAACTAGGATTTATTTCCCCAGCTTATCAATAATTGTAATGTTAAATTCTTACATTAATAAAATCCATCGTGTAACCCTGCCACTAGTTATAGATTTATTCATTAAGAATCTAATAGAAGAATGATCAGTATCAACAAAAACATCATAACCAGTAATGTAATGTCTGAATTTGTTTTATAGCATAAACTGCCGCTAAGAATTCTTTTTTAGTCACCGTGTAGTTCAATTCAGCTGGTGTTAAGTTTTTGCTGATAAAGTAGATGGCATGGTAATCTTGATTCTCCTTTTGTCTAAGGACTCCCCCCAAGACAATGTCAGATACATCAATATATATATGAAAAGGTAAGGACCAGTTTGTCCCTCTTAGAACTGGTGCTGAAGACAATTCTTCTTTAAGAGTTTCAAAAGCAAGTTGACCGTACTGATCCCAACAAAAATCAACATCTTTAACTAGTAATTTAAATAATGGAGTTGTTATTTTAGTAAAGTTCTCAATAAATCTAAGATAATAGCTAGCATGTCGTAAAAAACTCTTGACTTTCTTTTGTGTTTTAGGGGGAGGAAGGCTGGTAATGATCTCAATTTTAGCAGGTTAACTTTAATACCCTTTGAGGAAATATGATGTCCCAAAACTATGCCTTCAGTTAATAACATTTTTCATTTTTCATAACTTAAGGCAAGGTTTGTTTCCTGACACCTGATCAGAACTTTCTCCAAATTATGAAGGGCTTCTTTAAAATTGTTTCCATAAACTATAAATTCATCCATGTAGAATTCAACACAATCATGAATTAGATCGGCCAGAATCCCTAATACTGCTCTCTTAAAAGTAGCAAGAGAATTACACAGTCCAAAGGGGAATACCTTGTAGGCATATGCCCCCCATGGACAGGTAAAATTAGTTTTCTCCTAGTCTTCAGGAGCTATCCTTATTTGATTGTATCCACTGTATCCATCCAAAAATGAAAAATATTGTTTATCGGACAAAGTGTTTAAAACCTGATCTATAAAGGGAAGGGGAAAATAATCTCTCAAATTTTCTTTGTTAATCTCATGGAAATCTACGCATATACTCCATTTTCCTCCCTTTTGGGGGACAACTAACATAGGGGAAACCCATTTGCTATCATAAATGGGATAGATGAAATCTGCATCTAGTAATTTTTGTAGCTTATCCTTCACAATATCCTTTAAAGCAGGATTCATTCTCCTCTGTGGCTGTCTTACTGGTCAAATATTCTCCTGAGTGTAAATATGATGATTATAGGTGTCAGGATGTATTCCCCTCATATCCTTATAGGCCTAGGAAAATGCTCCTAATTGTGTTTGCAACACATGGACTAACTAGTCATGTTGGTATTGATTTAGTCTAGCATTAATTGTTAAAGACTTCCTAGGACCAAATTCGATTGGAGTTGTGAAAGCTTCCATTTTCTCATCCACAAAAAGGACTGCCGATGTGGATATATTTAATGGATCAAAATGTTCTTGGAAGTCCTGTGTGAGGAAATAATTAAATTTAGAAAAAAAGTGAGGAAAATCAATAGTAGTGGTAGCAGAAATAAATTGATCTAAAATATTATCCTTTGTTTGATCTTCTAACCTGTTGGAGCAGGGTCCCGCAGCTACAGAAGAAGCTGCTAGTTTAGCGGAGAGATAAGTTTTGGTGGAAAGAAGATAAGATAGAGCTACGACGCCGTAGCACGTTTCCAGCTGGAGAACAGAGTCGGAAACCATGACTTTTTAGATAAAGAAGTCAAGAAAGGCAATGGTACCTGAGCGGCCGAGAAGAGAGAGCTCACCCATTGCATTGAAGGCAGCGGTGGAAGACAGGAGGGCTCAGCGACCCTCATAAAGGAGAAGGAGAAACGAGGCTGAAGCATTGAAGACAAAGGACAGAAAAGAGAAGCGGTGCATAGTACCCATGATCAATGCCGAGAAGCATGGAAGACTGCAAAGAGCTGTGGTGTGACAGAAAGCGGCTACCTCAAGTACAGATATGGTCGACTATCACTAGTTAGGGTTTTGGGTTACTGTTGGGACAGGCCCACAGTGTTGTAATGGCAAGACCTTCAGGCTGCCTATAAAAGGATATATTTTGTATTGTAAAAGGGTTGGTTAGTTGGTCAGTTAGTTGAGTCATTCAGTCTTAGTAGTGTTTTGCAGACCATTAGACTGTTGTAAAAGCCAAGCTCTGGTTCTGTTATTAGCGGTAGCAATCTTACTGTAACCAGTAGCTGGCTTATAGAGTATGCATGTAACGATCCGCAGGGATCGACAGAGAGGGAAGAGTATATTGTAGGAGAGCAATACAGATAGAAAGAAGATCTAAGAGAGAAGATCTTGAGCTGCATATGCGATGCAACAGAACTGTGTTTTACCTTCCCCTGAGCTATAAGAAAACACAGTTCTGTGGACGTAACTTCCATCCTAGAGGTGAACCACGTTAAAATCGTGTGTTATGTGATTGGATTATTTGCTATGTTTATTTATGCATTTCACAGTCATTTCATGGATTTTGGTTACAGTTTAATGAATGAAGGTGTTAATCAGTTCACAGTAATATAGAAGGAAAAGTATAAATCACAGTCTTTGGCATGTTGTATGTGGTTCATTTATGCTTTGTGTAAAACAGTCACTAGTTGCAGTATTGATTAGCCTTGTATGTTGAGTCTTGCACGTCGACACGAGCAACGCTAAGTGCGCTAAACCGCGGAGGTAGGATATCACAGAGAGGTGATACCGCACCGGCAGAGGAGCTGCGATGTGCGATACCGCAGGTTGAGGACTTAGCGTTGGGCAGGAGCTGTGTGTCGCACGGTGCGCGGTGATGCGGTAAGGTTGGAGATATCGTGACTCAGGGAAAGTGCGCGACATAGAGAAGGACCGCACGGCGGTATAAAGGTATACCGCGCGGCTAGAAGAGCTGCGAGATGAGGAGATCGCATGACGTGAGCAGAAGGTCACACGACGCGCAGAGGAAGAGACCTCGCAGCTAGAAGGGCTGCGAGTCGCACGTAGGACTGCCGCAGAACTTGGTCCAAGACGCTTGAGTCCTTGGCCAACCCATTAGAATCACCTCGGGTGAGACTTCAGGCCACTTTGCAGTCTGTCGCCGAAAGGGCCGGTGAGCTAGGGGTGTTGTTGGTTTATTATAGTAAACCCGGGTCTGCCCAAGCAAGCCAACAAATGGTTCCGTTGCCGGTTTTGAACAACTAAGCGCTAATGTTCTGTTGGCATCCTACTAGAGAATATTTTCACCAGTGGCTGGATTCAAACTTAAGGGAGTTTGCCAAGGAAAAAAATCGGAGCCCTAAATTGAGCACAGAGGACTGGTTACAAAAGCATATCGCTTCAGATATACACGCGATATTTTTTGCAACCTATGGAAACGAGCTCTACGACTGGTTATCAAAGTTGACAGATAGGAACATATTCAAGAAGAAAAGAAACATTGTCTGGACACCGGAGCTGATTCAGACCGTGCAGAGACTCAACAATCCCATTACGAGAGCAGTGGACTTCTGGCTTGCGAGTGTGCTAGGAGGCTTTGTTACAGAATTTGCAGTAGACCAAAGAAAAAGCTTCAGCGAGGCTGAGCGGTACTTCTTCAAAGGATATCGTGGTAAGTACCTAAAATCTCTAAACTTGTCCATTAAGATGCTGCTACATGAAAAAGGAGTAATGGACATGATTTCAGATGAATAAGTAAAGATAGTAATGTCACAAGAGTTTGAAAGTGATTTTGATGACATTGGACGAACACGTAGTGGCAAGAAATATAAAGTAGCTTTCGGCTCTCCCGTATTTGGAGATAGTTCAGACAATAGTAGGCAATCGAGTCCTAGTACCGCAGAAGAACCAGAGGGGGGTACCCCTTACCATCCCTATACCCCACAGAAACAGACCGGGACTCAGAGTAATCTCGTAGGCACTCCATCCAGTAGCTCACAAACAGTACCTACTACAGCTACATCACCTTCACCTACACCACTGAGTGGAAGTAATCCAGTCAATCAAAACCCACCGCAGAGAAATAGAATGGGAGATGACATGAAGCTACCTACCTTTAAGGGTACAGGAGCAGAGGACCTGGAACAGCATTGGTTTCTATGTGAAGCCATGTGGACCATTAAAACAATCAACGACGATAACTTTAAACTTGTACAGTTGGTCACCACACTCAGAGATTGAGCTTTAACATGGTACATAAAGTATACCACAGTACCCAAGACACTTGCCCAGGTCAAGAATGCCATGATTAAAGAGTTCAAGAAACCTAAGTCTGAGTCTCAGTGCATAACAGAGCTCAAGGATATTAAGCAGCTACCATCAGAATCAGTATGGGACTTTGACCAGAAATTCAAAGCTCTTATAGACCAAGTAAGCTTTGAGTTTGCGCCGGAGCAGCATAAGGAATGGTTTATTGCAGCGCTGCTCCCTCACATCAGATTGCCACTAATGCAGCAGAAACTCCAGACGCAGGATGACACGTTGGAGATGGCAATGAAGCTAGAAGCTTCACCCTTAGCTGAAACCAGTACAGGCATGGCAACTCTACAGAACCAGTTGGCCAACCTCATGTTACAGATACATGAACTTAAGAAAGGAAAAGCGGTTATGCAAGACATATGGTGCTTACGATGTAGAGCACAGGGTCATACCAAAGATAACTGTCTAGTCTTTGCAGAATATTTAGTGTCAGGGGCTCCTAACCCCTTACCACGAACGCAAGGGCCATGGTGTGAAATATGCAAGATACAAGGACATCCGCCTCAGCAATGCCCTTTGCTTCAGAAGTATGTACAGACCCCTAAGAACCTATACTGTGTCTTCTGCATCTCGGTCGGACATAATGAACAGGATTGTCGAGCCTATGATCTCATGTTAGATAGAAAATATGACGTATACAGAGTCCAGTCAGAAACAAAGGGTCCAGCAGCAGGACCATAGCCTGATCCGGCTTATGGTGGCCATGGAGGATGATTCAGAGGACGAGGCCAAGGAGGAGGCTTTGCACGAGGAGAAGGCGTCGGCAGAGGAGAAGGTTTTGGCCGTGGTCGCGGACCAATCACTTGTTATAACTGCGAAATTGTAGGACACTATGCTAGGGACTATCAGAGCCCCACTACCACTTGTAACTACTGCAAATCTTATGATCATACCATAGAGGAGTGTCCTACCTTAATAGCTAAGATCAAAGACCCTAATCCAGCAGTACACCAGAACATCCAGATTATTGCTGCTGAGCAAGCAGAGCCAGAACCAAGAGTTAATATTGTGACTCGTAGCGGTGCTTCCACTAGTAGGACATCGTAGGAGACCGAAAAGAACATAGGGCAGGAGTGGGTGTGCAGAGCTCCTAGTAAAGAAACAGCACTCGACCTACAGAAGAATAAAGAGACATTTCACGAAGCCAAGGCTTCCTTTGATGAACCAATGCAATCAGGATCGCAGGTACCGCCGTCTAGGGGCGTATCGCAGCAAGCACCTTGTGGCGATAGCCCTGAACAGATACCGCAGGCTACCACATCGGGACGATGCGACGAGGATGAATCAACAGGAAGTGTACAATCCTTCCTGCGCAGCTGCTTGAAACTCGTGAGAAATGAAAAATCTATTAGCGAGCTAAAGCGCATCATAGATCAGTGTCAGCAACCTTCTCTATTGGGCAGTGCACACCGCGTTGTTCATAATATTACAGGACATACAAGGACTGGAAGAGAGATGAAGCTCACAGCACAGATTGGAGAATTTGAAATGGATGAAGTTGTCTTAGATCTAGGATCAGAGGTGAACGTTTTGACTAAGCAGACATGGGAACATATGGGTAGCCCTCAGTTAGTCAGATCACCTATCAACCTGAGATTAGCTAATCAATAGCGAGTATCACCATTGGGTCGACTACCGCAGGTGCCAGTTGACATTGACGGAGTTCACAGTTTTGCGGACTTCGAGGTTATACAAATCATTGGCGACAGTCGACCGTATCCAGCATTATTAAGTATCGATTGGACGATCGGTAGCAAGGCTGTCATCGACCTAAAGAGAAGACAAATGACCTTTGAGGATGCGCAGATCCGGGTCATCGCGCCGCTGGATCCTCACCAGGGTCCTAGATACATTGAACCTATCTGAGCAGAGGAGGAGGCACAAAACTTGGACAGTCTCTACCAGATGACTGCGAACCAGAACGACTACATCAATCCAACCGTAGAAGGGAACATTAGTTGGCAATGCGACAGGTCATGCACATCGGATTCCGATGTTGGTCTAGAGAATTGGCAGAATAGACTTTACGAAGTCTCAGTGCGCAGATGTGCGTTTATGAGTAAGTCACTACGATGGATTGGCGCAGAGATCACTGAGATCCCATCATATCAAGGTCTGACAGATATTCGGGACTTCCTTGAGCAGTTTGAGCAATGGATTCATTACGAGTATAGGATCGCCGCTATGGATCTTGCAGTACGAGCCACACCTGCAAGATGGTGGTATACACATAAAGAGAATATCGCATCATGGGATGATATTAAAAGATTGATGGCGATCAGATTTTCTGTCGACAGAGAGTATGTCCAGCAGAAGTACACAGGAGAAACAGATCCCAGGACACACATTCAGACATGTGAACAGAACTGGTCAGACATTCTCGAGGATGAATGGGTTCATAGATTCATCCACACATTGGACACAGTTCCAAGGAACTGGTACACAGAGACTGAGTTGCACAAGGGGACGACTACATGGTCACTTATGACAGATAGTTTCCTACTCACCTTCGCATTTGAATCAGAACATCCAAGTGTTGCCCAAGCCCTAGACATAATCAAGATCAAGATATTCGAGGACTGTACCATTTCAGTGCAGGCTCAACCTGAGTGGGCCAACCAGTTGCAAGATGTGCTTGAGTGCTATAATTTCGTAGCAAATCTAGACAACGAAGATAAGGATGAGGATGAGGATCCTTGCAACACCAACATTCCCAAGTCAGAAGGGACTCGCAATGTTGGGGGACCACAGTTAGAGATTCTAGCAATCACCGAACCTATCAAGATTAAAAAGATCAATATTGGCACAGACGCAGAGCCAAAGTTTGCCTCTATTGGAGACTATTGGAACGATGAAACAGTCAGACAGATTGCAGATTTGTTACATGACTATCAGGACCTATTTCCCACCAAGTTCACAGAGATGAAGGGAATAGTTGGAGACCTTGGAGTTATGAGGATACCATTGAAGGAGGATGCTAGACCAGTCAAGCAGCGCCCATATAGATTGAATCCACGCTACAAAGAAAAAGTAAAGGAGGAAATCGATAAGATGCTAGCAGCAGGCATCATTGAGCCAGTAGAAGAAAGCGAATGGGTTAGCCCCATGGTCGTACAAGAAAAGAAAACAAAAGGATACATCAGGATCTATGTTGATCTGCGCAAGCTCAACGATGCATCGCTTCATGATCCATTTCCGACACCGTTCACTGATGAGGTATTAGACAACGTGGGAGGACAGGAGGTCTACTCCTTCACTGATGGCTTTTCAGGCTACCATCAGATCAGAATACATCCAGAAGATCGATCCAAGACCATCTTTGCAATAGAATGGGGCTCGTTCTAGTATACGGTAATGCCCTTTGGTCTTAAGAATGCACCAGCTATATTTTCTAGAGTAGTAGTTGTTGTATTTAAAGAATACATTCATAAATTCTTAGAAGTATATTTTGATGATTGGACTATATTTGGACTAATCGACAAGCATACAAGAGACTTAAGACTGATGCTAGAGAAATGTAGGCAGTACCAGATTTCTCTAAACTTGAAGAAATGTATATTTTGTGCGCCATTTGGTATTTTGTTGGGTCACATTGTTTGCAGACAAGGCTTGATGGTAGATCCCATGAAGATCGCCATCATTGGAAACCTTCCAGCACCCAACTCAGTCAAGCAACTAAGGACAGTACTTGGTCATACTGGGTACTACAGAAAGTTCATCAAGGGCTACGCAAAGATCACAGCACCAATGGAGAAATTGCTAAAGAAAGATGTAAAATTCCTATGGAATGAGGAATGTCAGCAGAGTCTAGACACACTTAAAGAGAAGATGGTTACAACAACCATCTTAGTATTTCCAGACTGGACTAAGCCATTTCATGTACATGTGGATGCGTCTGGCATCGCATTAGGGGTTGTTTTAACACAACTAGGAGAAGGGGACATTGATCATCCTATCGCATACTCCAGCAAAAAGCTCTCGACAGCAGAAAAGAACTACACCACAACAGAAAGAGAAGGCCTAGCTATGGTGTACGTGCTGTAGAAGTTTAGGCACTACCTGTTGGGTGCCTCGTTTAAAATGTTCACTGACCATTCCGCGTTGAAGTATTTGGTCAATAAGCCAGTGTTAGGGGGGAGAATCTGCAGATGGTTACTCCTCTTTCAGGAGTATGATTTTGAAATCATCGTGAAGCCAGGATGACTAAATGCCGGACCTGATCACCTGTCACGGATAGACTCAGGAGAAGAACCAAGTAACCTAGATGACAATCTGCCAGATGCACCATTGTTTTCTATCCAGATCGCAGATGAGTACTATGCCGATATTATTCAATTTCTCACTACAGGAGTAGCACCTGATGAGTTTACTAAGCATCAAAAGAATCAGTTGGTTGTTAAAGCAGCAGAATTCACCCTTATTGCAGGACACCTATACAAGTTAGGCTCGGATGAAGTTCTGCGCAGATGTGTGATGCCGCATGAAAAATACGTTATTATCAGAGAGGCACATTCAGGAACCGCAGGAGGTCATTTCGCAGGAAAGCCGACTGCGCAGAAAATCCTGGAGGCGGGATTATGGGGCCTACATTGCATAAAGACACCAAGGACTTTTGCAGATGCTGCGATATCTGCTAGAGGGTAGGAAAACCCTCTCAACGTGATGAAATGCCGCTGCGACCGCAGGTCACGCTGCGCGCATTTGACAAATGGGCTATAGATTTTGTGGGTCCTATCAACCCACCAGGAAAGCGCACTGGGGCGAGATATATTATCACTAGAACAGAATACCTCACCAGATGGGCAGAGGCCAAAGCAGTAAGAAATTGTGATGCTACCACAGCCGCACAATTCCTGTTTGAAAACATCATTAGTAGATTTGGATGCCCAGTAATTTTGATGAGTGATCAAGGAACACATTTCTTGAACAGCACTATTGAGGCATTGACCAAAGAATTCCAGATTCAGCACCATAAGAGCACTCCCTACCACCCACAGGATAATGGTACGGTGGAGGCCTTTAATAAGATTTTAGAAAATTCTCTCACTAAGATCTGCAACAGCTAAAGGAATGATTGGGACCTCAGAGTTAACGTTGTATTATGGGCGTACAGGACCACATGCAAGAAACTTATGGGACACACACCTTTCAGCTTAGTGTATGGACAAGAGGCTGTTATGCCTATGGAGTATATCCTTCGTAGTTTAAGAATCGCTCAGATTACAAGGATGACTGATACAGACACAGTGGAGGAAAGGCTAGCACAGCTGCTTGCCTTAGAAGAAGACAGATTCATCGCCGGATTCCATCAGAAAGTGGAGAAGGCACGAGAAAAATCTTGGCACGACAGACACATTAAGAGCAAGACTTTCCAGATCGGAGACCTAGTGCTCCTCTATGACAGCAAATTCATTAAGTTTCCAGGAAATTTCAAGACGCATTGGCTGGGGCCATATCAGATATAGCAAGTCACAGAGGGAGGTGCCGTTCGGCTCAGCCAGCTGAATGGGGAGCTTCTTCCCACATGGATTAATGGTAGTAGGCTTAATCTTTATAGTGATAGCCACCCCGCCTCTCAGCCCTAGCTTAGCCAGTTTATGGTGGTGCAGATGTCCAGTGTAGTTGAAAGGAGGCATCGCACCGGGAACTAGTCTACACCGGTAGGTATTTTCTAAAGTATGAGGAATCGCACAAGGCCGATTCAAAAAAAAAAAAACACAAAAAAAAAGTATTGTTGTATGTAGGTGATGTGGAGTCGCACCGCGGTAGCGTGATGTTTCCCCGTGCCACGTACTCAGTTTTGCAACCAACAGAGGGTTAGTCAAGTCAGCATCTGACAGGTAGTTAATGAGGTAATGACCGGTATATCTTATTGTAGATTTGGCAGCAGTATAATAAATTTTTCCAGATTCGGAAAATCTCTGACGAGACCGACGCCTGTACACACACGTTTCGAGGGAAATTCGATCGGATTTCCGCATTTATGAAGGAATGGATGACGGGTGTGGTCTTGTCCAGGCATTTATTACGACCGACGGGTTCAGTCTAGATGACCGTTGTGTCCAGGATTATCGTAGCGGGCATAAAAGCAGAAAGTATCCAATTGGGATGGTTACGTTTGCAGAAAAACCGAGAGCTGTAGAGTGTAGTGTTAAGAGTTCCCTGTGAAGAACTAAGCTTGTTATAGAGTGCTGTGATTTTCAGAAGTTGCAGCCATTGCACATCCATCATTTTGTACTAAGAGAGCTCTGTTCGAGGACGAACCTCTAGAAGACATGCCGAGACGCTTCGACCCTGGGGGCCGTAGGTCCGCTATGATGACGTCGTCCAGGGTTGTGAAATTAAGTACATCACAGGTCAGACAACTGCCAAGGATGAAGATTCAAGCGCCAGAAGTAGAAGTTGTCACCAAAATCTCTGCTAAGGAGAAGAAGAACGCCGAGCCGACCATTGAAGATAAGAAAGCAGAGCAGAAGAATAATGAGAAGAAATATCTCGCCAAGTGGAAAGTAAAAATGAGAAAAAGAAAGCAACGGGAGAAGGTCTCCGACCTATCTGATCAGCTAAGAAAAGCACCAAAGATTGCAGAGGCAATGCAACAAAAATCTGACGATCAGAGGCAGCATGTGTACCTAGAGCACCTCGAAGAGAAGAGAAGTGGAAGAAGACAGTAAACCCAGTAGTCGGTAGAATTCCTGGAGGCAGGCAAAGGCTTGTTCTTGGAATGGAATTCATGGTTTGTATTTCTTTCATATACAGCTCTCCAGACTGAAGGAAATGTGTGAGAAGGCTGGCAGATACAGATTTTCCTTGTGATAAAAGTTCTAACCCAGATAAAGAGGAAAGGATATATGTGGAAGACCTTTCAAACACGAGAAGGCTCTTAAAACGGTTTTAGGAGCGAAGAGAGTGAGACCATGACATCAGGCAAGAAGGATAAGAGAGCCCAGTGAACCAAGTTACAGAAACGGCACGAGAGCGTGTCGAAGTGATGCAGCAGGAAGTCGCGGGACTTCAAGACAGGTTGCAGAGGACTTCACAGGAAGCCAAGGCAAAGCTACAGCAGGAGAATCCCGCTGGTGGGGGCTCGAGGACGAGCCACAATTAAGTGTTAGGGGACTGTTGGAGCAGGGTCCCGCAGCTACAGAAGAAGCTGCTAGTTTAGTGGAGAGATAAGTTTTGGCGAAAAGAAGATAAGACAGAGCTACGACACCGTAGCACGTTTCCAGCTGGAGAACAGAGCCAAAAACCATGACTTTTTAGATAGAGAAGTCAAGAAAGGAAACAGTACCTGAGCGGCCGAGAAGAGAGAGCTCACCCACTGCATTGAAGGCAGCGGCGGAAGACAGGAGGGCTCAATGACCCTCATAAAGGAGAAGGAGCAACGAGGCTGAAGCATTGAAGACAAAGGACAGAAAAGAGAAGCGGTGCATAGTACCCATGATCAGTGCCGGGAAGCATGGAAGACTGTAGAGAGCTGTGGTGTGACAGAAAGCGGCTACCTCAAGTACAGATATGGCCGACTATCACTAGTTAGGGTTTTGGGTTACTGTTGGGACAGGCCCACAGTGTTGTAATGGCAAGACCTTTAGGCTGCCTATAAAAGGATATATTTTGTATTGTAAAAGGGTTGGTTAGTTGGTCAGTTAGTTGAGTCATTCAGTCGTAGTAGTGTTTTGCAGACCATTAGACTATTGTAAAAGCCGAGCTCTGGTTCTGTTATTAGAGATAGCAATCTTACTATAACCAGTAGCTGGCTTATAGAGTATGCATGTAATGATCCGCAGGGATCGACAGAGAGGGAAGAGTATATTGTATGAGAGAAATACAGATAGAAAGAAGATCTAAGAGAGAATATCTTGAGCTGCATATGCGGTGCAGCAGAACTGTGTTTTACCTTCCCCTGAGCTATAAGAAAACACAGTTCTGTGGACGTAATTTCCATCCTGGAGGTGAACCACGTTAAAATCGTGTGTTATGTGATTGGATTATTTGCTATGTTTATTTATGCATTTCACAGTCATTTCATGGATTTTGGTTACAGTTTAATGAATGAAGGTGTTAATCAGTTCACAGTAATATAGAAGGAAAAGTATAAATCACAGTCTTTGGCATGTTGTATGTGGTTCATTTATGCTTTGCGTAAAACAATCACTAGTTGCAGTATTGATTAGCCTTGTATGTTGAGTCTTGCACGTCGACATGAGCAACGCTAAGTGTGCTAAACCGTGGAGGTAGGATATCACAGAGAGGTGATACCGCACCGGCAAAGGAGCTGCGGTGCGCGATACCGCAGGTTGAGGACTTAGCGTTGGGCAGGAGTTGCATGTCGCATGGTGCGCGGTGATGCGGTAAGGTTGGAGATATCGCGACTCAGGGAAAGTGCACGACATAGAGAAGGACCGCACGGCGGTATAAAGGTATACCGTGCGGCTAGAAGAGCTGGGAGATGAGGAGATCGCACGACGCAGTAGAAGGTTGCGCGACGCGCAAAGGAAGAGACCTCGCAGCTAGAAGGGCTGCGAGTTACACATATGACTGCTGCAGAACCTGGTCCAAGACGCTTGAGTCCTTGGCCAACCCATTAGAATCACCTCGGGTGAGACTTCAGGCCGCTTTGCGGTCTGTCGCCGAAAGGGCCGGTGAGCTAGGGGTGTTGTTGGTTGATTATAGTAAACTTGGGTCTGCCCAAGCAAGCCAACATAACCCTCTAGATTGACTGATATAAAACAATGGTTGTTCAACCTCCTCATATCCATATGTGCTTTCCAACCATAACATTTCTGCTACTGGTTGGGCTGGTGGATACATGGTAATATATTGCAGAGAAGGGTCATTCGATATTGTTAAGATCCCTTCTCTACACCCTATAAAATCATTAGTTGTCGCCAACCATGGAATTCCTAGGATAATTGGATGCTATTTGGTAGGATCCTTGGTCTGAAGAGCCAAAAATTCCACTAGATATTCCCAGGAGGCCACAATAATAATTATGTCATCAAGCACCCCTACAACTTTTACAATGCTTTTATCTGCTAGCTCCAAAACTATTGGAGTAGGTCTGAGCATGTTATTTAATTGTAATACCTACAAATTAGACATAGACATAATATTAATTGTTTCTCCTAAATCAATTAATTCATTTCGTATGCAAAACATTATTAATAGATACAGTTAAAATAAGATTTTCGGGATTTGCAAACTTTGGAAGTAGGGGTTGATATGATATATAATCAAACAGTGGGCCTACCACATGTATAGCTAGTGGATCTTTCTATTTTCTCCTAGGTTTCTGTAAACAGAGTTCTCTGATCATCTTTGAGTAAATGAGAACATCCATAATATCTTGAAGCAAAGGAATTCGAATGCAGACATTCCTTAGTTCACTTTCAAAATCAAATTGAGGCCTTACCACAGGTTTTTCTATGGCCAACCTTTTTGGATATGGAGGAATCCCTGATGTCTATGGTTGAAGTGTGTGTTTTATTTCAGTCGTGTGAGTATTATCCAATACATTGGGATTTCCTTCTTCTTGCTTATATTCCTCATTTTCTTCCTCAAATTCTTCCCGAATAATAACAATGGGATTTTCCCTATTTACAGTCCTCCCCGACCTAAGTTGTATATCTTGAATTGGTATTGTATTAATAGAAAATGTTGGAGAATGTGGTACCTCAACATTGTTAATAGGTTTAGGAACTCTGTTGTTTGGCTTTGGAATGGGTTGGGCAGGCAGTAAGGTTGGCTGAGGGGGATTTACATTATGGTATTGGTGAGGAACCTATGGGGCTGGTAGCGATGGTGGGGTAAAACCATGTAGCATTTGTTGAGCATTGGGTGGATATGGAGAGTAAGAAGGAACATGCGATGGTACTTGTGGATGCATGTCACCATAACCCTGTCCCATCCAACCCTATTTCCAAGGTTGGTTTTGTATAGGTTTAGGTTGACAATCTGGCCAATCCTGTGGGTTCCAGTGAGTTTGCATGGCCAATCCTGTGGGTTCCAGTGATTTTTCATCAGGTAGTAGTAAGTTGGATTTTGGTATGCAGGATCTGGATATTGATTTTGGGGAGGATGCGGCCATGTCCTTCTTGGTGCATAGTGACTGCTCACCTACTTCATTACTTATCTTGTATAGATCCAATATTTCTAGTAGTGCAGGACAGTTTTCTGTGGCATTTTTTTCAATGCATAATGGACAAACAACAACAATGTTAAGGGTACATTCGTTGAGGGGATGTATTTTCTTTCACTTGGGACAAAATATTTGTAATGCTGCATAATTTTATTCTTCTTGCCTCTTCTTAGTCTTCAGGGCATCAAATTGAGAGGTTAGGGTTCCCAGGATATCAGTTTTAAAATTTTCCAAAAGATTTCCTATCTCTATTATGGTGACCCCACTAGTATTTACTGACCTAGAGGCTCAAGGAACTCTGTCCCTCACATAATTTCTAGTTTTATCCCTACTACGGGAGTATTTCCCACACAACTCATACATTTCATCGAATGACCTGTGATAAATATCACCTGCAGCAATAAGATTGAGAATTCCGATATATTCTTCCAAAATTCCCTTCAGGAAGAATGTTCTCACAACATCATCCTGGAGGGTATTATATTTGGATTTTTGAAGAATGTAGTTGAAACTCTCTAGAAATTCTTCCAGACTTTATTCTTCATGTTGCTGCATCTTGAAAATATCATGATGGGCATCTTTGGACCTACAATAATCTTGATATTTCTTTAGGAAGGAATGTTTCATTTCATCCCATGTCCTTATACTAAATTCCCCTAATCCCATGAACCAACGAAGTGTTGCATCCTTAATAGTGGCAGGAAATAACTTTAATTTCTAGGATTCATGGATATATTTATAAATTTGACATAATATGCCGAATTCGAAGAGAAAAATATCAAGATCTTCAGTACTCTTTCCATGAAAGACAGGTAATGAAGATAAGGGAATGTTTTTCATGTTAACGTTTTGTATTAGATCCAGAATTAGGAATCCAAAGGTTTTCTTAGTTCATGCCTCCTATTCTAATTCCTCTTCACGGTCTTCCATTGTGAGTGGATAATCAGACAAGGTAAAGATTATCTTTCCCTTCCTTGAGGATGATGATGAGAGGTCCCCCCTTTTCTATTCTAGGCCTAATTTGGGGAAGTATATTTCCTTTGGTGGGTTTTGGTGGACTTAGAGTGGACTCTATATGAGAAATTACGGGATATCATGTGTTTCCAAATAGTGCATTAATCTTCTCTACATCCACTAAGTTTTCCAGGCTGGGATCCTCTTTTATAGGTGAAATTTTGGTACTTTCATATGCCTCTTGTGCTGCTAACAAATATTTCTGAGGTGATTCAGTTTTTGCTCCTATGAAATTTGACTGTTTCTTCCAATTGTTGTCCTACAATTTCATGTGTCACTTTCTTTTCTTTTGTATCTTTCTCTGGGATTTCTTAATGATGATGGGGTTCTACCCCCAAAAATAGAGGAATTCTGAGAACTAAATTTTGTGTATCTACCTCTACTATCCCTAGGTATCATAAAAAAATTCTAGTGTATAAAAAACAAATAATTATTCTATCTAACAAAGTAAATAAAAAATACTAAAAACTGCAAATGGATTTGAAAGAACCTGTTATAACATATGAGCATGTTCATACCTCTCATCTTATCGTCCCTTCTCCTCCTTCCATGGAAACCAATCACACTCAAAAACAATTATCAAATTAATAAACCTTCAAATACTATCTTACCTTCGAACAACTTCCTAACAATGGTGCCAAAAAATGTCAGGCAAATGATATCACCCTTAGTTAAAATATCAACCGAGTTTAGTAAATTTTGAGTTTTTACATTGTTTGTGCTAGTCAAGATGGACTATTCTAAGATCTTTTGGAAAATTTCAGGATGAAATATAAAACACACTATGATTGCTTTCAACTCATTAACAATCTATCATACACTCTCTATCATTTACTCGGAAAGTATAAAGGGAAGATGCATGTGTATCTAATCTACTATACAGAAAAACATTCAACCTTCTACTATATGATAAAGAGATAAATGATGTTCAAATTTACTACTTTATAGATCTAGAGAACAAGTATGTTCCTAAACTAAAACAACTACAACAAAAGGAAATTTTAATTTATTTTAATGAACTATCTAGCTAATGAAGAAACAAGTGTAACTACGAAATCAAAACTCAATTAATTCCAAGAATATTACACTCACTATCCTAGACACAATTAAAATGTTAACTTCGATATATAAGTTCTAGTTACAAGAAATCATCTTTAACTTCAAACTGGAAATCAAAATACACATCATTGTTGAGTCAAACCCTTCAAACACTGCCCTGTTATTCTTCAGTTCAAACTAGTGGACAAAACATTTAAATCAGTAAATGTTGCTCACAATGGAACCATGACTCAACAATCTTCCTAATCTACCTAAGCGCTTAATCAAATTTAACCTAATGCATTCAAGAAAGGAAATCTTTAAATATCCAAACACTAACTTTCTAGCCAAAGTTCTAGGTTAAGTGCAAAGCATTCCTGTGATCTACCTAAGTTGAAAAGAAGGTACTCCAAACTACCTTGTTCTGCCTTATTTACATATCTAAGATCTTAACACGAATTCAACTATCTATGTGAAATCAAACAAATTGAAAATTCAATGCAAACTAATCATAAATAAATACCAAGCTTTAAGGCAGATATGACATAAATCTTACAACACTACTCTTTAACCAATTTGAAACTTTCCTACTCTGTTTAACTTTTGGAATCTTCAATAAAACACACAGAACAACAATGACCAATCAATGTATGAACATAAATCCTTACAGCAAATGACAAGATGCACAAACAAGAGATCAACACCGTGTGAAGGTGGGATTCCCTCTAGATGTTGCTTCAGATAGTAAGTAAAAGTTTAAAACAATATTTTAATGATTAAGTGAAAAATAGTTTCATAGAAATGAGTTATGTCTCAGTGTCTCTGCTAATACTGCTGTCAAATATACACATAGGTTACACCATATGGGTCGGGTCAACCCTTCAAATGATCATAACTACTAAAAAGTAAAAAGCGCAACAGAGGCCTCTCTTGAAGCTAACACACTCTAATATGAGTAGATTCTCCCATATCTCTAGTCATGATATTCATATGACTTGATAGAAATATCGTAGCTCCTTAAGGGATCCTAATAACCCTGGCTTTTGTTGCCATTCTTCATGGGAATTATATGACTAAGTCATAAATATGCCCTATTTTAATCTTTCATTATCCCCCAAATATTTGTCACTTTGTTGGCTGCACTAGTGAAGGTACCATATTGGGTACCAAATTGAGTGTAGATCTAGGTACCTAATCGAGTGCAGGAATGAGTGCTGGATAGTGAAAGAAACGTGCAACATAAATAATTTATTTTTAAATATAATCTCTTAAACTTATATTAAAAATGAGCAATTAAAATGAAATAAATGACAAGATTGTACATTATTTTGATTCTTCATTGACCATCCTTTAAACTCATGCAGATGATGTCTAAGTGACAATACATAAGAGAAAATGCATATAAAAGACTTAAATTTTGGATCAAATATGTAGATAAAACATGCCAAAATGGAGGGCCATCACAGAATAATGGAAATTGATCGCATATCCAGTCTATCATTGTTTTATAAAGAAATTATGTGGATAATTGAAATTTAATTTTTAGTTATGCATAATTTTCTTTAGATCATAATTTTCTAGATTTTATGTTAAATAATTATGATTATTTTATCAATTAATATATTAACAAGGATTGACTTAGATTTGCATATTAAAAGTATTTTTACAAATTTCCATGACGTTGCCTTGCTAATGTGTAGAAGCTTTTAAGTTATTTAACATGTGATAGTTTAAATGTAAGATTTCCCTTCAACTTAGATTATTACGTGCTTAAATTTTGCATGTTTTTAATACATGTACATTGGCAAGCCATATAAGGGCCTTCTATTCTTGTATTATAACTTTCATGATATAAAAAATATTTCATATCAAGGCTCTTGATATTTTCATGAAGGCTTTTAAGTGTGATTATACACGTGTGGCCAAGAATGTTTCTATGTGTAATGTTCCCAATTTTTGATAGATTTTACGATTGCATGGAGATATCAGTTATACATTTGACAACAATGCATAATCACCATATTACATAATGACAAAAGTGTACATTTAAATTGTTTTTTACCACGATCCAATTGCATACGCAATGTTAAATTCCATTCACAAAGATGGAACATACCTAACACACATAAGCACCCAGCACAACTAAGCAACTGATCCAACTAAGTGGAATACAAAAGCACCTTACCCAAATAACAACCTAACAAACTTTTAAAGGATGCACAAAGTTGACACACCTAAGTGATGCACCTAAGCGGTGCTCGTTCTTCAACTGCTATGGAGACCGAAGGCCCCTTGAGCGAATGTTTTTTTCTTTATTGTTATGGATTGGTAGGAAGAACTATGGAATCCTATGCAACCATAATTGGTTGAGTGTCCATAGAGCATTTTCAATTGGTCATGTCATTTTTTTTTCTCTAATTTCTTCAAGGATTTCATTGGGTATCGTCTTCCTTGTCGATTTTCTTGCTCGATTGGGTGAGTTTCCCATCACCACAATGGTTAATGATATATGGTGCTCCTCAATGGGAGATTACCCAAGTTTGGTTTCTTTCTTGAACAATCAAGTGTCTAGATACTCCACCACAGTGACCAATGAAATATTTTCTTTGATGTTGCTCAAATGTAATAAAAAAAAGTGGTGGAGATGGTCAATGGTGCTCTTCAATAGGAGACTCCACAAGTTTGGTTTCTTCCTTGCTCAATTATGTCTAGATACTTAAATTAAGGGTAAGATTGGGAGGAAGGTTGCCTTTTCTAGCTCCTCAAATGCAATAAAAAAATATGGAGATAGTCAATGATACTCTTCAATGGGAGACTCCCCAACTTTGGTTTCTTTCTTGCTAAATTGTGTCTAGATGCTCAAATTAAGGGGAATATTGGGAGGAAGGTTGGTTTTGATAGCTCCTCAAATGTCATAAAAAAAGGTGGAGATGGTCAATGGTACTCTTCAATGGGAGACTCCCCAAGTTGGTTTCTTTTTTCTCAATTATGTCTAGATACTCAAGTTAGTGGGGGTATTGGGAAGAATGTTGCATTTGCTAGCTCCTCAATTGCAAGAAAAACAATGGTAGAGATGCTATATGGTGCTCCTCAATGGGATATTCCCTGAGCTTGGTTTCTTTCTTACTCAATTGTGTCTACATACTCCACCACAATGACCAAGTTAATGTTTCCTTTGCTAGCTCCTCAATTGCAAGAAAAACAATGGTGGAGATCCTCAATGGGAGATTCACCAATCTTGGTTTCTTTCTTTCTCAATTAATTATTTCTTTCTTGCTCCTCAATGTATACCATGATCCAAGCAATCCTTAGACACTTTTGATGGAGATGCTTGATGTCAAAAACAAAAAAAATTGTGATAATCTGGTGAAGAAGAGAATGAACACATTGCCTGCAACCTGAAATTGTGTGCAGACTGTGAAACCTGCTTGAAATCTGATAGAGTGTTTCTCAGACAGGTACTGTTGTTGTTTATACTGAAACAAAATGTACACGCAATATTATTACCAAGAACGAGAGCCCATTTTTACCACATAAAACGAGTACACTTTTTACTCGAATAGCATTTAGGATCATTTAAGAAGGTAGTTCCATGGCTAAGGGATAATTCAATGTTTAGGGGGAATTAAAAAGCACTCCCTAAGTCTGATGCAGGAGCATCCAGCTCGAAGTTCATTTATTGATGAATCAGCATAGCATCCAGCTCAAAGTTCATTGACTCATGAGTCAGATTGCCTTGTAATCAAGTTCTAGATGGATAGGGTTTGATGACAAGTAGATAGAGTTAGTTTTAAATTTGTAATAAGTGGCAATTTTTCCTTTGTTCTCCTTGATCCCTGTGTGGATTTCTCAAGGATTGATCTTTGTCGATATGGTTTTATTTTATTAGGTTCTCAAGTCCAACTTAGTCATATCTAACAGGTTTTCTGAGTGTTATAAAATAATTTGAGTGTAATAGATCTAGAGATGAGAGAGTGGAAGGGAAAGAGTGTACACATAATGAGTTGATAAATTGAATTTCATGTGTTTGAAACTCCAATCAAGTTGAATAAAGAACATAGGATTACATTCCGTGTGTTTGTATGGATTCCCGGTTTTATATAATTCTGTAGAGATACGAATTCATCCTGCGATCACTCCATATAATTATGTGTATAAATTCTTTAGTTTCTGAATTCAGAGGAACTGATCCTTTCAGCGATCAATTTGGTGATCTATGAAGAAATATCTCTGAGAATATCGAACGACGAAGAAATATTGCAACGAAAATCAACGGTTACAATATGTTCCGCATTTGGAGACAGATCAATGACCAAGAACTAATCCGCAAGAATCGACGATGCAGAAGACTTCGAAATTGTGAAAGTTGGGAAACATGAAGTTCATTGACTAATGAGCAGGTTAGCATCTAGCTCGGAGTTCGTTGAATGATGGGTTATCTTGCCTTGTAATCGAGTTCTAGATGGATAGAGTTCGATGAAAAGTAGATAGAATTAGTTTTGAATTTGTAATAAGTGTCAATTTTTCCTTTATTCTCCTTGATCCCTGCGTGGATTTCTCAAGGATTGATCTTTGTCGATAGCGTTTGTTTTATCAGGTTTCAGATCCAACTTAGTCGGATCTCACATGTTTTTTGAGTCTTATAAATTAATTTGTGTAGATCAGAAAGAGACAGAGGAGTGAGTGAGTGAGAGATACAGAGAGATAGTGTGAGAGTGGAGTGTGAAAGAGAGTGCACAGAAAGAATGTTGAATCCTCTGTGTTTGTAATTCTGATCAAGTTGAATAAAGAACAAAATGCATTCTATGTGTGTGTTAATAGTTTCCATATTTTATATAAATTTGTAGAAATATGAATTCATCCCGCGTTCACTCTATTCTGTGTATCAATCCGTTAATTTACGAATTGTAGAGAAATTGATCCTTCCAATGATTAATTTGGCGATCTACGAAGAAAGAACTCGGAGAAGATCAAAAGGCGAAGAAAGATCGTGACAGAAATCGACGGTCACAATATGTTATGCATTTGGAAACAAATCAATGACTAAGAATCAACCCACAAAAATCAACGGCACGGAAAGCTTGAGTTGCGGAATCATAGAAATATGGAAATTGTGATCCCACATCCCACATCTCACATGTGGAATAGACCATTGCGGACATAATTAGTTGTGGAAATAAATATTGTGAAGCCGCATCCCACATCCCGCATCCCGCAAGTTGCAGAAAGGAGAGTTGTGGAAGGAGATATAGAGATTGTGAAGCTGCATCCCGCATCCTACAAATTGCGGAAAGGAGAGTTGCAGGAGGAGATTTGCGGGGAATAGAATTCGTAGAAGGACGTTTCCGTGTCCCGCATTCCGTAGAGTTTGCGGAAGTAATATTTCTGTCAGGAAATTTAACCTGTTAACATAATTTTTGGACATATTTTGTCATTCATGCCATTAGTTTTGGTATCAGAGCAGAACAAAGATTCTGCGTAGTGGTTCAATTGATCAGTTGAATTTGTGAAGAAATATGCTGTCGAGAAGGAGATGCGCACATGCAGTTCCTGTAGGACGAGGTCGAGGAAGACAGCCTGCAGAAACAGAAATGGAAACAAACATGAGAAGAATGGAAGAAAGGATGGAATCTATGGAAAGAAAGAACCATTCAAGCAATTCAGATGACCATGATGAAGAAGCCGAATCCAAATCCTCGGAGGAAGAAGAAGAAGATCCTGAAGAAGTTAAAATATTGAAGATGTTGATGAAAATCAGTGCCAGACTAAGAATAGAAGTACCTATGTACTCAGGTAACTTAAATGTTGAAGAACTTATGGATTGGATTAATGCCCTCAATAAATACTTTGATTTTGAAGAGATAGAAGATAAGAAGAAAGTAAGATACACGGTTACCATATTGAAGGGACATGTAGCTATCTGGTGGGATGAGCTCCAGATCCATCAAGAAAGAAGAGATAAGAAAAAAAATAACTCTTGGGATAAGATGTTGTATAATATTAAAAGTCAATTTATGCCTAAGGACTATCAGTTAAATCTTCTTAGACAATTACAAAACCTTAGACAGAAGGCTATGACAGTAAAGGAATATATAAAATAATTTTTTAGACTGGACATTAGATCTAGACACACAGAGGGAGGTCTAGAAAGGGTAGCTAGGTATATCAATGGGTTGATTTATGTTATATAGGATGAAATCAGTCTATTAAATTTGAAAACTATAGAAGATGCATATTAGGTATCTTTAAATATAGAAGAGAAATTCCTAAGAAAACAAAATCATAGGAATAGAGGAAAGAACATGGTAAGAGGCAAATTTGTTCCAAACAGAGGAGGTAGAAATTCTAAAGATGAACCTGGAAGTTCTAGCAATAGCAGTCAATAATTCCATAGAGGAGGATCTAGAGGAGGTAGAGGAAGAGGTATAAATAGAGAAGTAAGATGTTATACTTGTGGAGAGGTTGGACATATGTCTCGGGATTGTCCAAGAACAAAATCTACAGGTCAAATAAATATGAATGTTGCAGAGGCTCAGGAAGAACCAAAAGAAGAAACATAGGTGAATAATCCTCCAGAGGATGGAGAGGCTCTTATGTTGAACAAAGTCTTGGTGAATACAGAGAAACAAGTACATGAACCAGTTCAAAGGAAAAGTCTGTTCAGAATAGGGTGTAAGTCACAAGGTAAGTGTTGTAAAATGGTTATTGATAGTGGTAGTACTAATAATTTGTTTTCCACAGAGATGGTAGAGAAGCTGGGATTGAAGAGGATGAAGCATCCCACTCCTTACAAAGTTTCCTGGTTACAGAAAGGACATCATCTCTTAGTGCATGAGCAGTGTAATGTGGAGTTCCAGATTGGTACTTACAAGGATGAAATATTATGTGACATAATGCCTATGGATGTGTTCCATATACTCTTAGGGAGGCCATGGAAATATGACAAGAAAGTTGTTCATGATGGGAGGAAGAATACTTATTCTCTGGAGAAAGATGGGAATAGACATACCTTGTCACCCTTGGAAGATGAAGCAGTTCAGGGAAGTTCAGGATCAAGAATTTTTCTAATGTCTGGAAAAGAACTGTTACAGGAAGTTCAGAAAGAAAAGGATCTACATTTTTCTCTTATTAGTAAGTCAAAGGTAATTTTAACTTCTACAAATTTAGATGATTTTCCAGATGAAGTTAAAATTTTGCTTGATGAGTATGCTGACATTATTGTGGATGAATTTCCAAATGAATTGCCTCCTGTAAGAAGTATTATTCATCAAATTGAATAACCCCTCTAAAAATGAAGAAATCAAACAACAAGTACAGGAGCTATTGGAGAAGGGATTAGTGAAAGAGAGCTTGAGTCCTTGTTTCGTACCTATTGTGCTAAGTCCAAAGAAAGATGGTGGATGGAGAATGTGTAATGACTCCAGGGATACCAATAAGATCATTATCATTCAGAACAAAGAATAGCATTTAAGGCACCTTAATTTGGTGTTGAGGACTTTGCAACAGGAGAAGTTGTTGATAAATTTGAAGAAGTGTAGATTCCAAAAAAAAGAATTGGTCTACTCGGGGTTTGTGGTTTCGGAAGAAGGACTGAAAATGGATTCTGATAAAGTACAAGCCGCATTTTAAATTGGCCAGTCCCAAGGAATGGTTATGAGGTAAGAAGTTTTCATGGACTTGCTAGTTTCTATAGGAAATTCATTAATAATTTCTGTCATATTTGTGCACCTTTAATAGATAATTTCATAGGAAGTAAACAACCTTTCAAATGGACCAAATCAACTGATAGAAATTTTAAATTATTGAAGAATAAAATAACTGAGAAGCCTATTTTGGGTTTGCCCCATTTTGATAAAGTGTTTCAAGTGGAGACAAATGCCAATGGAAAAGCAGTGGGAGTAGTTTTAAGTCAAGAGCAAAGGCCAGTGGCATATTTCAGTGAAAATTTGAATGAAGCTAAGCAAAATTACTCTTCATATGATAAAGAATTATGTGTTGTTGTGCAAGCTCTTAAAATGTGGAGACATTATTTAATGCCTAGGGAATTTGTTTCGTATTCTAACAATCATGCTTTGCACGGTTCATCAACAACCAGCCTAAATTAAATCAGAGGCATGTTAAATGGGTAGAATTTTTGCTAAATTTTACCTTCATTATCAAACATACAAGTGGTAAGTCTAATAAATTTGATCATGCTTTGATTAGGATAAGTTTGGTAATGCGGGAAGTTAAGGTCAATATTTTGGGATTTGAAAATTTGATTGCTATGTATAAAGAGGATGTAGATTTCAAGGATATTTATGCTGCCTGTAAAAATCCAGTTACCCATAACAGAAGCCAGTGGTTAGATTATATGTTACAGGAAGGATTGTTGTTCAAAGACAGTAAGTTGTGTATTCCAAGATGTTCAATTAGGGAACATTTAATTCAAGAAAAACACAGTGGGGGTCTCGCAAGACATTTTGGGCAAGACAAGACTTTTGCTTTGGTGATTAATTTTATTTTTGGCCAAATATGTGAAGAAATTTGTTGAAGGATGTAGAATCTGTCAACATGCAAAAGGGAGAAGTCAGAACACAGGATTGTATCAACCATTGCCTATTCCAGCTAGGCCTTGGGATTCAATAAGCATGGATTTTGTTTTAGGTTTACCTAGAACTCAAAGAGGTCATGATTCAATTTATGTTGGAGTAGATAGATTTTCTAAAATGGCTTATTTAATTGCATGCAAAAAGACTAATGAGGCAACAAACATTGCTAATCTATTCTTTTTAGAAATTGTAAAGTTGCATGGTTTGCCTTTGAGTATTGTGTCTGAAAGAGATACAAATTTTGTTGGTCATTTTTGGAGAACTTTATGGAAGAAATTAGGGACTAATATCAGTTTTAGTTCTACTTATCACTCTCAAATTGATGGACCAACTGAAGTGGTAAATAGAAGTTTGGGAAATATATTGATAAGTCTGGTGTATGAACATCCAAAACAGTGGGACTTGGCTTTAGCTCAGGCTGAGTTCGCATACAATGATTAGAAGTACAGGTATGAGTCTTTTTCAAATTGTCTATGGGATGCATCCAAGAGGTGTATATGAACTTAGAGATTTGAAAAAACATGAAAATAGAAGTGCGGAGGGTGAAGACTTTGTAGCCATCAAGAACAGATTACAGAAAAGTGCAGAGAAGTATAAACAAAGAGCAAACTTAAAGATGAGAGAAGTCAATTTTCAAATTGGAGATTGAGTAATGGCCTATATTAAAAAGGAAAGGTTTCCTAAAGGAACTTATAATAAGTTGAAGCTTAAAAATATTGGACCTTGTTAATTTTTAAGGAAGTTTTCTACAAATTCTTATGAAATTGAACTTTCTTCTGAACCTCAGATTTCACCAATTTTTAATGTTTCAGATTTGTATCCTTTTAGAGATGCAGGTATCCAACCAGATGGTGTAACTTCAGATAGAGATGATCCAACTATAGATTGGCAAGGACAAATTCTACATAAAGGACAACCTTAGATTGAAGGCATCCTTGACAAAAGAATCTTAAGGAAGATCAGGAACAAAACCTTCTTTCAATACCTGGTCAAATGGAGAAATTAGCCTACTGAAGATGTAACCTGGATGACAGAGGAAGAAATTTCCAAGTACAATGTACTGCATGAAGACTTAATGGAAAATTCTTTTCTTCCCTAGGAGTATGATGCAGGAGCATCCAGCTCGAAGCTCATTGACTGATGAGTCAGCTTAGCATCCAACTCGGAGTTTATTGACTTATGAGTCAGCTTACCTTGTAATCAAGTTCTAGATGGATGGGGTTCAATGACAAGTAGATAGAATTGGTTTTGAATTTGTAATAAGTGGCAATTTTTCCTTTATTCTCCTTGATCCCTGCGTGGATTTCTCGAGGATTGATATTTGTTGATAGCGTTTTCTTTTATCAGGTTTCAGATCCAACTTATTCGGATCTGACAGGTTTTCTGAGTGTTATGAATTAATTTGTGTAGATCAAAAAGAGACAAAGGAGTGAACGAGTGAGAGATACAGAGAGACAGTGTGAGAGTGGAGTGTGAAAGAGTCTACGTAGAAAGAATGTTGAATCCTCTATGTTTGTAATTCCAATTAAGTTGAATAAATAATAGAGATTTTCATTATGTTTGTGTGTTGATGGATTCCAGATTTTATATAAATTTGTAGAAATACGATTCATCCCACGTTCACTCTATTATGTGTATCAATACTTTAATTTACAAATTGCAGAGAAATTGATCCTTCCAGTGATCAATTTGGAGATCTACGAAGAAACATCTCAAAGAAGATCGAGTGACGAAGAAATATCACGACAGAAATTGGCGATCACAATCTGTTTCACATCTGGAAAGAGATCAACAGTTGAGAATCAACCCGCAAAAATCAACGATGCGGAAATCTTGAGTTGCAGAATCGAAGAAATATGGAAATTGTGATCACGCGTCCCACATGTGCAATATACTGTTGCGGACATAATTAGTTGCAGAAATAAAGATTGTGAAGATGCATCCTGCATCCCGCAAGTTGCAGAAAGGACAGTTGTGGAAGGAGATATAGAGATTGTGAAGCCGCATCCCACAAGTTGCGGAAAGGAGAGTTGCAGAATGAGATTTGTGGGGAGTAGAATTTGCAGAAGGACGTTTCCACTTCCCGCATTCCGCAAGGTTTGCGGAAGTAAGATTTCTGTCAGGAAATTCAACTTGTTAATAGAAGTCTTGGACAGATTTGATCATTCGGGCCATCAGAAGGGAAAGAGTGTACAAAGAAGGAGTGAACAAGTTGAATTATCTATGTTTGAAATTTCGATTAAGTTGAATAAAGAACAAAGGATTACATTCCGTGTGTTTTGATGGATTCCATATTTTATATAAATCTGTAGAGATATGAATTCATCTTGTGATCACTCCATATAATTTTGTGTATAAATTATTTAGTTTATGAATTCAGAGGAATTGATCCCTTCAGTGATCAATTTGGAAAGCTACGAAGAAAGATATGAGAGAATATCAAACGACAAAGGAAGATCGCGAAAAAAATCAACGGTTACAATCTGTTCCGCATCTAGAGACAGATCAACGACTGAGAACTAATATGCAAGAATCGACGGTGTGGAAGACTTCGAAATTACGAAACTTGAGAAACATGAAAATTGTGGGAACTCAATTTTTGATAAGTCAAGTCTCGTAACTCGCAACCCGCATGTGGGATAGACCGTTGCGGTCGCATTTAGTTGTGGGAGTTCAATTTTAAAAAAATTAAAGTCACATCCCACAACTCACAGTGTTGCGAAAAAGGAGTTATGGAAAAAGGTGTTGCAAAAAAGGAGTTGGGGGAAACGTCTTGCAAAACAACGTCTCCGAAAGAGATAAGTTGCAGAAAGGTGGAGATTGTGGAAAGAAGATTTCAATCAGGAATTCAGCCTGGAAATTGAAGTCTTGGATCTATTTGGTCTTAGAGGCCATCAATTTTGGTATCAGAGCAAGACAAAGATTCTACGTAGTAGCTTAGTTGATCAATTGAGTCTGTGAAGAAAGATGCCGCCAAGAAGGGAACTCGTACATGGAGTTCCTATAGGACATGGTCGAGGACGACAAGTTGTAGAGATAGGAATGGAAAGAAACATGAGAATGTTGTAAGAAAGGTTAGAAGATATGGAAAGAAAGAAACATTTAGAAAATTCAGATGACGGTGATGAAGAATTCGAATCCGAATCCTCTAAGGAAGAAGAAGAAGATCCTGATGAAGTTAAAATCTTGAAGATGTTGATGAAAAGTAGTGGTAGACCAAGAATAGAAGTACCTCTGTATTCAGGTAACTTAAATGTTGAATAAATTGTGGATTTGATTATTGCTCTGAAAAAATACTTTGATTTTGAAGAGATAGAAGACAAGAAGAAAGTAAGATATGCAACTACCAGATTGGAGGGATGTGCAACTATTTGGTGGGATGAGCTCCAGATCCATCGAGAAAGAATAGGTAAGAAAAAAATTAACTCTTGGGATAAGATGTTGTATAAGATTAAAAGTCAATTTATGCGTAAGGACTATCAGTTAAATCTTCTTAGACAATTACAGAACCTTAGATAGAAGGCTATGACAGTAAAAGAATATACAAAAGAGTTTTGTATACTGAATATTAGATCTGGACACATAGAGGGAGGTCTAAAAATAGTAGGTATATCGACGGGTTGAGATGATATATAGGATAAAATTAGTCTATTAAATTTGAAAACTATAGAAGATGCATATCAGGTAGCTTTAAAGGTAGAAGAGAAATTGCTAAGAAAGCAAAACCAGAGGAATAGAGGAAAGAACATGGTAAGAGGTAGAGGTGTTCCAAACAGAGGAGGTAGAACTTCTAAAGATGAAGTTGAAAGTTCTAGCAGTAGCATTCAATCATTCTAGAGAGGAGGATTCAGAGGAGGTAGAGGAAGAGGTAGAAATAGAGAATTAATATGTTATACTTGTGGAGAGATTGGACATATGTCTTGGGATTGTCCAAGAAATAAATATATAGGTTAGAGATATGTGAATGTTACAGAGGATCAGGAAGAATCAAAAGAAGAAATAGAGGTGAATAATCCTCCAGAGGATGGAGAGGATCTTATGCTAAAGAGAGTCTTGGTGAAGATAGAGAAACAGGTACATGAACCAGTTAAAAGGAAAAGTATGCTCAGAACAAGGTGTAAGTCACAAGGTAAGTGTTGTAAAATGGTTATTGATAGTGGTAGTACTGATAATTTGGTTTCCACAGAGATGGTAGATAACATGGGATTGAATAGGATGAAGCATCCCTCTCCTTACAAAGTGTCCTGGTTATAGAAAGGACTTCAGCTCTTGGTGAATGAGCAGTGTAATGTGGAGTTCCAGATGGGTACTTACAATGATGTAATATTGTGTGGCATAATTCCCATGGATGTGTGCCATATACTCTTAGGGAGGCCATGGTAGTATGACAAGAAAGTTGTTCATGATGGGAGGAAGAATACTTATTCTCTGGAGAAAGATGGGAAGAGACATACCTTGTCACCCTTGGAAGATGAAGTAGTTCAAGGAAGTTCAGGATCAAGCATTCTGTTGATGTTTGGAAAAGAACTATTACAGGAAGTTAAGAAAGAAAAGGATCTACATTTTCTCTTACTGGTAAGCCAAAGGTAATTTTAACTTCTACAAATTTAGATGATTTTCCAAATGAAGTTAAAAATTTGCTTAATGAATATGTTGACATTATTGTGGATGAATTACCAAGTGAATTACCTCTTGTAAGAAGTATTAGCCATCACGTTGACTTAGTACCTGGTGCAAGTTTACTTAAAAAAGCAACATACATATTAACCCCTCTAGAAAATGAAGAAATCAAACAGCAAGTACAGGAGTTGTTGGAGAAATGATTGGTGAAAGAGAGATAGAGTCCTTATGACATACCCATTGTACTAAGTCCAAAGAAAGATGGTGGATGGAGAATGTGTACTGACTTCAGGGCAATCAACAAGATCACTATCAGGTATAGATTCCCTTTACTGAGAATTGATGATCTAATGGACTGTTTAAGTGGTTCAAAATATTTTTCCAAAATAGATTTGAAAAGTGGATATCATCATATTAGAATAAGGGAAGGGGGTGAATGGAAAACAACATTCAAAAGTAATGATGGTCTATATGAGTGGTTAGTGATGCCATTTGGGATTACAAATGCACCCAGTACTTTCATGAGATTGATGGATGAGGTTCTAAAATAATTCACTGGAAAATTTGTGATAGTATATCGAGATGGCATTCTGATTTTTAGTCAGAATAGAGAAGAGAATTTAAGGAACCTTAAGTTGGTGTTGAGGACTTTGCAGAAGGAGAAGTTGTTGATAAACTTGAATAAGTGTAGCTTCTTGAAAAAAGAATTGGTCTACTTCGGGTTCATGGTTTCAGAAGAAGGACTGAAAATGGATTCTGATAAAGTGTAAGCAATTTTGAATTAGCCAGTTCCAAGGAGTTCTTATGAGGTAAGAAGTTTTCATGGACTTGCTATTTTCTATAGGAAGTTCATTAAGAATTTCAGTTAGATTTGTGCACCTTTAATAGATACTTTCATAGGAAGTAAACAGCTTTTCCAATAGACCGAAGCGGCTGATAGAAATTTTAAATTATTGAAGAAGAAAATAACTGAGAAGCCTATTTTGATCAAGTGTTTCAAGTGGAGACAGATGCTAGTGGAACAGCAGTGGGAGCAGTTTTAAGTCAACAGAGGCCAGTGGCATATTTTAGTGAAAAGTTGAATGAAGATAAACAAAATTGCTCTCCGTGTGATAAGGAATTATATGTTGTTGTGTAATATCTTAAAAAGTGGAGACATTATTTAATGCCTAGGGAGTTTTTTTTGTATTCTGAAAATCATGCTTTGTCGTTCATCAATAACCATCCTAAATTAAATCATAGGCATGCTAAATGGGTATAATTTTTGTAGAATTTTACCTTGTTGCCGCCTTTCACACACCTGGATCACGTGGCAGAAATCTTCAAGCCACTTGGTGTGTCCTTGGGGGCAAGTCTACAATCAAGGCTGTCACCTTGTTCTTGACTCCTCCATTTAGGCTCAACTCCTAACGGAGCCAAGGGGGGTAGACCCTATTAAGTTACTAAGGATGATTTCTTAGTGTGATGATGTTAAACTGAATCAATTACTTAGGAGTTTGAATATTTTAACTATAGACAATTAAAGATGACGAGATACGAAAATAAACACACGAAAGCACAAAGCTGATACACAAAGTATATATGAAGCAAAAATGACCAGTGCCTTAAAATGGAGTTAAATCAATAAGATCGATGTGCTTGCATGTGCTTGGAGTGAATGTTTTGCGATTGCATCTTGGTATGTTTTAAGTTAAATGTGAAGTATGAGTTGATTAAATTAGGCAAAGGGGGACTCCATATATACCCGAGAGTACTTGGAGTATGTCCAAAACTAAACCTTTATGGCTACCCACAAGGAATATGTGGGCTGAAATGGAGTCTCTGGGGCAATTTTTCGTAACGCATCCATTAGGGTGTGACAGAGATCGGCGTCCCGAGGTCACTTTTTAGTAGGTTCCCACTTCCTTTGGGTATTTTGCCACCGTAGAGGTCTGATCTAGGTGTTGGATTTTCACCTGATGGTTTGTTAATTGGGAAGAGTGAGTCCTAATTATACTAGTCACCCAAGTGCTTTTGATACATCTTGACTGATCGGATGAACCTCAGCCAAGTGCAGAGCATACACACTGGAGTCTTGTCAATTTTAGCAAGTTTTAAACTGGATGTTCTTGTTTAAAAGAAAAGCCTCCAAGAACCTCTTTTGATCCAAGTGGATATCAATCGGGGAATCGAGGAGGGGTTAATTTTAAATTTGCTGATAAACAAATGATAGAAAAAAGTAGACAGCTACACAGTTCTAGTTTCTTAATTAATCCTACCACGAATCTCTTTCCCCTTTCGGGTCAATCGGGAAATCGTGGGGTAAGTATTAGGATTACTTTGAAATGTAATATATGGAGTATGGAATTAATAACAAAATCAAGTATACTACCCTGCAAATTAGATCAATGCTGGTAAAAAATAAATAAACAAAAATCGACGAAAAAGGCACCGACACAAATCCCCCCAGGGGGGATGGGGAATGGGCTCGAAAGAGCCTATTCCAAAGATAATTTTATTTATTAATGGTTACAGTATCAAACGACTGATATATCAGAAATATCTTGGTCCTTATATAGGCTGAAACCAATATTTTACAACTTTGGAAAAATTTTGAGTTTTTTGGTGAAAAGGGAGACCCTTGGGGGGATTTGAACGCTCCTGAGGCCACTTTGGACAGAAGCTTCCTTTCCCTTCTGTTAGACCTACTAAAGGATAGTGAGCATATTAGAATAACAAATTCCCAAAAGAAATTTAAGAGTACCTTTGGATCAGCCTACCTTATCTCACAAAAAAATGAAGTTAAAACTAGCTAAACAGGCAAAAAAGGAACCAAGGAAAGCAATCTTTCCTTGGGATCTTAGCTTGCTGTTTGTGCAGCCAAAAAAAATTCACTGATATTGCAGAATATTAAATTTATAACAGCAAACAGAAATCTAATGCATGTGATCTACAAGTTTTCTTTAAAATTCATGCAAAAAGGACGATTTCCCTACAGCTAGATCTAGGATGCTTATGAAACTTTTTTAATTGCAAGATCTAGGATATGAGCTATGAAATATTAGATCTGTGTATATTTTAATTTGATGAAACAGATCCAAATGAAATCACAGCTATGAACTGAACCAAGTAACCGGGTAAAGTGTTGATTTTGAGGGAGGAAGAAGAGGAGAAAAAGTGTTGGTTTCCTTGAAGATCCGCAGTAAATATTTCAGGTGGAAAGTTGAGGGACTATGCCTTTGAAATGTTTTGAGGAGAATGAAGAAGAAAACTAGATCAGCATCCTCTCCAAAGTATGAACCTGCAACTCAGCTGAAATCAAAGAACTTGCCAAGAAACTTGTGAGATCCGATTAGTACATATAAAGAGATTCAAGATAACATGCATATAAGCTTATAGGACATACTAAATCTAGATCTCTAAACATGCATCCAAGGAGAGTGACAGTCAATAAAATTATTGAACAACACCTTTCCTATCAAGATTGTAATAAGCTAATTACCAATCTTAACCACAGATCTACAAGAAATTAGCAAAAAATGACCACAGATACAGGTTACCTCTATGAAACAATGGCAATAATCATCCACACGTGCAATGGCACCACACCGTATTGCCTCCAAAGCTTTTCTTTATTTCAAATGAAGAATTACAGAGTTACAATATCAGCAGCACCTCAATCCCAGTTCTAACTCCTTGGAAGAGGAGGTTGTGCCTGGATATATACAAATTACAGGCCATCAAGCCTAGGGGGGGCGCAATTCCTCATGGAATCAAGTGAAATAAATTGATGGAGAGTTCATCAATGCAGAACTGAAGCTGTACTGAGCCTACTTGTCAACCGGGGGCTTGATTGAGCTGACACATCAACCCATACACCGACACATCGGCCCACAGAGCATCCAGGAGAGTCCACACGTGTGAAGGAGAGAGAGAGGGCGCAATTCCCCATGAAGACCACTGTAGATCAGCTCTGGATCTGATTTGATCCCCTCCTTCAGTCAAGGATTTGTCAGATCCAGTCAATTTGCTCCAGATCTGATTGATTTCAGTCAAATCGGTTGAGTATCCACTGATTTATTGATTTTGGATTTGCTCCATTATTCATCAGTTTATTAATTAAAATAATCAATAATTGATTTTTGGGGCTTTCTGCCCTGAGTGATGGAAGATCACTCAAAACTTAGGAAAAAGTGGGTCCATGGGTTTACATGGTGCTCTTAGCTTGAAAATGAGCACCTACATGACTGAAACCGATTATTTGGCCCACTTTTATTACAAAATCAATTTTTCCAATTAAACTATTAAAAAATAGCCTAAGTTTTGGAAAAATTAAATTTTAATAAAAAACACTGAAAAAACTAAAAAATTGAAAAATTGAAAAACACCCAGGGGGACTTAGACATGTTCATATGACTCAAAAAAGATGTCTAGCATGTTTATACATTGACACATAGACTCTAATAACCTCAATAGGCCTAAATGCCAAGCCGACCACCCCAACCTTGGAGGTATGGAGTGAAAAACTCAGAAATTATCAGTTGTTTATTCAACAACCAATAATAGCCAAGGGAAAAAACACCCTGGGATGATCGGATTGACAAATGAAGTCTAAGAGACCGAGTCTTTTACAGACTCTATCATGTGAGAACATTTATTACAATTCCCCCATGGGGTATGAACATGTGATATGATACAACAAGCACTTCCCAGAAGTACTTCCAAAGGTCTTTTTGAAGTTCGAACAAGTTAACCCTGTCCGGTTCACCAGGCTCACTTGATAAAAAACCACTAAGTACAACTTAGGTGGTAACATACCTTCGTTATCAAACATAAAAGTGCTAAGTCTCATAAAATTTTTGATGCTTTGAGCAGGATAAGTTTGGTAATGCAGGAAGTTAAGGTCGGTACTTTGGGATTTGAAAATTTGATTTCTATGTATAAAGAGGATGTAGATTTCAGGGATATTTATGCTTCCTATGAAAATCCAGCTACCCATAACAGAAGGCAATGGTTAGATTATATGATGTAGGAAGGATTGATGTTCAGAGACAGTAAGTTGTGTATTCCAAGATGTTCAATGAGGGAAAATTTAATTCAAGAAAAACATAGGGGAGGTCTCTCGGGACATTTTGGGCAAGACAAGACTTTTACTCTAGTGAGTAATTTTTATTTTTGGCTAAATATGTGGCATGATGTGAAGAAATTTGTTGAAGGATGTAGAGTCTGTCAACATGCCAAAGGGATAAGTCAGAACACAGGATTGTATCAACCATTACCTATTCCACCTAATCCTTGGGATTCAATAAGCATGGATTTTGTTTTAGGTTTACCTAGAACTTAGAGAGTTCATAATTCAATTTATGTTGTAGTAGATAGATTTTCCAAAAAAGATCATTTCATTGCATGCAAAAAGACTAATGATGCAACAAATATTGCTAATCTATTCTTTTAAAAAATTGTAAAGTTGCATGGTTTGACTTTGAGTTATGTGTCTGACAGAGATACAAAATTTCTTAGTCATTTTTGGAGAACTCTTTGGAAGAAATTGGGCACTAATCTCAATTTTAGTTCTGCTTATCACCCTTAGAATAATGGACATACTAAAGTGGTAAATAGGAGCTTGGGAAATTAAGTTAGAAGTATGGTGTATGAACATCCAAAACAATGGGACTTAGCTTTAGCTCAGGCCGAGTTCACATACAATGATTCGCCCAATAGAAGTATAGGTATGAGTCCTTTTCAAATTGTCTATGGGATGCATCCAAGAGTTGTATATGAACTTAGATATTTGGGAAAACAAGAAAAGAGAAGTGCAGAGGGTGAATAATGTGCAGTTAGTATGCATAAGCTACAAGAAAACATTAAGAAGAGATTACAGGAAAATGCAGAGAAGTATAAACATAGAGCATACCTAAAGAGGAGAGAAGTGAATTTTCAGATTGGAGATTTACTACTAATGGCCTATCTTAAAAAGGAAAGGTTCCCTAAAGGATCTTATAATAATCTGAAGCTTAAAAATATTGGACCTTCTAAAGTTTTAAAGAATTTTTCTGCAAATGCTTATGAAATTGAACTTCCTTCTCACCTTCAAATTTCACCAATTTTTAATGTTTCAAATGTATATCCTTTTAGAGATGTAGGTATCCAACCAGATGGTGTAACTTAAGATAGAGATGATCCAGCTATAGATTGGAAAAAACAAATTCCACAAAAAGAACAAGGTCAGATTGAATCCATCCTTGGAAAAAGAATCTTAAGGAAGATCAGGAAAAAAACCTTCTTTCAGTACCTCGTCAAATGGAGAGATCAGCCTACTAAATATGTAGCCTGGATGATTGAGCAAGAAATTTCAAAGTACATAGTACTTCCTGAAGAATTAATGAAAAAATATTTTCTTCCCCAGGAGTATGATGCAAGAGCATCCAGCTTGAATTTCATTGACTAATGAATCAGCTTAACATCCAGCTCGAAGTTCATTAACTGATGAGTCGGGTTTCCTTATAATCAAGTTCTGGATGGATAGGGTTTGATGACAAGTAGTTAGAGTTAGTTTTAAATTTGTAATAAGTGGCAATTTTTCCTTTGTTCTCCTTGATCCCTGCATGATTTTCTCAAGGATTGATCTTTGTCGCTAGGGTTTTCTTTTATTAGGTTCCCAGGTCCAACTTAGTCGAATCTGACAGGTTTTCTAAGTGTTATAAATTAATTTGAGTGTAATAGATCTAGAGATGAGAGAGAGGAAGGGAAAGAGTGTACACGGAAGGAGTGAATAAGTTGAATTCTCTGTGTTTGAAATTCCAATCAAGTTGAATAAAGAATAGAGGATTACATTCGGTGTGTTTTGATTATTTCCTAGTTTTATATAAATCTGTAGAGATACGAATTCATCCTGTGATCACTCCATATAATTCCATGTATAAATTCTTTAGTTTCAAAATTCAGAGGATTTGATTTTTTCAGTGATCAATTTGGCGAGCTATGAAGAAAGATATCAAAGAAGATCGAACGACGAAGAAAGATCAAGACAGAAATCAACGGTTGCAATCTGTTCCACATATGGAGACAGATCAACGATTGAGAACTAATCTGCAAGAATCAACGGTGCCGAAGACTTTGAAATTGCGAAAGTCAAGAAACATGAAAATTGTGGGAACTCAATTTTCTATAAGTCAATTCCCGCAAACCACATGCGGGATAGACCATTGCGACTGCAACTAGTTGTGGGAGTTCACTTTAAAAAGTTGTAAAGTCACATCACGTAACCTGTAGTGTTACGGAAAAGGAGTTGCAGAAAAATGTGTTGTAGAAAAGGAGTTGCGAAATAGATAGGGGTTGTTAGTGGTAAGGGGAGACATATGGATGTGTGTGTGTGTGTGTGAGAGAGAGAGAGAGAGAGAGAGAGATAA
>LPNX010345158.1:111124-124549 GCA_001517045.1 Pseudotsuga menziesii
AGGTAGCAGGAGGAGGGAATTTAGACGTAGGGAGTGGAGGAGGGGGGATTAGTAAGAATTGGGGGGAAGAGTGTGGTGTTACTAGTAGGGAGTGACCTGTTGATGTGTAATGTGGGTGTTTGTGTGAGAGAGAGAAAGAGAGAGAGGGTTGGGGAATTGTTAACCCAAAAATCACCCACATAGCTCTCAATGGCCTACACCACCCAAGGACACCATCTCACAACCCTTGTATCACTCCATTATACCCTCCATTAAACCCCCACACCCTCAAAATAGCCTAAGGATGAAGAAAAGGGCTAAAAACCCCAAAAAAGGAGCCTAAAATAGCCTCATAGGAGTTAAAGCCATCAAAAAGGGGCTAAAACCCTAAAAGGGGCTAAATTTAGGGCAGAAGGGGCGAAAAGATCAAAAAAGGGGCTAAAGTCCTGACCAAGGGATTAAAACCCTAAAACCCCTTAGAAAAGCTATAAAAGGAGGGTGGGGGGTCACTCTCAAAGCACTTCTTCCATTGCCTATTGTTACGCTTCCCATGGATGCTTTGAGACCTTTGCCTCTCAAACCACCCACACTCCCTTTCCTCCATCTCCATCCCCATTGAGCCATTGCTCCCCAACCAAGAGAGGTGCTTCCACAAGCTTGGGCATGGTGGCCCATTTCCACCAGAGAAGGTATACCATGTTTTATTTCTATTTCTTAGTTGTCTAATATGCTTTGCTTTCTAACCGTTTTCCCCATTTGCAGGTTTTGTTTTTCTTTTTAACATTGTTTTGCAGGTTTTATCATAGCTTAGGATTTGTTTGCAGGTTTTGAAGGCGGAACGCTAACCCGTGTTTGCAGACGGGCTCATCAACATTGCTTCTATTTCTTTATGTCATTAGCTTAACCCTAATTTAGTTTACTGTTTTGTCATTTTCGTTTCTGTTTTATTTTCTGCATTTCCACCCACATAGGAACCTATCCTTCTGTCCTATAGAAAGAAGGAAGTCATTCCTACCCCTGTAGTAGGGAGAAATCCTTGCTACAGCACTGGCGACCCTACCAAGTCGATCCCACAAGATCCCTGGGCCAAAATTTTAATTTTTCAAGTTTTTTCAATTTTACCCTAGTTTTCAAAAAATTTCTTGTTAAATCTGTCTTAGATTCAGTTTATTTCCTATTTTAGGTACTTTGGAAGCCTCTGCTAGGAAAAACCGAGTCGGATTGACCACAGTACCAGTTACTATCGGTCAGATCTGACTCTGTCTCACCAAAAAACCCTAATTCAGAGCAGAGCGCTCTTATCAGGGAAAAAGGTGAGACTGGGGCGCACTTAATGGGAAAACATGTGCACCTAGGGCGCACTTAATCCCCTGATAAGTGCGACTTCAACCCAAAAACTCAAGTTGCGGCTGTTTCTGCATTTTGTGCAACCCCCTTGCTCATTTTTGAAAAAATCTCGCGGCCCCCTCGTCAAACAAAACAAAACTTTCAGAAATGTGTGGCTTGTCAAACAAAAATTTAATTTGAATTTAATAGACTGTAAATTTTAGTTTCAGAGGACTGTTAGTGCAGCCCAACCACCTCTGTCCACCACTACAAGTTAATTTCATTTCTTGTTTTCATTTCCTGTGTAAATGTTAAGTGAATCATTATGGCTTAATAAAATGAACCTAGTCTAACTAAAATCAACTTAAAATCAACGATCTTGCTTCCCCTTCCTCCTCTACCCAGTCATCACCCTTCGGGGTATTCTGGGATATGACGAAGGGCAAGCTCATATAGATCTAGGCACTCCATGATATTGTTCCAAAACCATTGAAACCGGGTGACCTGGAAGGTAGAGGGGGTAGAGAAGGAGGGCTTCTCACGGTGCTAAGCGTCCTCCCTGTTGACCAACCTAGAATCTGGGAGGTGACATGAGGATCTACGGATGGGCTTAGTCCCATTGTGTTGAGAGCCCAACACCTTCTCTTGGTTGAAGAGGAATATCAGTGTGAGGTAGACATCTAGTTAAGCTAGCAAACGTTCAGGGTTAATCATTATACTTGTTCACAATTTCTATTTATTTATGCTTGCATACACAACCACAATGACATGAACTCTGCCATGATGAATTCATAAACCATATTGTAGCAACCAAATACCAGAGAAAACAAGCAAACAAATACACCATACCAACTAATTAACCCAACTCAGTTCATGACGCTGAGTAAGCCTTAAAATTTACTAATTTACACTAAGTTCAAACAACTCTATAGTCCTTGAGGACATAAGTCCCTGATTGCTTCAACTGTGGGAAGTACTTGGGCTCTGCCCAAAAACTCATTGTGAGGAGTACCATAAGAACCCCAAAGTAGCTGGCCACTGAGAGGAATTGCCAAGCGAAACAGGCAACGACCCCTTCCGATTGAGTAGAAGCACCTATGAGGAATAAGCCAAGCATTGTCTTCTCACAGTCTTGGTGGTCGAGAGACCACCTGCAGCTAATAGAAAGCCACTGAAACCGGGGTCCAAATCTCATTCCCACTAGTTTCATTAATCAAATCAAACACAATTGATCCTCCACACTCTTCCTCACACCTAAGAGGCGAACCAACACCATTCGGAACACTTGATCGACACCGTCAAAGATGCTCTCAGTAGTCTCCCACACCATCAGAGGGCCACACAGCCTCTGATTCTTATTCATACCCATATCAGTCTGAACCAGACCTCCACACCGCACCATCAAGCCCCATGGCTAGTGTGAACTCGGATCCATTTTCCGGCTTAACCTTAATAAGTGGACCCATGTCCACATCACAACCTGTCACCCATAACTTGGCAAGTGGCCCAAGCATAATCATGCAGACTGTCATTAGTCAACTGCCACCACCTATAGTGACCAGCCAAGCTGGCCCACTTACAGCACATGGGGGCAGTGGCCCCTCCACACATACTGCCCCTCCTGCCACATAGGGGGGCAGTGAACCGTCCACTTACATTACCCCTACGGTCATACATGGGGGCAATGCCCCCACCACTCATACTGTCCCACCCACAGCACTTGGGGGCATTGGCCCATCTGCAATGGTGCCACCGCAAGCACCCCCAACCATGCAGATGCATTCTGCACCTGTAAACCCCACCCCCATCGCAGTCTCATCCCACATCAACTTGGGGTCGAATATGCCCTTCATGGCTCGTCTCAACTTTCCTGATTTGGCTAGATTAAAAAACGACCCCGTCCGCCACCAAGCCTTCTGGCCACCCATGCCAACTAAGATGCCATCAGACATCCCCAAGTTTGAAGGCAAAGCAGGGGAATGTCCCCAAAACCATATAATGACATTCCATCTGTGGTCCTCATCCAATAGCATCGTAGACGACTCCATTAGGCTGAGGTTGTTCCAACGCACCCTCATAGGTGCCACGCCCAAATGGTACATTGAGCTGCCACAAGCCAAGTACCCAGACTTCAACTCCCTAGCCTTCATGTTCCTACAGTATTTCCAACTCCCTGTCAGATAGGATGAGGGGGTGGAGATCTTGCTATCCTATCGTCAAAGTACTGCCACTCACATAACTGACCATATCCATGAGTGGCGGTGACGTCATAGTCTATGCAAAATCCAACTAGACAACAGGATATTCTTGGATTGGTTCCTTAAGACTTTACTTCTGCCCATCCCAAAGGACGTCGCATCCGAACATCCCCAATATAAAGAAGATGCCATACTGAAGACCCAACAATTTGACCTTATCTATGCTCAGTATGGACACCTGTACACTGTCATTCCAGATGCTCCCCGTCTGAGTACCTCCTACCATGACGCACCAGGGGCATCCCATGCTGCAGATGGAATCATAGGGTCAGTCTCCCAATAGCCACAGCCTCGACCGACACCACTGGTTGTTACACCAAAACCAAGCAACATTGCTAGTATTGCTCACCAAAACCAAGCTCCAGACTATGCTAGAATGATGTCCCAGTCCGAAGCAACAACTTCCTATGCACAACCTACACCACCGCAGCAGGCTCAAGCCATGGTTTGGCCAACACAATAGTATGTGGGGAAAATGCCCACATTTGTGGCACCACCACCCCCACAAATCTACTATGCACCATGAGTGCAACCAGTGCAAGCCCCCGCACCCACTCCACCCGCTCTGTTGGGACAAGTGTTCGCATAGCAAAACCGTCCCAACCAGCCTATCCCCAACAATCAACAAGGGAAAGCTAGGAATAACAGCCCCCGCAACAAATGCAATAAACAACCATAGGGAGGTGGTCAACAACTGAACCCTCCCAACAATGCTGCGGCTAACCGGCCAGCCCAAAACCCCCCACGACAAAATGCACCACGAAGCAATGCCCCATTGCGCACAAACCAACCATGCACACTCTGTGATGTTTATGGGAATTACACATTTGAGTGTCCCCTCATGGATCGTGCTAAGCAGGCCATTCAAAACGAGGCCCAACAGGCCACTAATGCTTCCAATCAAGCCCAACCCAACCAGGCACCACAAGGACCTCCCCCCATGGTGCTTCAAAACCCACTACCAGTCCAAGGATTGGTGGCAACCGCACCTCCTCCCCAACTCAAGCCCAACCCAAATAGGCACCACAAGGACCTCCCCCCATGGTGCTTCAAAACCCACTACCAGTCCAAGGATTGGTGGCAACTACTCCCCCTCCCTAGGCCAATCCCAACACTCTGGGTGCACCACCCACGGCCGAAACAGGTGTTCACCACCTGCTAGCCATGACCACTGAAGAGGTCAACTTGCAAACTAGACGGAATCAGTATGGTACCACCACCAAACCTGTTGAATCATCAGCAGCATCCACGTCTAAGATAGTCAACCTGCCTCTTCAGTTACCCCCCTTCCTGCGCCCCCCCATACACAGAGTGGCCAACAATGCAGCAGCTAGAGCTGCAGTCAGCTATAGCATTGTGGATGATTTGGCCCAAACACCAACCGCCATGTCTGCTCTTGAGGTACTCAAAAAATTCCCAACACAGTGAAAAGCATTGCTAGCCACCCTAGGGCTAGTAGACCCCTCTGACTCCAAGTTAATCACCTTTGACACTAAGAACGGAGAACAGCGCATGCCCTCGACCATCACCTTCCAAATCCCGGTGTCCATCCAAAATTTGGTTGTGCATCGATGCATAGTGGATGAGGGGGCATCCACGTGCGTTATGTCTACCTTGGTTTGGTAGAAACTTGGATCACCAATTCTGCAACCATCCTCCACAACTCTGCGGGCTTATGATGGACATCCCACTGAAGCCCAAGGAATCCTCCCCCATGTCCCTGTCACGTTATCCGGGAAGACAATGCTGATTGACATTGAAGTCGTCAATGCTTAACTGGAATACAACCTCCTCCTCGGAAGGAGTTACGTGTACGCCATGCAAGCCGTCACGTCAACTGTCTTCTGTCTCATGATGTTCCCCCACAAAGGGAAGATTGTAACGGTTGACTAGCTCACTTATCATGATCTGCAAGGGTTAACAACAGCTGCCAACGTTATCCCTACCATTACCACCATTGAGACACAAGGAACAAACACACATGCCCATGTCATCCCAACAATTAACACTATGGTTGAAAACACACTAGCCTCCCCACCGTTGAATGTGGGCCTTGGGTTGTTTACCGATCCCACCATGACGGCTCCTTTCCCGTCAGCGTCGCCAACACCAACACAAAATGAAACTGCGAACTTGTGCATGGTCTCATCTAGTACCGCTTCAACCAAACAGCAACCGTAGCTGCAGCCCCAACCATAACCACAACATCGTCCACAGCTACAACACCAACAGTAGCCGCAACGTCACCCATAGCAGCAGCATTACGTGCAGCCGCAACCACAACCTCATGCCCACATGCAACCAGCAGGGAGTTATCTGGGCTCATCTCCATTCCATATGATTCCCTTCCTCTTTCCCCCACCCGGTTTCATAAGCAAGCCGGTCATGGCCACCTTAAGCTTGCCCAACTTTACGTTGGGCATCCCAGTGTGGTATCTTGATCCACCAGCTCAACCAGCATTGCCCCAGGTTGTTTTAACCTCGATGCAACCTATCGCGATCGAGTCTCATCCTCCACTTGGTTCGCACAAGCCAACCGCTGCACCTACACCCGAACCACCCCAACCCAAAAGGGCTAGGGGCAAGAACACCAAAGCCACCGCAAAACCACGACAAGTCCCACCTTGTGCTGTCTGTGAACAACAGGGCCATCCAACTCAGAATTTCCCTGAAATCCCAGTGATCCATGCGCATCTGGATGCCATGGATATGAACGAAAACATCCCCATGGTTGAACTCCCAACCACGCGAGTAGTGAGGAACAAGGCATTGAGGACAAACCATGTTTGTGCCCTTTGCAACTTGTATGGACATTAATCCCACCATTGCCAAGACCTGCCCAAGTTTCGAATGGCTCTTGCTGACCTCCATCACCATTCCCTTGAGTCTGAGATCACCTTGATCGAAGAAGTTCACCCCCCATAGCCTTCTTCAGACACCATGTCCATTTACATGATGTCTAGTTCCATCGACCCACTCATCTCCCCCTCCACTGATGGTCCATTAGACCTGTCTCTTCATTGCTTCAGCAATGATGAGGAGATACTTGAAGCTCTGACCGCCCCGGAATACCCATGGGACGACATACACCATCGCTCGGTCTTCCTCCCGAAAGAACTTGTGTCGCAGTCCGACCAGTTTTCCATGGAGACCAAAGATTTCATCCATGGGAAGGTTGAATAGTTCAAGAACCCAATCCCAACACCTGATGCCTTCGAAGAAGGGAACATGGCGAACATTTTGCCAACCATTAAAATCGACATCTCAACCAATTCTAAGATTGTTGAACAAGTCATGTTGGGGGCATCATGCTCCCTGAAAGAGATCGACGCCTACATAGTTCTCTTCCAAGAATTCCACAACATCTTTGCTTGGTCATACACTGAAATGCCTAGCTTAGATCCATCCATCGTGGAGAACCACATCGACACATGGCCTGATGTGGCACCCGTACACCAAAAGCAATGGGCCATCCATCCATCCAAAGTGGTTATGGTGAAAGCTGAGATAGAGAAGTTGCGGACAACCGGCTTCATTTATCCCATTGCATAGACAACTTGGGTTTCTAATCCCCTTCCCGTGAATAAAAAATAGGGTACCATTCACATTTACACAGACTTCCACGACCTCAATGGGGCGTGTCCCAAAGACAACTTCCCCACACCCTTCATCGATGAGATCATCGATGCATGCGTCGGACATGAAGCCTTTTCTTTCATGGACGGTTTTTCTGAATACAACCAAATCCAAATCCAGAAAGAAGACCGTTACAAAATGGAATTTACAACCCCGTGGGGCACATTCGTGTATCGAGTCATGCCCTTTGGCCTAAAAAATGCTAGAGCCACCTTCTAGCGCGCCATGACATATTGTTTCCACGACCTAGTCCACATCATCCTGGTCTACCTGGACGATCTTACCGCTTGATCACCAAAACAAGCACAGCATATAGACAACTTGCAGCAAGTCTTTTTACGTTGCCATAAGTACAACATCCACCTGAACCCCCTCAAGTGCATTTTTTGTGTCCCAGCAGGCCGTCTACTCGAGTTCATTGTATCCCACAAAGGATAACGGTAGATCCCCTCAAAGTTCAAGGCATCCTTGCTCTTCCTTCCCCAAGAACTCAGCACCAACTCCAAAGCCTATAAGGAAAGGCCAACTTCCTTTGTCGTTTTGTGCCAGAGTATGCAACAAAAGCTTATGGATTCATTCGCCTGCTTCGTACAAAAATCCCCTTTATTTGGGATCAGCAAGCATAAGAATAGTTTGATGCACTTAAGCAAGCCCTAGCTTCTGCACCATTACTCTCAGTACCAGATTTCACTCGAGACTTCATCCTCTATGTGTCGGCCTCGAAAAATGCCATCGCTGGAGTCTTGGTCCAAGAAGATGATGCTCGCCATGAGCATGTAATTTACTACATCAGTCAGAAGCTCACAAGACCCCCACTACGATATTCACCCGAGGAGAAATTGGCCCTCGTCGTCGTCTTCTCGGCTCAGAAATTGTGCCACTACATCATTGCAAACCATACCCATGTAGTGGCTGATTCAAACCCAATGCGGTACCTCTTAAGTCGTCGCCTTCTACAAGGTCGAGCAGCTAAGTGGGTAGTCGTCCTCTAAGAGTTTGACCTAGACTTCGTGTCTCCAAAAAGCACAAAGGTACTTGCACTGGCCACACTCATGACCGACCTGCCCCCATTAACTGCGTCATCACCCACCAAAGATGATCTCCCTGATGATTTCCTATTCATCATATCCACAGATGACCCATGGTATGGGGACATCCTTCTCTATTTATGAACACAGAAGTTCGCAGCGCACTTCAACCGTGAGGATAAGCGACGCATCTGACATCAAGCCATTCGCCACTTGCTGATTGGAGATGTTCTATATCATCGAGGCATTGAGACCATCCTATGTCATTGCCTCACCCATGACAAGGCTGAGACCATCCTCAATGACAGTCATAGTCGAGCCTCTGGTGGTCACCTTTCAGGCCTAGCAACAGCCCAAAAGATTCTACGAGTCGGCTATTTCTGGCCCTCCATATTTGCTGATTGCATAGAGGTAGTCAAAAATTTCCGCAGCTGTCAGCTTTTTTCCCCAAAGGAAAGAACCCCCCCCCCCCCCCCCCCTGGCACACCATTACACCCCATAGTCACAGTCGGGCCCTTCTGCAAATGGGCAATCAACTTCATGACCATCAACCCCATTTCGGCTAATGGCCACAAATACATCATCATGGCAGTCGATTACTTCACCAAGTGGGCCAAGGCCATGCCCACATTCGATTGCAAAGCGAAAACCACAGCGTGTTTCTTCTTCAACCATGTTATTACACGATTTGGTGTCCCTAAACAACTAGTTTCATACCATGGGGCACACTTCCAAGATGTTGTATGGGTCGAATTATCAACCATGTTGAAATTTGAACACCAGTACTCATCATCCTACTACCCCCAAGGCAATGGCCAAGTGGAAGTAGTTAACAAGATCATCAAAACAATGCTCCAAAGGATGGTAGGAAATCATAAAACCAACTGGCATCACATGCTATTCTCTGCCCTATGGGCTTATCGCACATCCAAAAAAACCGCAACCAGTTTTACTCCTTTCCGCCTAGTACATGGCGTTGAATCAGTACTCCCTATAGAGTGCTAAATCCCATCCCTCCGCTTAGCGGTAGAACTCCTCCCGTATACTTCACCTTTAGAATAGCATCTCCTCCAACTCGAGCAAACCATAGAAGACCATCGAGCTGCCCTCCAAGCCATCAAAGCAGTAAAAACACGATCAAAGATCCACTATGACTCCCACGTCCACCCTCGCACCTTCAGCGAAGGCGATATGGTTCTAGTCTACGACCAACCTAATGATAAATTGGGCAAAGGCAAGTTTGAATCAATGTGGTATGCCCCATATGTCATCCACCGTTGCTTCGAAAAAGGGGCATACACCCTCATTGACTCTGATGGACAACTCTTGGAGAACCCTCTCAATGGGCTCTACCTCAAGAAATTTTACGCTTAACATCACCAATGAGTCGCTTCATTTTATTTTCTGGTTTTCCAATGTTTTTCAACACAAATCAAGGGCAGCACCATCAGCTACTAATCCAAAGTCACCCGGAACCGGTTCGAGACACCTCTCATACCTCCGGGCTCAAATTTCCATTTCTGAGACCATCGTCTCAGGTTTGATAAACCAATTTCAGGACCATTTCCCACAAGTGACCTCAATTTACGAGCCATGACATGACGATGCAAGTGTCTATGGACCTGTACTTGTATCACACCTCCCGACTGCAACTCATGTGAGTTTTCGGGCCACCGACCATTAAGGAATGTAATTTTACTTTTATTTTTGTATTTATAATTGTCTTTTTCACCGCACCTTACGCAAACACCTGAACCATCATCCACAAAACCCTTTATTTTTCTTGCATGTATTTGGCATATAAGTGCCCCCAGACTTGTACTTACATCACATGTAGTCAAGTCCGTGCATCGCAACACACACACACGCTCTCCTGACCTCTGTCTGAGAGCCACCTCGATTTGCATGCCTCTACCGCATCGACTTGTGAGCCTCTACTGCGATCTATCCCACGCATGTATTGGTATGTTTGAGAGCCTTCTACTCCATCCATACTGTGTGGATGACCTTTGGACCTCTGTCCACTGTCCCAACATGGGGCACCGCTCGTGCCACCGCTATCGGTTGACCACACAAGAGTTTCGTTTAAGCTTATTTTTGAGTCCTTAAAACAATGAAAAGATAGCCGAGCACAGTTGCTTCCTTACCCGCTTGTTAAAGTATAGGAAAGGGCGTTTACATCGTCTCATTTACCTCCTTTTGCGGACCAGGTAGACCATCAATTGAAAAGGACCTCCTTGGCACACTCAAACCAAGACCATACCCCTTTGCATACTTTTATGCTTTCTCGGGCAGAGGGGCCGTACTTTACGAAAAATCCTACCATAGGTTGTCATTAAGCTCTTTTCCAGCCGTCTCAACAAGAAAATATTGCCGAGCAAACTTGGTTTCGTTCATGCTCATAAAAGTATATGAATCATCATCTAGTCAGTACAGGTTTAACATTTTTTGGCCTGATTGGACTACCAACGATAAAGAAGTCTCTCATCCCCTACAGGATGGGCGAGCTCTCCTATGTATAGTTTTATCCTTTTTTGGGCATAAGAGACTACTAAACAAAAAAGAGCCCCCACTGGAGTCTTCTTCGTGCTTTCAAACTCTCTAAAAGTGAAAGCACCATTGAGCATTTACCTTCTCCAGCTCACCAAAAATCCACGAGACCGTGCCATAACGGTGTCCCTAGACACCTCCCCACAGCAAACAGTTTGGTAGCATTCCCTCGTTGGGTCTCCTTTGTTCAGAGTGCTCTACAATGTGTCTTCCTTGGATCCCACCAATATCAAAAGAGTCTACCTCCTCCAAGTATTTCCCATCTGCAGCGACATCCCCGGTATTACATCTATGATCCCATTCCCATGAGTCAGTTTCATTTGCTTCCTGGTCTTCCCTACCGTCATACTCTGAACAAAGAAAGTTTGAGTCTCCCACACACCCCCTACCCCTGTTCAGTTCTTTCCCTTCCCTCTCCTCCCCCCAATTCAGTGAGTTAATCCGCAAATTGCTTCACACCTTTCGGTTATCTCCCTCGCACTCATGGTCAAGGAAACATCATTTCCTTGACTAGGGGCAGGTCTCCCTCTATCGACACCAACACACATATTCCAGAGGATAGACCCAGAGTTCCCTGTACCTTGGTTTCATTAACATCATCGATGAGTTCCTTGGACCACTTGAGAGGAGTCCTTAGTGCCTCTTGGGATGATTGTTTCTCACGTGCTCGACTTCAACTCCATCATCGCACCACTGACATTCATACAGGGTTTGTTCCACACAGTACTTGGTCAAAGACCCTGGATGTCACCTGACTCTAGCACATTGGTGAGTCTACTCAAGGGACCTAAATAGGTTATGTCCCTTATGATTTCCGGGTTGCATTGGAGACAGTGATCTGAAGCCCTAGCACTGCATCGATATACCTTTATTATTGATGCAGCATACTTGTACCACAGAGACTCTGAATCTTAATCAGCGAGTCTAGACAGCTATGTACCAGATCTAGAAAACCATCAGTCATGAAGATATAGCATTCCATGAGAATGCCATGGGTCTAATGTACCAGATCATTATTGTATTCAGCCTTACATGGAGGCAACCATTATTGTAACATCAACTGTATATGATCAGCTCTTGTATTTTAGAGCATAGATCAAATGATTCTTTTGACATTGTCACGAGCATGGGAATGCCCGCCTCATCCATATACATGTCACACATTTATTTTATCTCACCCATTGATGGGAACCATATTAATACAAAAACCAAAAGCCACCATGCCCCAGCCCCGGAAGCACCACCTCTACACAGCAAATCCTATGATGTCCGTCGCCCATACGTTGAGCTCTTGCCCTCACACATCAGGGGGCAATCTGTTAACCCAAAAATCACCCACATAGCTCTCAATGGCCTACACCACCTAAGTACACCATCTCGCAACCCTTGTATCACTCCATTAGACCCTCCATTAAACCCCCACACCCTCAAAATAGCCTAAGGATGAAGAAAAAGGGCTAAAAACCCCAAAAAGGAGCCCAAAATAGCCTCCTAGGAGCTAAAGCCCTCAAAAGGGGCTAAAGTTATGGTGGAAGGGGCTAAAGTCCTGACCAAGGGCTTAAAACCCTAAAACCCCTTGGAAAAGCTATTAAAGGAGGGTGGGGGGTCACTCTCAAAACACTTCTCCCATTGCCTATTGTTATGCTACCCGTGGATGCTTTGAGACCTTTGCCTCTCAAACCAGCCACACTCCCTCTCCTCCATCTCCATCCCCATTGAGCCATTGCTCCCCAACCAAGAGAGGAGCTTCCACAAGCTTGGGCATGGTGGTCCATTTCCACCAGAGAAGGTATACCATGTTTTATTTCTATTTCCTAGTTGTTTAATATGCTTTGCTTTCTAATCCTTTTCCCCATTTGTAGGTTTTGTTTTTCTTTTTAACATTGTTTTGTAGGTTTTATCATAGCTTAGGATTTGTTTGCAGGTTTTGAAGGCGGAACCCTAACCCGTGTTTGCAGAGGGGTTCATCAACATTGCTTCTATTTCTTTATGTCATTAGCTTAACCCTAATTTAGTTTACTGTTTTGTCATTTCCGTTTCTGTTTTATTTTCTACATTTCCACCCACGCAGGAACCTATCCTTCTGTCCATTAGACAGAAGGAAGTCATTCCTGCCCCTTTAGCAGGGAGAAATCCTTAGTACAACAATATATAGGGGGGTGGGGGATAAGTATAGTTGGATAAGTTGGGGAGCCAAAGAGAGTGGAGAGAGAAAACTGTTAGGTGTTAGGTGTTAGGAGAGAGAGAAAGGTTCTAGGGGTGTGTGTGTGAGAGAGAGAGAGAGAGGAAGGAGCGAGAGAGAGTGGAGAGAGACAGCTGTTAGGTGTTAGGTGTTAGGAGTGAGAGAGAGGTTCTAAGGGTGTGTGTGAGAGAGAGAGAGAGGAAGAGAGAGTGAGAGAGAGTGGAAGGGAAGTTTCGGGGTTTTAGGGGCGGTGCTAAGTGATTAGAGATAGAATAATAGGGGGTGTTTAATAGTTAGAGGTAGAGAGAAAGGGTTAGTATTTTAGGGCTGGGGAGAGGGGACATACATGTATTAGTGGTAAGTGGAGACATAGGCGTATGTGTGTGCATGAGAGAGAGAGAGAGAGAGAGAGAGAGAGAGAGAGAGAGAGAACGAATGGGGAGGTGGTGTGTCAGGGAGAGAGGAG
>LPNX010345158.1:124657-186049 GCA_001517045.1 Pseudotsuga menziesii
ATAAAATAATAAAATTATTGGTATATTTGACAATGTAGTCAATTCTAAAGTTACAGAACGTGCACTCATTGTAGTCTTGCAAAAAATGCACTCGTTTTGCAGTAATATAACGCGGACTCGTTTTGCAGTACTATAATGCACACACATTTATCATTGGCAAGAATACATATTTGAATTTAAACAAAACATGCGCTCACTTTTTTCCACTATGATTGAGCCTCCACCCATGCTGGCGTGGCATTCTTATGCTTATGTGTTTTCTTCAGATTCATCCATTTAGTATTTTAGAAAATTAGATGACTAGCAAAACTCTAAATTATTTTCATAGTTATACCGGCCCCTTATAAACTGTCATAAAATGATATTCGTAAATTATCGCAATCCATAATGGGACTATCTGCCATGGCTTACATTACCTACCTTAAACACGTTATCAACTTGTCATCATTAGAAGATTGAGAATTACTTTTCCAATCGAAACAAAATCCGGAATACTTGATTCTTTAGAATGAGGTAACTTCAATAAAACCGAATATAGAGAAAGTACCTGGTGTGTATTCAATGGAAGACTGCAGTATATTTTTCTTAACAATGGTAGACTACAGTATATATTTTTTTAACAAAGCTAGGCTAATGAGTTTTTTAAGTAACTCTCTCAATTGCATCCATGGAATTTTTTGAAGTTACCCGCCAAATTAGAGATCAGATTGAACAACTTGATTCACAAATTCAGAATCCTTTCCTACTTAATGCACCACCGACATCTTCACTCTGTAAAAATAAAATAAAAATACGTAGAAATAAAAAACAATTATAATTGTAGGTTTAATAATGTTTCAGATGACGCTTATTTAATGCGATGTAGAATCTTGAGAATTATAACCTGCTCTTAACCCACCTCCGGTTAGAAATTTTGGTTCCTAACTCATGTTCAACCTGTGTGTGACCAACTTTCTTGCTCGAAAACTTTCCGGATATCTAATTTTATGGATAAATATTTTACTGATTTCTACTTTTCTAGCCATGTTATTTCTATTTAGTTGACTCATCCATCGTATTTCCAATAAAAAATAATATTTGTTGGGCCATGCACAAAATTCTAACCAATCAAAAAAAGCATCTTAAAAGAATATGTGATAAATAAAAGCATGTTTGGTGATTATTCTTAATCAACTAGGATACGCGCTAGAGTTAGATAGAATGTTATGGCTTAGGGGATAAGGTTTTAGGCTAGGGATTGATACCTTTAGGGTTAGGGGGTTAAGAGAATAGGGATGAAAGGAATTGTAGGTTAAAGGGTTAAGTGATTGATGGTATAGTGGTCATGGGTTAACAGCTTACAATTTAATGAATGAGGTATTGGGTAGTTTAAGGGTTAGGGGGATAAAGAAATATGGCCTAAGTTGTTAAGGTGTTAAGGTGTTGGGGGTTAAGGGGATAGAAGTTTTAAGGATTACAGGCTTAGGGATTAGGGAATTTAAAGATTAATGGATTAGGGATTAAGGGCTAAGTGCTTAGAGGTCAAGAGCTAGGGGATTTAGGGCTTAAGGTATTTAGGGATTTACGTCTTAGAGGTAGGGGTTTTATTAGGGGTATAGAGAAATACAGGTTAAGGGATTAAGGTGTTAAGGTCTAATTAGGGATTCAAGTATTTAGGAACTAATTAGGTATTGAGGATTAGGGGTTAAGGTTTATTGGATTAGGCGATTAGGGGTAAGAGTGTTTAAAGGTTAACAAATTTCTGAATATAGGTTGACGAATTAGGGGATAGGGGTTAGGGTGTTTAGGGGTTAAGGGCCTCACTGGTTTAGGGCTTAAGGGTATTGGTTTATGGATTAGAGGATCCATGGGTTAGGGGATCGTGGGTTAATGGCTTAACAGGTTAGTTTTCAATGGTTTAGGGTTTATGGGTTTAGAGATTAAGGGATAGGATTTTTTTGGGATAAAGTTTAAGGAAATAGAGGTTGAAGAACTTAGGGTTAGGGTATTAAAAAAATATGGTTTATGGGATTTATGGGTTAGAGAGTTAAGTGCTTAAGGGTTTAAGGGATTCTTGTTTAAGGAATTATGGTTTTGGGGAATAAAAGAATATGGGTTAAATTGCTAAGGTTTTAAGGTATTAAGGTCTAGGTGGTTAAGGGGATAGAGGGTTTTGGATAATTAGGGTATTTATGGGTTAAGTAGTGATAAGGGATTCAAATTCAGGGTTTAGCGCTATTCAAGATTAATGGACTAGGAATTACAAGTTAAGGCTTAAATGTAACAAGTCAAAGGGATCTAGGGTTTATGGATTTGGAGTAGGGGGTTTATGGATTAGGGGATTTAGTGGTTATGAGAGTATGGGTTATGGTTTAATGGTTTAGGTGTTAAGGGTTCAGAGTTTAAGGGTTAAGGGTTTAGGTATTAATAGTGAAGGGATTAGTGGTTACGATTTTAGGGATTAAGGGATTGCGGGTTACGGGGCTCTTGGGCTGAGATTTGAGGAATTAAGGGTTGAGGGGTTTAGTGATAGGGGGTGATACAATAGGTTCTAGGGAATATATGGGTTAGACCATTGAAAGATTACATGTTTAGGGGTAATGAATTAAGGCCTTATGTTTTAAGGAATTGTGAGTCAGCGGTTTAAGGCTTCGACATATAAAGAAATTTGGGCTAGGTGGTTAAGGGGTGAATGTTTTAAGATATTGGGATTTAAGGGGATATAGGGTTTATGGATTAGGCGATTAAGGGGATAATTAAGGATTAGGGACTAGGGGTTAAGGGTCAAGGGCTTAGGGGTTACGTCATTTAAAGGTTAACAAACTAGGGATGTTTTGTTTAGGGCATAGGGGATAGGAATTATAAGGTTTATGGGTTTAGGGATTAGGGTTATGGATTTTATGGTTTAGGAGATTTAGGGGATAAAGGAATAGGGGTTTATAATTTAATAGGTTAGGAGTTAAGGGATTTTGGATTAGTTGTTAAGGGTTTTAGGGAAAATGGGTTAAGAATTAACGGATTAGGGGTTAAGGGGTTCAACGGATATGGGTTAAGGATTAGTGGATTAGGGGTTAAGGGGTTCAACAGATATGGGTTAAGGACTTAGGGGTTGAGGAACTTAAGGTTATGGGCTTAAGACAATAGAGTTCACACAATTTATTGGATAGAGGGTTAAGTGCTTAGAGTTTTAGAAGTTAGGGATTAAGGGGTTATGGTTTAATTTATTAGGAATTACAAGAGTTAATGGTTACAAGGATAAAGGAATATGGGTTAGAGGGTTACGAGATTAAGGCATTAAGGTCATGGGGGTTAAGGGGATAGAGGATTTAGGGGTTAAGGGATTAAGGGTCAAGGGATTAGGGGTTGGGTGCTTAAGAGTTATGGTGTTTAAAGGTTATTTGATTACGATCAAATTAGTGATTATTGGCTAATGGATTACATGTTATGGGTTAATGTCTTTAGGGGTTAAGGGATTTAGGGATTTAGAGCTTACCGATAGGGGGTTTATTATTTATAGGATTTAGTGGTTAGGGTATTAGGGGTTTGTCGTTTAGGGGTTAGGTGTTAAGATTTGATGGTTTATGGGTTTCAAGGTTTGGGCTTATCCATTAGTGGTTAAGGACTTAAGGGTTAAGGTGTTAGGAGGTTCATTGTAAAAGGGTTAAGCACTTAAGAGTTGAGGAATTTAGGGTTAGGGGATTAAGATAATAAGGTTTAGGGGATTTATGGCATTTAGAGTTTAGGGGATAAGGGGTTATGGTATAAGTAATGAGCATTTAGGGTTCTAAAGGTTAGGCAGATAAAGGAACATTGTTTAAGTTATGAAGTGGCTAAGGTGTTAAGCTCTTGGGGGTTATGGAGATAGAGGTTTAGTGATCATGAGACTTATGCATTGTTTATGGATTAGGGGTTACGAGTTAAGGGAGTAAGTGTAAAGGGATAAGGAATTACAACTTAGGTGTTTGAGCATTCAAATTCTAATAGATTATGGATTACATGGTAAGGGATTAGGGGTAATGGGTTAGGGGATTTTATGGATTAAGGGCTTTAGGGGTTTAGGGAATATGGGTAGCGAGCTTACGGATTAGGGTATTTAGGGGTTAAGGGATTAAATTGTTATGGTTTAAGGGGCTAATAGTTAACACTTCATGTCTTAGGGGTCAAGGGATTAGGGATTAGGGAGTTAGGGGTTAAGGGGTTTAAGTGATGAGGGTTTATGACATAGGAGGGGTTAAGGCATTTATGGATTAGGGTTTTAAGAGAGTAGGGGATACGAGATTTATGGGTTAGAGTGTTATGTTCTTAGGGGATTAAGTGGTTAGGATTAAGGAATTATAAGCTAGGTTGTTTAAGGATTACAAGGATATAGGAATATGGGTCAAGGGATTATGAGGTTAACGTGATGAGGTCATGGGGCTTAATGAGATAAGTGATTTAGGGATTATAGTATTTAGGGGTTAATTAGGGATTATGGATGAGGGATAAGGGATTAAGGGTGTCTGACTTAGGGCTTAGGGTCTTTGGGTTAGCCTTTTTAAATGCTAATTGATTAAGGATTAAAATTTAAAGGCTTGGGGCATAGGGGATAAGTGTTTAGGGGTTAAGAGCTTTAAGGGTTTAGGGCTTAGAGGTAGTGGGTCTGTGGATTATGGGATTTAGTGGTTAATGGATTAATGAATTATGATTTAAGGGATTAGGAGTTAAGGTTTTTGGGGTTTAGGGGTTAATGTATTAGGGATTTATTGGTTAAGGACTTATGGATTAGGGATTTAGAGGTTAAGGGGTTAGGGATTACGACTGTATGGGCTAGGGGGTTCATGGGACTCAATAAATGACTTAGTTGTTGAGAAATTTAGGGATAAGGCAGATAAGATATTAGTGGCTATGAGATTTATGGATTAGAGGGTTAAGCATTTAGGGCTCAGGGGGCTTTACATTTTAAGGAATTAGGAGTTAAGGGGTTTAATGATTGTGAAGATAAAAAAATATTGGTTAAGGGATTAATGGTTTAAGGTGTTAGGGTCATGGGGGTTAGGGGCTTTAGGGGTTAATTAAGGATTATATGTTAAGGGATTGGGGTTTAGGGGATTAAGGGTTAGCATGTTCAAAGGTTAACATATTAAGAATTGCGGGTTAGTGGATTAGGGTTAGAAGTTTTATAGGATAAGAGATTTATGGATTATGATATTTAGGGGTCGAGGGGTAGGGGTAGGGGTATTATGGATTAGTGGTTATGGGTTATAAGGGTTTAGGGACTAGTGGATTGGGAGTTAAGGTTTTCAAAGGATAAGGATTAAGGAATTAGTGGTCGAGGAATTTAGGATTAGGGGGATAAGAATATAAGGTCTAGGGGATTTATGGGTTAGAGCATTAAGAACTTAGGGGTTTACTAGTCAGGGTTAAGAAATGGATAGTTAGGGGGTTTATGGGTTAAATGCATAAAGGAACATGTGTTAGGTGGTTAAGGTGTTAAGGTGGTATAGGATTTATGTATTAGATGATTATAGGGGCTAAATAGGGATTCAAACATAGTGGTTAAGAGAATAAGGGTGAAGATCTTATGGGTCAAGGGTTAAGGACTTAGGGGTTGAGGCATTCAGGGTTTAGGGGGTCAAGGGTTTAAGGAATTGAAAGTTATTAGGGTTGAAGGATTAGGGGGATAAAGGAATATAGGTTAATGGATTAAGGGTTTTAGATGTTAAGGTAATTGTGGCTAACATTATATGGGTTATAGGGATTAGGGGATTTAGGAGCTAGTTACATATTAGGGATTAGATATTAAGGGATTAAGGGTCAAGGGATTAGGATTTAGGTTTGTACGGGTTAGCGAATTTTGAGGTTGAAAGACTATGAATTAGAGGTTAATGGATCGGGAATTAAGATTTAGAGAGATTAGTGGTTAAGGGATGTAGGGGTTTAGGGCTTAGGGGTAGGGATTAGGGAATTTAGGGGTTCACGGATTAGGGGGTTATGGTTTAATGGTTTAGACGTTAAGGGTTTAGGGTTTAGGGATTTTCATGTTAATGACTTAGGGATAAGTGATTAAAGGGGGATATGATGTTAGGTGGTTAAGGGGATAAGGTTTAATGATGTGTAGTTTTGGGCATCTAGTATTAGGGGTTTAAGAGAATAAGGCTTAAGGGATTTATGGCTTAGAGGGTTAAGTGGTTAAGGGTTTAGAGGTTATGGGTTAAGGTGTTATGGCTTAAGTAATTATAAGTTAGAGGGTTTAAGGGTGAATGTGATAAAGAGTGTGGGTTAAGGAGTTTAGAGGTTAAGGTGTTAAGGACTTGGCACTTAAGGGGATATAGGCTTTAGAGATTACGAGATTTGGGGGATAATCGGGGATTATAGGTTGAGGGATTAAGGGTCACGGGATTAGAGGTTTGGGGATTTAAAGGTTAATGGAATTGGAATTACAAGTTAAGGACTTAGGGTTAGATCTTAGGAGATTTAGCGGTTATTGCTTTAAGGGTTAGGGGATTAGGGGGTTTTGGTTTAATAGGTTAGGTTTTGAGGATTTAAGGGTTAAGTGCTTTGGTATTGGTGATTAAGGTGTTTGGGGTAAAGGGTTAAGGATTAGGGTATTAGAAGATAGGGGGTTTAGGGGACAAGGGTTAAAGACTTCGGGAGCGATGAATTTAAGGTTAGGGGGTTAAGAAAATGGGGTTGAGGGAATTTATGGGTTAGAGGAGTAAGTTATTAGGGGTTTAGCAATTAGGAGTTAAATAATTATGGTTTATAAAATTAAGAGTTAGGGGTTCAAGGGTTAGGGGGATAAAGGAATATGGGTTGAATGGCTAAGGGTTTAAGGTGTTAAGGTCATGGGGGTTAGGCGGATAGAGGATTTATGCATTAGGGGATTTAGGGTCTAATTAATGATTAGGGATTAAGTATCAAGGGCTTAGGGGATGTGGTATTAAGGGTTGGGCCATTTAAAGGTTATTGAATTATGGATTATAAGATTAGGGATTAGGGATTAGGGATTAGGTATTAGGGTGCATTGGGGTTAAGGGTTTTGATTTTATGGATTAGGGTATTTAGGGATTATGGGATTAAGGGTTTATGTTTCAAGGGGTTATGTGTTAAGGTTTAACATTTTATGTTTTTAAGGGTTAAGGACTTATGAATTAGTGTTTAAAGGGTTAAGGATTAGGGTATTAGGGTTAAGGGGGTTCAATGGATAAGGGTTAAGGACTTAGGGATTGAAGCATTTAGGGGTTAGGGGGTTAAGATATTAGGGGTTAGGGGATTTATGGGTTAGAGGGTTGAGTGCTTAGGGATTTATGGATTATAGGTTAAGGGGATAGGGTTTAAGTACTAGGGGGATAAGGGAATCTTAGTTAAGGGATTGAGGGTTAAAGTGTTAAAGTCATGGGAGTTAAGGAGATACAATTTCTAGGGGTTAATTATGGGTTAGTTAGGGATTAGGGGATTAGGGGTTGGGGTGTTTAAAGGTTAAGGGATTAGGCATTACATGCCAAGGGATTAGGGATTACAGGCATAGGGATTAGGGCATTGAAATATTCATGGATTAGGGATTAAGGGCTAAGTGATTAGGGGTAAGGAGCTAGGGGATTTAGGGCTTAAGGTATTTAGGGATTTATGTCTTAGAGGTAGGGGTTTTATTAGGGGTATAGAGAAATATAGGTCAAGGGATTAAGGTGTTAAGGTCTAATTAGGGATTCAAGTATTTAGGATCTAATTAGGTATTAAGGATTAGGTGTTAAGGTTTTTTGGATTAGGGATTAAGGGAAAGAGTGTTTAAAGGTTAACAAATTTGTGATTATAGGTTTACGTATTAGGGGATAGGGGTTAGGGTGTTTAGGGGTTATGGGCCTCACACTTTTAGGGCTTAAGGGTATTCATTTATGGATTAGAGGATCCAAGGCTTAGGGGGTTATGGGTTAATGGGTTAGTTTTCAATGGTTTAGGGCTTATGGGCTTAGAGATTAAGGGATAGGGTTTTTTTGGGATAAAGATTAAGGAAATAGAGGTTGAAGAACTTAGGGTATTAATAAAATATGGTTTATGGGATTTATGGGTTAGAGAGTTACGTGCTTAGGGGCTTAAGGGATTATTGTTTAAGGAATTATGATTTTGGGGGTTTAAGGGTTTGGGGAATAACATAATATGGGTTAAATTTGAAGGGTTTAAGGTATTAAGGTCTAGGTGGTTAAGGCGATAGATGGTTTTTAGATAATTAGGGTATTTATGGGTTAAGCAGTGATAAGGGATTACGTGTCAAGGGATTCATGTTCAAGGGTTTAGGCCTTAGGGGTGTAAAGGTTAGGGCTATTCAAGATTAATGGACTAGGGATTACATGTTAAGGCTTAAACATAACAAGTCAAAGGGATCTAGGGTTTAGGGATTTGGAGTAGGGGGTTTAGTGGTTATGAGATTATGGGTTTATGGTTTAATGGTTTAGGTGTTAACGGTTTAGGTATTAATAGTGAAGCGATTAGTGGTTGAGATTTTAGGGATTGAGGGATTGAGGGTTACGAGGTTCATGGGCTAAGATTTGAGGAATTAAGGGTTGAGGGATATAGTGCTAGGGGGTAAATACAATAGGGTTTAGGGAATTTATGGGTTAGATTGTTAAGAGATTACACGTTTAGGGGTAATTAGTTAAGGTCTTATGTTTTAAGGAATTGTGAGTCAGTGGTTTAAGGCTTTGACAGATAAAGAAATGTGGGCTAGGTGGTTAAGGGGTGAATGTTTTAAGACATTGTGATTTAAGGGGATATATGGTTTAGAGATTAGGTGATTAAGGGGATATTAGGGATTAGGTACTAGGGGTTAAGGGGTTAAGGGCCAATGGCTTAGGTCTTAAGAGCTTAGGGGCTACATCATTTAAAGGTTAACAAACTAGGGATTATTGGTTTAGGGCCTAGGGGCTAGGGATTATGGGGTTTATGGGTTTAGGGATTAAGGTTATGGGTTTTATGGTTTAGGAGATTTAGGGGATAGAGGACTAGGGGTTTATAGTTTAATAGGTTAGGAGTTAAGGGATTTTGGATTAGTTGTTAAGGGTTTTGGGGTAAATGGGTTAAGGATTAACGGATTAGGGGTTAAGGGAATCCTCGGATATGAGTTAAGGATTAGTGGATTAGGGGTTAGGGGGTTCAACGGATATGGGTTAAGGACTTAGGGGTTGAGGAACTTAGGGTTAGGTGCTTAAGAAAATAGTGCTTAGAGTTTTAGTTGTTATGGATTAAGGGGTTATGGTTTAAGTTATTAGGAATTACAGGAGTTATTGGTTACACGGATAAATGAATATTTGTTAAAGGGTTAAGGGATTAAGGCATTAAGGTCATGGGGGTTAAGGATATAGAGGATTTAGGGATTAAGGGATTAAGGGTCAAGGGATAATGGGTTGGGTGCTTAAGAGTAATTGTGTTTAAAGGTTTATGGTTTATGGGTTTAAAAGTTTGGGCTTATTCATTAGTGGATAAGGAATTAAGCGTTAAGGGGTTCATTGTACAAGGGTTAAGGACTTAAGAGTTAAGGCATTTAGGGTTAGGGGATTAAGATAATAAGGTTTCAGGGATTTATGGCATTTAGAGTTTAGGGGATAAGGGCTTATGGTATATGTAATGAGCGTTTAGGGTTCTCAAGGTTAGGGGGATAAAGGAATATTGTTTAAGTTGTGAAGTGTTTAAGGTGTTAAGGTCTTGGGGGTTATGGAGATAGAGGTTTAGTGATGACAATATTTAGGCATTGTTTATGGATTAGGGGTTAGGGGTTAAGGGAGTAAGTGTGAAGGGATAAGGAATTACAACTTAGGTGTTTGAGCATTCAAATGCTAACATATTAGGGATTACCTGGTAAGGGATTAGGGGATTTTATGGATTAAGGGCTTTAGGGGTGAGCCTATGGATTAGGGTATTTAGGAGTTAAGGGATTAAAATTTTATGGTTTTAGGGGTTAGGAGTTAACACTTCATGGTTTAAGGGTCAAGGGATTAGGGATTAGAGGTCAAAGTGTTAGGGATTAAGATGTTATGGATTAAGGAGTTAGGGGTTAATGGGTTTAAGTGATAAGGGTTTAGGACATATGAGGGGTTGAGGAATTTATGGATTAGGGTTTTAAGAGAGTTGGGGATACGAGATTTATGGGTTAGAGTGTTATGTTCTAGGGGGGTTAAGTGGTTAGGATTAAGGAATTATAAGTTAGATGGTTTAAGGATTACAAGGATAAAGGAATATGGGTCGAGGGCTTATGAGGTTAATGTGATGAGGTCATGGGGCTTAATGAGATATGTGATTTAGGGATTAGAGTCTTTAGGGGTTAATTAGGGATTATGGATGAGGGATAAGGGATTAAGGGTGCATGAGTTAGGGCTTAGGGTCTTAGGGTTATCCTATCTAAAGGCTAATTGATTAAGGATTAAAATTTAAAGGCTTAGGGCGTAGGGGATAGGTGTTTAGAGGTTAAGAGATTTAGGGGCTTAAGGCTTAGAGGTAGTGGGTCTATGGATTAAGGGATTTAGTGGTTGAGGGATTAACGACTTATGAATTAAGGTGTTAGGGGTTAAGGTTTTTAGGGTTAATGTATTAGGGATTTATAGGTTAAGGACTTAGGGATTGGGGATTTAAAGGTTAAAGAGTTAAGGATTATGAGTGTATGGGTTAGGGGGTTCATGGGACTCGGTAAATGACTTAGCTGTTGAGGAATTTAGGGATAATGTAGATACGATATTAGTGTTTATGAGATTTATGGATTAGACGGTTAAGAATTTAGGGGCCAGGGGGCTTTCCATTTTAAAGAATTAGGAGTTAACAGGTTTAATGATTGTGAGGATAAAGGAATATGGGTTGAGGGATTAATGGTTTAAGGTGTTAAGGTCATGGAGGTTAGGGGATGTAGGGGTTAATTAAGGTTTATGGGTTAAGGGATTGAGGCTTAGGGGATTAAGGGTTAGCATGTTCAAAATTTAAGATATTAAGAATTGCGGGTTAGTGGATTAGGGGTTAGTATCTTTATAGGATAAGGGATTTATGGATTATGAGATTTAGGGGTCGAGGGGTTGGGGTAGGGGTATTATGGATTAGTGGTTAGGGGTTAAGGGTTCAAGGACTGGCATATTGGGAGTTAATGTTTTAAAGGGATAAGGATTAAGGAATTAGTGGTTGAGGAATTTAGGGTTAGGGGGATAAGAATATAAGGTCTAGGGGATTTATGGGTTAGAGCGTTAAGAACTTAGTGGCTTAGTGGTCAGGGTTAAGAAATGATTAATTAGGGGGTTTATGGGTTAAATGTATAAATGAACTTGGGTTAGGTGGTCAAGGGGTTAAGGTGATATAAGCTTTGGGGATTAGACTATTATATGGGATAAATAGGGATTCAAACATAATGGTTAAGGGATTAAGGGTGAAGAGCTTAGGGGTTAAGGGTTAAGGACTTATGGGTTGAGGCATTTAAGGTTTAGAGGGTCAAGGGTTTAAGGAATTGGAAGTTATTGGGATTGAACACTTATGGTGATCAAGGAATATAGGTTAATGGATTAAGGGTTTTAGATGTTAAGGTAATTGTGGTTAACATTATAGGGGTTATAGGGATTAGGGAATTTAGGAGCTAGTTACATATTAGGGATTAGTTCTTAAGGGGTTAAGGGTCAAGGGATTAGGAATTAGGTTTGTACTAGTTAGAGAATTTTGAGGTTGACAGACTATGAATTATAGGTTAATGTATCGGGAATTAAGAGTTAGAGAGATTATTGGTTAAGGGATTTAGGGGTTTAGGGCTTAGGGGTAGGGATTAGGGAATTTACGGGTTCTGGGAGTAGGGGGTTATGGTTTAATGGTTTAGACATTAAGGGTTTAGGGTCTATGGGTTTTCATGTTAATGACTTAGGGATAAGTGATTAAAGGGGGATTTGGTGTTAGGGGCTTAAGGGGATAAGGTTTGACGACCTATAGTTTTGGGCATCTAGTCTTAGGGTTTTAAGAGAATAGGGTTTAAGGGATTTATGTCTTAGAGGGTTAGGTGGTTAAGGGTTTAGAGGTTATGGGTTAAGGTGTTATGGCTTAAGTAATTAGAAGTTAGAGGGTTTAAGGGTTAATGCGATAAAGGAGTGTGGGTCAAGTGGTTAAGGACTTGGCACTTAAGGGGAAAGAGGCTTTAGATACTACGATATTTAGTGGATAATCAAGGATTAGGGATTGAGCGATTAAGGGTCATGGGATTAGGGGTTCAGGGATTTAAAGGTTAATGGAATTGGAATTACAAGTTAAGGACTTAGGGTTATACGTTAGGAGATTTAGGGGTTATAGCTTTAAGGGTTAGGGGATTAGGGGGTTTTGGTTTAATAGGTTAGGTTTTTAGGGTTTAAGGGTTAAGTGCTTTGGTAATGGTGATTAAGGTGTTTTGGGTAAAGGGTTATGGATTAGGGGATTAGAAGATAGGGGGTTCAGGGGAAAAGGGTTAAAGACTTCAGGAACGAGGAATTCAAGGTTAGGGGGTTAAGAAAATGGGGTTGAGGGATTTTATGGGTTAGAGGATTAAGTTCTTAGGGGTTTAGCAATCAAGAGTTAAGTGATTATGGTTTATGAAATTAGGACTTAGGGGCTTAAGGGTTACGGGGATAAAGGAATTTGGGTTGAATGGCTAAGGGTTTAAGGTGTTAAGGTCATGAGGGTTAAGCAGATAAAGGATTTGTGCATTAGGGGATTTAGGGTCTAATTAGGAAGTAGGGCTTAGGGCGTAGGGTGTAAAGGGTTTAAGGGATTAAAGGTTTGGATTTTATGGATTAGGATATTTAGGGATTATGGGATTAAGGGTTTATGTTTCAAGGAGTTAGGTGTTAAGGTTGAACATTTTATGGGTTTAAGGGTTGAGGACTTATGAACTAGTGGTTAAGGGGTCGAGGTTTAAGAGGTTAAGGATTAAGGGTTTAGGGTTTAGGGGGTTCAATGGATAAGGGTTAAGGACTTAGGGATTGAGGCATTTAGACTTTAGGGGATTAAGTTATTAGGGGTTAGGGGATTTATGGGTTAGAGGGTTGAGTTCTTAGGGGTTTATGGATAAGAGGTTAAGGGAATAGGGTTTAAGTACTAGGGGGGTAAGGGAATCTTAGTTAAGGGATTAAGGGTTAAGGTGTTAAAGTCATGGGAGTTAAGGAGATACAATCTTTAGGGGTTAATTATAGGTTAATTAGGGATTAAGGGATTAGGGGTTAGGGTGTTTAAAGGTTAACGTATGAGGTATTAACATTTCTAGGGCTCAAGGGACTTAGGGGTTAGGGGATTATGATTAATGGGTCAAGTGTTAAGGGTTAAATGTTTAGGGGTTTACGGGTGTAAGGACTTAATGATTAACGATTAAGGGATTACAGGACTAAGGGTTAAGGACCCTTGACTTGAGACATTTGGGGCTAGGGGGTTAAGATAATAAGGTTGAAGGGATATATGGGTTAAAGGGTTAAGTGCTTAGTGGCTTAGAAGTCACGTGTTAAGGGGTTACAATTTAAGGAATTAGGAATTAAGGTGTTTAAGGGCTTGGGGAATAAACGAATCTGGGTTAAGTTGTTACGGGGTTAAGGTCTTGGGGATTAATTGGATATATGATTTAGGGATTAGAGGATTTAGGAATCAATTTGGGATAAGGTATTAGGGGTTAACTTATTAAGTTTCAAAGGATTAGGGAATTTAAAGCTTCATAAATTAGGGATTATGGACTAAGCACTTAAGGATTACGGGTTACGGAGTTTAGGGATTAAGAGATTTAGGGGTTTAGGGCTTAGAAGTACAAAGTTTATCGATTAAGGGATATAGGAGTTCAGGGATTAGGTGTTTATGGTTTAAAGTGTTAGGTGTGAAAATATTAGTGTTAAAGGGTTGCCAATTAAGGTGTTAGGAATTAAGGGAATAGGGGCTAGGGGGTTTAGGGAATAAGGGTTAAGGATTTAGGAGTTGAAGCATTTAGGGGTTAGGGGGTTAAGATATTAGGGGTTAGAGTGTTAAGTCATTAAGGGTTTAGGGGTTAAGGTGTTGCCTTTTAAAGAATTAGGAGTTAGGGGGATTAAGGTTAAGGGATCAGGGGCTTATGGTTTAAATGATTAGATGTTAAGGGTTAAAGCTTTAGGGGTTTAGGGATTAATGATTAATGGTTAAGGTGTTATAGGTGAAGGGGTTAGGGATTAGAGGATTACGGGTTTAGGGGTTCAATGGACAAGGGATAAGGACTTAAGAGCTGAGGCATTTAGGGGTTAGGGGGATAAATGATTAGGGGTTAGTGGATTTATGGGTTAAAGTGTTAAGTGATTAGCGGTTTACGAGTCAAAGGTTAAAGTGTTAAGGTTTAATAATTAGAAGTTAAGGATTATGGGGATTATGGGGATAAACAAATGTATATTAAGGCCATGGGTGTTAACGAGATAGGTGCTTTAGGGATTATGGGATAAGAGGTTAATTAGCGATGAGGAATTAGGGATTAAGGAATTGAGGTGTAATTGTCTAGTGATTAGGGAATTAGGGTTTAGGGCATTTAAAGGTTAATGAATTAGGGATTATTAATTGAGGGCTTAGGGGTTAGGTATTTTGGGGATTAAAGGTTAAGGTCTTTAGAGGTTTATGGATATCAGGTAGGGGGTTTATGGTTGGAATTTAGTGATTAGGGGGTTAGGGGGTTATGGTCTAAGGGGTTAGGTGTTAAGGGTTAAGGGTTTGTGGGTTTACACATTAAGGGATTATGGCTTAGTAGTTAAGGGTTTATGAGTTAAGGGGCTACATATTAGGAGATTAGGGGTTAGGGGGTTCAAGATATAAGGGTTGAGGAGTTAGGGGTTATGGAATTTAGGTTTAGCAGGTTAAGAGAATATAGTTTAGGGGAATTATGGATTATATGATTAAGTGATTAAAGGCTTAGGGGTTAAGGGCCAATCTTAGAGTTTAAGAAATTATGAGTTAATGGGATAAAGGAATATGGGTTAAGGTTTTAAGGTCTTTGTAGTTAAAGGATAGAGGATTTGCTTATTAGTGCATTAGAGTTTAGGGTTAAAAGGGATTAAGGGTCAAGGAATTAGGGGTAGGGGGATTAAGAGTTAGGGCGTTTAAAGGTTATTGGATTAGGATCACATTCAAGATTAATCGCTAAGGTTTTAAGGGTTAGGGGTTAAGTTGTTGAAGGGTTAAAGGTGTTTGGGGTTTAGGGATTATTAGAAGGGGGTTTAGGGGTTAGGGGATTTAGTTGTTAGGGTATTAGGGGGTTGTGGCTTAAGGGGTTAGGTGTTAAGGGTTAAAGGTTTATCAGTTTAGAGGTTTGGGCTTAGTAATAAGTGGTTAATGCCTTAAGGGTTAAGGGGTTAGAGATTAGGGGATTAGGGGGTTCATTCAAAAAAGGGTTAAGGACTTAGGGGTTGAGGAATTCAATGTTAAGGGATTAAGATACTAAGGTTCAGAGGATTTATGGGTTAGAGGTTTAGGTGCTTTGGCATATAACGGTTAAGTGATAAGGGTTTATGGTAGAAGGAATGAGGAGTTAGAGGTTTTCATGATTAAGGGATAAAGAAATATGGTTTAAGTGGTTAAGTAGTTCATGTGTTAAGGTCAGAGGGGTTAAGGTGATCAGATAAGAGGATTTATGCATAATTTAGGGATTATGGATTAAGGGTCAATGTAGTAAGGATCAATGGCTAAGGTCTTAGGGCTTAAGTGTTTGAACATTTAAACATTAATAGATTAGGGATTACAAACTAAGGTCTTAGGGTTTAGGGTTAGGCGATTTTATCGATTAAGGGTTATAGGGGTTTAAGGCATAGGGGTAGTGGGTTTATGGATTTGATTATTTAGGGGTTAAGGAATCAAAGTGTTATGGCTTAAGGGTTTCAATGTTAATATCTAAAGGCTTAGGGGTTTAGGATTTAAGGGATTAGGCATTAGAGGTTAAACTATTAGGGATTATGGAATTAGGGTTTCAAAGGATAAGGGTTTATGACATAGTAGGGGATGAGGAATTTAGGGAAGAGAGGGGGATACAAGAATAATGGTTTAAAATGTTATGTTCTTAGGGGTTTATGGGTCAATGGTTAATTGGTTAGGATTTAAGGAATTAGAAGTTACGTAGTTTAAGGCTTACAAAGATAAAGGAATATTGGTTGAGAGATTTAGGGGTTAGGGGATGTATGGGTTAGTTAGGGATTACTGATTAGGGGTTAAGGGATTAAAAGTTAATGGCTTAGAGCTTAAGGGATTAAGGGTTACTGAGCTTAAAGGTAAACAATTTATGGATTGTAGGTTAATTAATTAAGGTTTAGGATATTTAGAGGTTAAGAGAATTAGTGGTTTGGAACTTGGGGATAGGGGGTTTAAGGAATGGGATTTAGGGGTCATGGGATTAGGGTGTTGTGGATAAGTGGTTAGCGGCTAGGGGTTAAGGGTTTATGGATTGGGAAATTATGGGTTAGGGTTTTCAAGGGATAAGGATTAAGGAATTAGTGATTGAGACATTTGGTGTTGGGGGGATAAGAGCATAGGGTTCATTATATTTGTAGTTTAGAGTGTTGAGGAATTAGGGGTTCAATGATCACGATTTAAGGGGTTACAATTCAAGGAGTGAAGAGTTAGCAAGTTTAAGGGTTAAGGGTATAAAGCAAAATGAGTTAGGTGGTTAATGATTTATGGTATTAATGTTTTGGGGGTTAAGGTGGCATAGGATTTAGGGGTTAATTGGGTGTTTGAACTTAGGGGGTTAAGAGATTAAGGGTTAAGGGCTTATGGTTCATGGGATTAAGAATCAAGGGTTAAGGATTTATGAGTTGAGGCATTTAAGGGTTAAGGGGTTAAAATATTAGGGGTTAGGGGATTTATGCTCTATAGTGTTAAGTGCTTAAGGGTTTAGGGGTCAATGGTTAAGAGGTTAGGGTTTAAGGAATGGGAAGATAAGGAGGTTGAAGGGTTAGGGGGAATAAAGGAATATAGGTTAAGGGATTAATGGGTTTAGATGTTAAGGTTAGTGTGGTTAAAATTATAGGGGCTATAGGGATTAGAGAATTTATGAGTTCATTAGGTATTATGGATTAGCTATTATGAGATAAATGGTCAAGGGGTTAGGGATTAGGTGCTTAGGGGATAAGGAATTTTAAGGTTAATGGATTATGAAGTACAGACTAAGGGATGAAAAGTTAGGATTTATAGGGATTAACGGTTAAGGAATTTAAGGGTTTAGGGATTAAGGGTAGAGTGTTTATGAATTAGGGAATTTAGCGGTTAGGGGATTAGGAGGTTATGGTTTAATGGGTTAGGTGTTAACAATTTAGGGTTTTTCACATTAACAACTTAGGGATTAGTGATTAAAGGGGGATAAGGTGCTAGGTGATTAAGGGATAAGGTTTAAGGACATATGGTTTTGGGCATATAGTGTTAGGGGGATAAGAGAATATGGTTTAAGGAATTTATGGGTTAGAGGGTTAAGTGCTTAAGTGTTCAGAGGTTAATGACTTATAGTTTAAGGAATTAGGAAATAGGGGGTTTAAGGTTTGAGGGGATAAAGGAGTGTGGATTAAGGGGTAAGATGTTAAGGTGTTAATATCTTTGTTGTTAAAGAGATGGAGCCTTTAGGGATTACAATATTTACAGAATAATTAATGATTAAGGATTAGGGGTTAAGGGATTAGGGCTTCGGGGCTTAGAGTTTTGAGCATTTAAAGGTTAATTTAATAGGGACTACAAGTTAAGGGCTTAGGTGTTAGGGGGTTTACAGATTGTGGGCCTTAAAGGTTAGGGGATTGGGTTTGTTTTTAGTTAATGGGTTAGGTTTTAAGGGTTTATAGGTTTAATGGTTAAGTGCTTTGGTATTAACAGTTAATTTTTTTTGGGGTAAATGGGAAAAGGATTAGAGGATAGGGGGTTTAGGGACAACAATTAAGAACTTAAGGGTTGAAGCATTTAGGGTTAGGGGTCTAAGAAAATAGGGTTGATGTATTTTATGGGTTATAGGATTAAGTGGTTAGGGGTTTAGGATATAGGGGTTAAGTGGTTATGGTTTAAGGATTTAAGAGTTAGGGGGTTCAAGGGTTAAGGGGATAAAGGAAGATGGGTTGAATGGCTAAGGGGTTAAGCTGTTAAGGTCATGGTATTTAAGGGGATATAGGATTTAGGGATTAGGGATTAGGGGGTAAGGGATCAAGTATCAAGGTATTAGGGGTTAGGGTATTAAAGGTTAGGGTGTTTAAAGGTAATTGGAATGTGGATTATGAGATAATGACTTAAGGGTTAGGGGGTATAGGGTTTAAGGGATTTAGGGTAGGGAGTTTATGGATTAGAGAATTAGGGGTTTATCGTTTAAGGAGTCAGTTATTAAGGTTTAATAGTTGATGGGTTAAGGGCTTATGGATTAGTGGTTAAGGGATCAAAGGATAAGGTTTGGGATTAGGGATTAGGGGATTGGGTGTCAGGGGGTCTAGTGGATGAGGGTTAACGACTTAGGGATTGGGGCATTTAGGGGTTAGGTGGTTAAGATATTATGGGTGAGGGGATTTGTGGGTTAGAGGGTTAAGTGGGATTTATGGATCATGGGTTAAGGGGTTAGGGTTCAAGCACTAGGAGGATAAGGGAATATTAGTTAAAGGATTAAGGGTCAAGGTGTTAAAGTCATGGGAGTTAAGGTTATACGTTAAGTTTTTATAAATTTAGGTGTTTACAACTTAAGGATGGGGGGCTTATGGATTAAGGGATTTATGGGTTAGGGGATTAGGGGGATATGGTTTAATGGGTTAAGTGTTAAAGGTTAAATTTTTAGGGGTTTAGGGGTTTAAGGGCTTATTGATTAATAGTTAAGGCATTATGGGTTAAGGGGTTAGGGATTATGGGACTAGGGGTTATGGGGTTTAGGCGATAAGGGTTAAGGACCTGTTGGTTGAGACATTTAGGGTTAGGGGTTTAAGAGAATAAGGTTCAAGGGATTTATGGGTTAAAGGGTTAAGTGCTCGATGGTTTAGCGATCATGGATTAAGGGGTTATAAATCAAGAATTAGTGTTTAGGGGATTTAAGGGTCATAGGCTTAAGTGCTTAAGGGTTTAGCAGTCAGGAGTTGAGGGTTACGATTTATGGAATTAAAAGTTAGGGAGTTTAAGGATTAGGGGTATAGAGAAATATCGGTTAAGGTGTTAAGGTATAAGGGATTAAGGGAATAAAGGATTTGGGGATTAGGGGATTTATATCTTAATTAAGGATTATGGATTATGGGTTAAGGGATTTAGGGTCAAGGAATTTGGGGTTAGGGAATTTAAAGGTTAGCAGATTAGGGATTATGGTATAAGGGCTTAGGAGTTAGGTACTAGGGTGTTTATGGGTTAAAATCATTATGGGTTTAGGGATGATAGATAGGGGGTTTATGGATTAAGGGATTCAAGGGTTAAAAGATTAAGGGGTTATGGTTTAAGCGGTTAGGTGTTAAGTGTTTAGGTTCTATGGGTTCATAGATTAAGGGATTTAGATTTAGCGGTTAAGGGGTTAGGGGTTAAGGGGTTAGGGACTAGGGATTAGGGATAGGGGTTCAGGGTATAAGGGACTTGGGAGTTGATGCATTAAGGGTTAGGGGGTTAATATAATAAAGTTTAAGGGATTTATGGGTTAAAGCATTAATTTCTTAGGGGTGTAGGTTCGAGGGGTAAAGGGATTAAGGTTTAAGGAATTAAGAATTATGGGGTTTAATAGTGAGGGGGATAAAGAAATATGGGTTAAGGAGATATAGGATTTAGGGTTTAGGGATAACTAATTATTAGGGATTAGGTGTTAAAGGAATAAAGGTTAAGGTCTTATAGCTTAGGTGCTTAGAGGTTAGGGTGTTTAAAGGTTAATGGACTATGGATTATGGGTTAAGGGGTTATAAGGTTTAGGGGTTTAGGGATTAAGGATAGGGGTCTATGGGGTATTTAAGGGCTATGGTTTAATGGGTTAGGTGTTAAGGATTTATTGTGTAGGGGTTTAGGGGTTAAGGGATTAGGGATTATTGGTTAAGGGGTCAGGGGGATAGGGATTAGGTGGTTCATGCTATACGAATTAAGGGGTTAGGGTTTAATGCATCTAAGGTCAAGGGTTAAGAAAATAAGGCTTACGAGATTTAGGTTTAGAGGGTTAGTTGTTCAGGGGTTTAACGATCAGGGGTTAAGTGGTTATATGGTTTAAGGAATAAGTATCTAGGGGGTTTAAGGCATTAAGGGGTAATGGGATTAGGGGGTTATGGTTTAATGGGTTTAGAGTTTAGGGGTTAAGGGCTTATGGATTAGCGTTTAAGGGGTTAGAGGTTAAATGCTGATTAAGGATTATGGTATTAAGGGTAAGGGGGTTCAAATGATAAGGGTTAAGGACTTAGGGGTTGGTGCATTTATGGTTTGGGGGTTAAGAGAACAGGGTTCATGGCATTTATGGGATATCAAGTTAAGTGATTCAGGGTTTAATGGTTAGGGGGATAAAGAAATATAGGTTACGTTATTAAGTGCTTAAGTTGTTAATGTCTTAGGGGTTAAGGGGATATAGGGTTTTGGGATTAGTGGATTTAGGTGTTAATTAGTGACTAGTGATGTGTTGTTAAGAGATTAAATTTCAAGGGATTAAGGGCTTAGGATTTATGGAACCTAGAGGTTAAGTGACTAGGGATTATGGGTTAAGGGACTAGGGATTATGGGTTAAGGGCTCAAGGGTTAAAGGGATTAAGGATTTAGGGGTTTAGGGCTTAGAGGGTGGATTTATGGATTAGGGGATCTAGGGGATTAGGGGGTTATAGTTTATGGAGTTAGGTTTTAAGGGTTTAGGGGTTTAGGGATTAGGGATTTGCAACTAATGGGTTAGGGGTTAAAGGGTTAGGGATTATATAATTAGGAGTTAGGGGGGTTAGGGTTTAAGGTTTAAGGACTTAGTGTTAGGGGGTTAAGAGAATAGGGTTTAGGAGATTTATATATTAAACTGTTAAGTTCTTAGGGGCTTAGGGTCAAAGGTTAAGGGCTTATAGTTTCAAGAATTACAAGCTAGGGGGTTTAAGGATTACAGGTATAAATGAACATGGTTTAAGGTGTTCAAGGGTTAAGTTGTTTGGGGTTAAGGGGATATAATATTTAGGCATAAGGGTTAATTTTTCTATGCTAGTGATTAAGTGTTAAATGTTATAAACTTTATTTCTTTTGAGGGTTACACAAGTTAACAATTAAAGTGACTATGTGACTATAGTATAAGGGTTATCATTTGGGGGAGATAAATATTATGATGTAGGAGTTATATCTATTAGAGATAATTTTCAAGGGTTATAGTGGTTAAGCTATTTAGGTGTTATGCAAGTTAAATTTACATCGATTATAATGGTTAGGGGTAATAAGAGTTAGGATTTATTAGTGTTAGATGCAGGAGAGGTTATATATGTTAAGAGTTAATGGTTAAGAGCATATAAATTTACAAGGTTTTAGGACTTATAAATGTTAGAATTCATAGGATTTATAAGTGTTATGTTCTAATTTTTTTTGTTACAAATTATATGGGTTAGATGATATAGTGGCTAAAATAACTATTGTTGAGGGGAGTTGGGTGAGATCGGGGTTAAAGTAGATAAGGGTTATAATAAGGTAAATGTATATGTTATAATTACCAAGGAAAGGAATCCTAACTCCTAGGTTGCATGAATAGAGTGTCAACAAAGGGGGGTCCCTCGTTAGACCACTTTAAAAACCTCGTGTATACATGGTCGACCACCCATCTTGGGGCGTACTGGGAGGGCTTCTCGGGGAGTTACCTCCCTCCACCTATTACTAGTGCAACGACGTCCCAGTTCCCAGCTACAACAAAAGGCACATGTGTCAAGATACCGAGTTAGGAAATTGTTTCCAGGCAATTTCCCAAAATGGTCCTTTGAAAACACTCTACACAAGACTTTAATAGAAACCCTATGGTCAACATACTAATGCAAACACTATATGAAAAATGTACAAAATTTAATATCCATAACAAAAAATAATGTACAATCTTGTTCTCATTTAAATATTATAATTAAATTTAATCATTAAACATTTAAAAAAACATTTAAATTTTGTTTTACTATCACTAAAGTAAACAAAATAACAATTTTAATATAACAAAACTCTAAACTATTTCAACACCCAAAACAAATAATCAATATAATATCTCTCTCTCACACATATTGCTTATGTTATTTATAAAATTAAGGGTTAGATAAGTATTTTTAGATAGGCTAAAATAGATACAAAATGAAAACACAAATATAAGTATTAGATGAATTGGTTATATAAAAAATAATATTGACCAAATTACCATAAAAACTACATCTCTTAAAATTCTACACACAAAATCTATTGAATACAAAAATATAGAAAAAAGTTTAATGGATAAATATAGATGAAAGTTTAATTCTACACACATAAATAATATAAATAGTAAAAAAAATATAAAAATTTGAAGAAAGTTACATAAGCTATAAGTTTAAAATCTGTTGAATCTAGAAATATAGATCCATATATGATATACTAGTCTCTTTGTAAAAATTGAATATTACAATATTAATAAAAAAATATACAATAAAATCGTGTGAAGTTTTAAACTTTTTATAATTTGTACACATGTTAAACTTAAAAATTCACAAATTAAAAAAAAATAAGAAAAAAAAGCTTTTTAATAAAAGGTTGTAATATAATTTCAACAAGTTAGAAGAATGTAATGAACCCTATTTTTCAAAAAATAAGAATTTTGTTTTTTAATCTTTTATTCATTCTATATTTGATGATGAAGAGTAACCATTTGTTACCATACCCATTTATAAATACATTCAAACCCTTTCCTTCATTTTAGCTATGTACCAGAAAAAAAGTATATATAAAAAAACTTTAATATTATAGTTTTCCAATTTGATATAGGGTATTAACTTTATATATATTTTTTTCATATGGAAATATACACAGAAAATCCAGTAATACTTCGCCACATTAGTGGATGGTCCAGGTGGTAACCGGCCGGCCATACTCTATATACTTTCTCACTATAAGAGTGTGTTAGATCGGTCTCTGCAATATATCTAAACATTGTTTATGGCATAAGTGTTTGTTTTGATTTTCAGATATTAACGAAATGTAGCTGGGCAGAAACTGAGCTCCCAAACTATGTAAAGTTCCGAAGAATTGAAAAACAGTACGCTTGGATGAAGGCCCTCCACCTGGCGTTGATATTACCGTTCATTCACCCCTCGATTTACGCCGAGGGTTTACCCGATATACTCGTTTGTCTGGAAATTTCCAATACGAGTCCTTTGTGAAGTCTAACCCGTCTTTGAGGGCGGGGCTTCGGCCCTAACTCTGAACTGAAGGACTTCGCCCAGAGGCATACACAGTCCCAAATTCGCTAAGGTAAGAACCACAAATCGCGGTTTGTCACGGTACTCATATTTTTCTGTAAAAATGATTTAACTGGAATAACCAGTAGAGAACTGATGCTGTTCACTAGCCGTGACAGGGATACTAACAATTTTAATCTTATCTAGCATTCTGGAGAAAAGCTAATTACTAGTCTTTCAAGAAAAAACTGGGGTAAGAACAAATATACAGGTTCAGTATTTTTTGTATAGATACAATTTTTTATTTATTTTTAATTTTTAAGGGATACTCCACGTTTTCCTCTTGTCTGCTTGCAAGGTCAAGGTCTAGTCTCTAATGGTTTCGAGAAAAAAACGATGGTACTTTGTGGTTCTTCCTGTTTTGACAAAGTCATAAACACGGATTTTGACGCCCAGGTTCTTCCTGTTTAGTCAAATTCATAAACACGGATTTTGGCCCTCATTTCTAAATATAGGTTTTTTTTTACTAGAGATCCTACGAGGACTTCGATAGCCGGCTTTACCAAATCTTAAAAAATACGTAAAGGATCTAGCCTGAACTTTCTTTTTAAAATTTTAAAATTAAGAGTTCGTAAGGGTTTTTTTACTCTAGATTATAAAGTAAATTACATCTCTGTAAACTTTTTTTTCTGCATTTTCAAAATAGTAGATAAGATATTGTGAACATCTCTGTAATTCTATTTTCCCAGCTATGTATCAAATTATCTGCCTTCAGTCTCTGAATTTTTCGTTGTCCTTGAAAATCCTGAAAGAAAGAGACGCACAGTCTGTAGCTTCAGGATTTGACAAATTGTCTATATAATCAACCGACAGTGTATACTTATACGTATACCTAATATGTTTATACGGTGTATGCTAAGGATAGCTCTCCTGCTCTGTATATTTTCTTTATATAAACAAAACTTTCGAGTTTGATAGTAGTTTTCTCATAAGGATTACAGGGTTTGATAGTAGTTTTCTCATAAGGATTTCCTTCCCTGTAGGGCAAAAGTCAATTGTCAATTTGCAAAATTTACTACATTTTCATTATTAGTTTTGTTTTTCTTAGTAATTAAAACTCTGAATTTTTTTTAACAAAAATATATATGTAAATATCGATAGGGTAAATAAGTCACGCTCTTGAGATTTTCTTTTTTATTAATCAAGAAAAATCAGCGCATATAGATACTTGGAAAAACGTTACTTATTCGCAGATTTCTTTAAAACGCAATTATCAGAGTCCAAAAAAATAAAGGCCTCACGCCTCTCTTTAAATCGTAGATACAAAAGTTCATTGGTTAGAGACATAACTACTTTGGTTTTTCTACTGTTCTGTTTTGGTGTCCAGTAAATTGTAACTATAGGTTGTGAAAAGATTCACACTTATATTTTAAACCCCACGGAAAGACTTTCCCTACTTTTATTTTAGGGTTCTTACCTTACTTTTATTTTAAACTCTAAAGCAAGAAAAGGTTCACACTTATATTTTAAACCCCACGGAAAGACTTACCCTACTTTTATTTTAGGGTTCTTACCTTACTTTTATTTTAAACTCTAAAGCAAGACTTACCCATAGAAAAGGTCTCAGGATTTAAGTACAAAAATTCAGTCTTTAAGAAAAAGAGTGAACGAACTCTCTACCATGTTCTTTTTTAATTTAAAAGAAATATAATTGAATAGGATAAAACTCTTTCGACTATTTACTCCATAAATAAAATAACTGAATTAATTTTCTTCTACTAATTTTTTTCTTTCTCTACAGCAGGAAATCTACTCACATAATTTATTGGACTATTTACTCCTTAAATAAAATAACTGAATTATTTTTCTAATATAATTTAATTATAATATAGGATACTAGATCAGATATTCAAAATAGTAGATAAGTATAACATATTGTGAACATCCCTGTAATCCTATTTTTCCCAGCTCTGTATAAATTATCTGATTCTTAAGTAAGACGCCTTCAGGCTCTCTGAGGTTTTCGTTGTCCTTGAAAATCTGGAAAGAAAGAGACGTCGAGTTTGTAGCTTCAGGATTTGACAAGTTGTATATTTAATCGTTGTTAAGCCAAAAGGATAGCTCTGGGGCTCTATATATTTTCTTTATATTCAACTAACGGTGTATACCTTATAAGTTATATGTATACCTAGTTTACTTACTTATATGGTGTCATGCTAAGGATAGCTCTTCAGCTCATGCTAAGGATAGCTCTTCTGCTCTGTATAGTTTCTTTATATAAACAAAACTTTAGACTCTGATAATCGTTTGCTCATTAGGATTTCCTGTACTGTAAAAGTTAGTTGTCAATTTGCAAAATTTACTACATTTTTATTATTTGTTTTGTTTTTTTAGTAATTAAAACTTTGAATTTTTTTTACAAAAATATACTTTAAATATCGGTAAGGTAAAATACCTCACGGCTCTCGAGCAGTACTCTGGGAACGTTTTTTTTTGCTAATCAAGAAAAATCAAAGCATGTAGATACTTGGAAAAATGTTAGTTCCCCGGAGATTTGTTTAAAACGCAAGAATCAGAGTCCAAATAAAAATAAAGGCCTCACGCCTCTCTTTAAATCGTAGATACAAAAGTTCATTAGACTTTATTTCTTTCAGTTTAGTTTTTCTACTGTCCTGTTTTGGTTTCCAGTAAATTGTAACTATAGGTTGTGAAAAGATCCACACTTTTATATTAAACCTTAAAGCAAGATTTAGCCTGAGAAAAGGTTTTGGGATTTAAGTACAAAAATTCTTGAAGTCTTTAAGAGGAAGAGTGAACGAACACTATGCCATATAATTTTTTAATTTAAAAAAAATATAATTGAATGGAAAAAACACTTGCCTGGAAGTTTAACATGCCTCACCTCATGTTGGACTATTTACACCATAAATAAAATAACTAACCGAATTATTTTTTTTCTCTACAGCAGAAAATCTACTCACATAAATTATGCCCAATTAAAAGTCAGAAAATAAAAAAACATAGTTGTAAATAAGACAGCTGATTTACCAGTTCTTCCCCGCCCTAAGAATAAGACAGCCAAAATACTTGTCCCAATCCAACCCTGAGCCAACTACCACCCCATAAAAGACTTTTATGGGCTAATGGTTTTGACAATGTCTAGTATTATATCTGCATTGCTTCTTTAAAGAATCACTCGAAATACATGATACTCTCCATCTAGAAATAGACTAATAAAGAACTGGACATTGACATAGGGCTTTTTCTTATCAACATATTGAAGAATAATATAATTTTCGGGAAAGAAAATGATACAGCAAAGGTAAAAAGGAGATAAAAGTTAAGAAAATACAATGGAAGGCTCAATGGGCATATCTAGGATCATCAGGAAAGTGATCAAAGTCCTGCCATCAGCAGCGCACAAGCCAACCCAGAACCGATAGGGGACATTTACTTAAAAGATATAAAAGCCAGTATTATGAAGGTGGTTAATGGGCATAATATCTCACTAATTTCAACCATTACCATTGGATAATCCAAGCCGTTATATTTAGAAGAACCGCAATACCAGGAGAGGAAAATACTTGCATAGGAGTAAGTTTTAAGTAGGGTTACAATAGATAAAAAAGGTAATATTGGAAAAGAGAAAGAAGAAGGAACCTTGCTTGATGTAATAGACCAAACCCTATTTTATTTTAAGCCTTAGATCAGCTAAGGCCAAGCCCTTTGTCCCTTGTGTATATAGTTGTTTGTAAAGTAAACTATTCAAACCCTAAATAATGAACTTACTTCATTTGGTAAATCACAACTATATCTTACTAGGCGAGTCACAATTGTATCTCACTCACAGCAAGCGAATCACTCACCTCACACACGCTGAGCAAATCACTAATAATTAGAGGAAGAATTATAAGGATGATAATCACCCACGCAGAGTAAATCTCTAATAATTAGAGGAAGAATTATAAGGAAGATAAGTGAAGCGATGCTCTCTAGCAATGAGCTTTCCATGGCATATATAGAAATGATAATTAAAATCCATTAATATATGCACATGTATAAACGATATCTTGATAACTGTTCTCTCTGATGGAAAAATAAAGGATAACTGTTCTGGGTTCCTGTAAGATCAATTTCCTCGGTGGGTGTACAGGCTACAGGCTACAGGCTTGTATCGTCTTATTGTGGGGGCCATCTACAGCTTAAATTTTGTTTTCTATATGATTTATTATGTTAGGGTACAGCTTAAATTTTGTTTTCTATATGGTTTATTATGTTAGGGTTAACTTTGACTAATGAATGAGTTAGGATCTAAATGGTTTAGGGCACATGGTTTTGGTAGCCTATGCTAGTTGTATCTCCATCTAAATAACCCTATCGATAGGGTTGTAATCCTCGAGTATATGTTGGTCTGGAAGGTGAACTTAGCTAAAATAATCTAGTCAAGATGACCTGTTTTAGCCATGAATTAAAATCTTCATTGGTTGGGTTTTCGTTATATAAGGTTTTCCAGGGTAAATTGTCTCTTAAATTGTTGCTTGCAATGCTTATTTCTATCATTATTTTTAAGATTATTCACTGTGGTATCAGAGCAGCTAGAGTGGCTTGGGTGTGAAAAGACTGAAGTGGTATCAGAGCAGCTAGAGTGGCTTGGGTGTGAAAAGAGTGAAGATGGTCAGAACTATTACTTAGACACACAGATCTGCAAGGAGAAATTGTAGTTCTGATATATAGAATGAAGATTTGACTGTGTATTGCTGCCTATGCATAAATTTGTGGATATGGGCGTGTGAGTACACATCAAAGGAAGATTTGTGGTCAGATCGTGAAGAGGAAATTGTTTCGTTGTTTGTGTGAACAGAGGTTGAGAAACCACAAAAACTGTTTGAAGGCAATCGTTTGCTGGCTCCTTTTCTACTGCTGAGTTCAGGGAATTAAAGCTGTAAATCTATTGAAGAAGATGTCATCTTGTTGTAGATTTGTTGAGAAACGGCTGCTAAGGTATTTCTGTCCAGATTTGTGCATATTCAGCCTTAAATTAGTTTTGTTTGAGCTACCAATTGCCCATATAAGTGGATATGTTGTGAAATTGAAGGCAATCGTTTGCTGGCTCCTTTTCTACTGCTGCGTTCAAGGAATTAAAGCCGCAAATCTGTTGAAGGAGATGTTATCTTGTTGTAGATTTGTTGAGAAATGGCTGCCAAGGTATTGCTGTCCAGGTTTGTACATATTCAGCCTTAAGTTAGTTTTTTTTGGAGCTGCCAATTGCACATATAAGTGGATATGTTGTGAAAAAGAGGCTCCGTGAAAGAAGCAGATGATGGAAGCGGTTGGTATCACATTGCATGAATATAAATGACTTTATTTATGGAATTGAGTATTATGAGCATGGATGAATCATGGTTTAGGGCAGCCGCGGATAAGTATAGTAAAAATCGATCTCTTCATAGAGGCTTCAGAAGCTTTAAGCTTTATAATCACGGATGAAGCATGGCTTAAGGAACTGGGAGAAGCTTTATAATCATGATGAATCATGGTTTAAGGTGTTGATTTTTGTACTTAGGTAGATGTTCCCTAGGTGACTTTAATTTTTGCCTAAAATCACTTTAAGAGGGAAAAAGGTGACCCTCACATTAAATGTCACTTAATGAGACTTTATGACTATAAAGTCACTTTTTGATAAATTTAAGTGGGTGAGTGATTTTATTTATGAGAAATAAATAAAATGGATTTTCACTCTCAATCAATCTCGTCCATTGATTTGATTCTTTCTCCACCATTGGATTAAGAAACTCACTTAGGGTAAACAAAAAGCATGAGGGAGGCAAAAGGGTACTTCACTTGTTCATTTTTTCAGGAGAAGAGAAGAGCTGAAGGAGAGAGGTCGAGTTTGCTTGAAGAGAGCACGATTTTCCAGGTTTGACTGCTGAAGAGATTTCAGTGAGCAAGGAGGTCGAGACTGCTTTATTATTTTGCTGGCACGGTTCCCAAGAAAGAGTACGGCCTGCGTATTTTTCTGCTGTACGGCTGCTTCATTTATTGGCACGAAAATCGAGGAGTACGGCCTGTACGGTCTGTTGTACGGTGCATTAAATTTCTGCACGAATTTCGAGGAGTGTACCGTCTGGTTTTCCTGCTGTACGGTGCATTTATTTCTTGCACAGAATTCGAGGAAGGTACGGCTGAGTTAATGCTGTACGGTCTGCTGTACGGTCTGCTGATAAATTGCACAGAAATCGAGGGAGTGTACGGCCTGCTGGTGCTGTACGGACTGTGGCTCGATTCCCAAGAAACAGTACGGTCTGATACTGCTGGTTTGGCACAGAAAACGAAAAAGGGTGTTGGCTGTTTTGCTGAGCATTATTTTTCCAGACTTTGTGAAGAAGTTTGCCGGTGGAGATAAGTTGTTTTTTCCACTATTTTTCTGTCCTGTACATTGCTGAAGAAAATAATTAAAATCTCTCCTCTCTGACTAGTTTTCCCCGTGGGGGTTTTTCCAGGGCTGATTAGCCAAAAATCTCTGAGTAAATTTTTATGGTGTGCATGCATTTGTTTTCAGCCTGTTAGTAATTTTTACTGTGTGTTTAAAATTGTTCGGCAAAATTTTAAGTAGCTTCAAGCCTATGCAAAACCGGCTGAAGTGAAAAACACAAATTGTTCATTTAAACCAGCAAGCAGTAAATCTCAGTTTTTCAACATAAGGAACTGGGAAAAGTATAGATAAAAACTTATCTCTTCAAATAAGCTTTGAGCATGGAGGAGTCATGGATTATGGAAGCACGAGAAGTATCGATAAAAGTTGATGTCTTCAAAGAAGATTTATGAGCATTAGGAGCATGGATGAATCATGGTTTATGCTGGAAAAGTATCGTAAAAATTGATCTCTTTTGAAGCTTTATAATTAGGGATGAATCATGGTTTAAGGCAGCAAGAAAAGTATAATAAAAATTGATTTCTTCGAACATGCTTTATGAACATCGGGAGAAGTATAATAAAAATTGATCTCTTTAAAGAAGCTTTACGAGCAGCCAGAGAAAAGAAGCTTTATGAGCATTATGAGCAGCCAGAGAAGTCTAGTAAAAATTGATCTCTTCAAAGAAGTTTTATGAACGTTATGAGCATAGATGAGTCATGGTTTAGGGTAGCCGGAGAAGTATAGTAAAACTTGATCTCTTCACAGAAGCTTTGTAAGCACGGATGAATCATGGTTTATGGAAACCAGAGAAGTATAGTAAAAATTGATCTCTTCTGAAGCTTTATAACCATGGATTAATCATGATTTAAGGCATGGTTTAAGGCAGCGGGAGAAATATAGTAAAAATGGATCTCTTCAAAAAAGAGCATAGATGAATCATGGTTTAGGGTAGCCGGAGAAGTATAGTAAAAATTGATCTCGACATAAGCTTTATAAGCACGGATGAATCATGGTTTATGGAAACCAGAGAAGTATAGTAAAAATTGATCATCTCTTCTGAAGCTTTATAACCATGGATAAATCATGATTTAAGGCAGCGGGAGAAATATAGTAAAATTTGATCTCTTCAAAAAAGAGGAAAAATATAATATTTCAAAGAAGAAGCAATAATACACTTGGCTAGTTAATGCAATGGAAAAGCATAGTAGAAATTGATCTCCTCAAAGAAAAATAGCACACTTGGTTAGTTAATGCCATACATATATGATATCGCCATATCGAAGTTCAGAAACGTAGTTACATATAAGTTCTCGAGCTAGTTGATGCTGGATCCTCTAAGAATAAGAGGTTGCCACGAGCCTATATGGTGTGGGTGTGCACGAGTTGGTAATGAACAGGTCAGGCAGAGACCATTACTGAGAGAAGACATACCTTTTCCTTACCTTTATGAACACGAGTTGGGAATGAACAGGTCAGTCAGAGACCATTACTGAGAGAAGACATACCTTTTCCTTACCTTTATGAACGAGTTGGGAATAACAGGAAGATGCTTGCCCTAATATACAACCTTACCATATGAACGGGTAAGGCAGGAGATAGATTGGCTGTACGAGTATGAAATCTGTATGAACGGGTAAAGGCAAAGGTAAGGCTTGAAGTTAGGCCTATTTAATCAATCAATATTATCCAAGCCCTTACGAGTCAAGCCAAGCCCAACTAGTCCAACTAGCCATTCAATGAGTACGACTTGACTAGATTGACTCTATCGAGTGGCTACCTCTATTGAGTCATTTACTATATTATGAGCAGCCGGAGATGTATAGTAAAAATTGATTTATTCAAAGAAGCTTTATAACTTAGGGGAGAAGTATAGTAAAAATTGATTTCTTCAAAGAAACTTTATGAGTTTTATGAGTACGGATGAATCATGGTTTATGGGAGGGGGATGAATCATGGTTTATGGAAGGGGGAGAAGTATAGTAAAAATTTATCTCTTTTAAAGTTCTATAACTATGAATGAATCATGGTTTAAGACAGCCAGAGTAGTAAAAATTGATCTCTTCAAAGAAGATGGAGAAATATAGTAAAAATTGATCTCTTGTGAATAAAAGTATAGTAAAAATTAATTTCTTAAAAAAGCTGGAAAAATAGAGTAAAAATTGATTTCAAAACCAGCCGCAGAAGTAGCGACCCCGTGAGGGCAAGCTAACCTCAAAAACCCGGCCTCAGTTCGGATTGTAGGCTGCAACTCGCCTACATGAAGCCGGAATCGCTAGTAATGGCCGGTCAGCCATTCGGCGGTGAATCCATTCCCGGGCCTTGTACACACTGCCCGTCACACTATGGGAGCTGGCCATGCCCCAAGTCGTTACCTTAACCGCAAGGAGGGGGATGCCGAAGGCTGGGCTAGTGACTGGAGTGAAGTCGTAACAAGGTAGCCGTACTGGAAGGTGCGGCTGGATCACCTCCTTTTCAGGGAGAGCTAATGCTTTTTGGGCATCTCAAAGAAGTTGAGAAATATAGTTAAATTGATCTCTTCACGAGAAAAGTATAGTAAAAATTGATATCTTCAAAGAAAAGTATAGTAAAAACTGATCTCTTCAAAGAAGCTGGAAAACTGGAAAAGTACACATGTTAGTTAATGCAATGGAAAAGCATAGTAATTGAAAACTGGAAAAGTAGAGTAAAAATTGATTTCTTCAATGAAGAAGCAATAATACACTTGTTAGTTAATGCAATGGAAAAGCATAGTAAAAATTGATCTCTTCTTGTTAGTTAATGCAATCTTGTTAGTTAATGCAATGAAAAAGCATAGTAAAAATTGATCTCTAGCACTCTTCGTTAGTTAATGCACTGTTAATGCAATGGAAAAACAAGGGTGTAATGAAGCCACCTGTCATTGGTTGAAATTACTTTAATTTGGTCAAAATTACTTTGATTTAGTTCAATGGAATTTTTTAAATCGAGAGGTTCGTATTCTTTCCGACTCACTCATTTGTATTCTAGATCGAAATGTTCGTCTTCTTTCCTACTCACTCATTTGTATTCCTAGACTCCCTGCCTAAGGTCCTTTCCTACTCACAGGTTCTTTATTTTTATAAACCCAGAATTGCAGGTACTTTCCTGGAATTTGTTCCCGTGAAGAAACACAAAATATGTCTACAAAGGTGATTGTACTGTTTGATGGAGCTGCTGGGATCCATCTGATAATATAAGCCTCTAATTAATAGCTTTTTTGGATAGATAGCGGCAAAAAACCAGATTAGAAGGTTTTTTAAATATGTCCCAACCTTTCGAAAAAACCAGGTCAAGAGATCATTCACAGATGACCCTTGGCTCCATGGGTAATTCACAGCTGAGTTCCTTGGCTCCAGGTTTTAATTATATAACCAATGAAAGGCAAATATCTAAAACAATAATTAGTGACGGGCAACAATATAATATTCCCTAAACTAACCCTGCTACATTAATCAACTAGATTTGAAGCTTCAAAAAAAAAGAAGCAAAGATCTAAAACCATAATCGCAAAGATCTAAAAACCATAATCACCTACGGTGGTAAATACTCGTAATAGTGTAACATCCTTAAACTAACCCAGCCACATTCACCCAGATTCCATGTTGTTTCAAACTATTAAATAAACCCTAACCATGAGCATTTGTTAACAAATTTTAATTCGAGATAAAAGTAAAGTCATTTTGGTAAAACTTAGTTTACTCATCAGACTTTTTGGACAAGCCCATAAATAATTAAATCAATTTAAAACACTTGGTTTACTGGTAAAACTTTTTGTACTAACCCAGAAAAATTTAAAGACTTTCTTAACATTTGAGACCTTAGTTAAGACTTTAGTTTACTGGTTTATAACTAAAAGCCGAGAAAACTTGGTTTATTCATAAAACTTTCTTAACATGAGAGACCTACATAAGGTAGTTTTGGATCAATTAATACAACTCAGTTAACCAACAGAGAAGATCTGAAGAATACTAAACAAAATCTTGTATGCGGAAACACGATGGAATCAACCTAATCTAGATACCAAATTTTAAATATATTCTATATTATTTTATACACATATTTTATTTGTTTCTATTGCATTAGGAAGATATGAGAAAGTTATGAGAGGTAAACGGTAGATTCATTTACCTGTTTCATTTTCTTTTGAAGTTGGGTGTGCAGACGATCCCGTTGTTTCATTTTCTTTTTCATTTGGGTGTGTAGTCGATCCACCTGTTACCTCTAAACAGTGCCTCCTCATTTGTTTCAATTCTGCGAATAAAAACTAATTAACACCAAAAATTCAGAAGCAATAAATCTAATTTCCTTGCATGAATTAAAATCCCATTTGCAAATGCATCGTATATAATTTAACCACATCTTCATATAAAATAATCATATCAGAGAAGGGAATGAAATAAGTAAACAGATATCGCCAGTGATTTATTTTAGTTAACCAGAACCACCAAAAACATCAAGTGGTCCTTTTATTCATCATGCATCAACACTTCTACTTCTACCCTTGGCTGATGAACAAACACATTGCCTCCTCAATTTAGGAAAACTTAGTTTACCAATAATACTTTCTTAACAGTAGAGACCTCCCTAAGGTCGGTTTGCATTAATCAATATAAATATCTGTTAACCAACAGAGAAAATCCGAAGAATACTTGAAAAAAATTCTTGCATCTTACATGCGGAAACCATGCAAACTAGTCTGCCATAGGAGAGGGAAATGGTAGGATTCAATTACCTGTTTCATTTTCTTTTGTATTTGGGTGTGTAGAGGATCCAACCTTTTGATTTTCTTGATCGAATATCTTTGTTGCTTCCTACTTCTAGGCCCGTCCAAACACAGTGCCTCCTCCATAATTGCTTCAGTTCTGTGATTAAGAATTAACACCATGAATCTAATTTCGATAGACAGATTGAAATGCCATTTTTTATTTCATCGTCTAAAATAATCAAACCAGGAAACATGAACGAAAGAAATAAAGAGATATTATTGCTGATTTATTCTAGTAAATTAGAGCCATCAAAAACATCAACTCATGGGTTTTTTTGTTGTGAAATAATGTTTAAACAACCAAAAAGACAAATCAGATTGAAGGGAGAGTTCTCAATTTACTTGTTTCATTTTCTGCATTTGGTTGTGTACACTGTAGACGATCCAGCGATGCTACTTCTACCCTCAATTGTCTAAGCCAGAAACAACAAAGTGCAAAAAAAATCAAATCAGATTGAATGCAGAATTTTCGTAGATGGAGCTACTTCTACCCTCAACTGTATAAGCCAGAAACAACAAAGTGCAAAAAAAATCAAATCAGATTGAAGAAGAGAAAATATTATAATACATATCTACTAATTTAACAATACTCACCAAGAAGGAATGAAGTCATATACAATCCAAAAATTGATAGATCAAACGAGTGACAGAGCCACACAGCACATGGCAGAGCACATTTGACATGCAACACAGGAGCGGGCGAGGCAGCGTAAAGCAAATAACATACTATTAACGAAATGCAGAAAACGTTGGCGATTTTCCTAATCTAGAAGCTTCGATCAAGATTATCTAACGGATACTAATCATGAAATTCAAATTGAGCCGTTGGGTTACGGTTGGTTTTGATTGAAACTTAACGGAGATGCTGGACAGCAAATACATTTTCTGGATGGTAAATTCGAACTTTCCATATGTTTGGATGGTAAACTCGATTTTTCCATGGCATCAAGATCCAACGGTCGGTAAGTTAAGTAAGAAAATCAAACTGAACTTTAACGGATATATCATCTTGGTTGAGATATTTTTGTTAATATTGAACGGTCGACTTTTTTTTTTCATCTCTTCATAACAGAATTGTCAGAGGAGATTTTGTCAAAAATGTCAGATTTTTTTTATATTATCTAATAATTTTAGATTTATTGAATAGTGGATTTTGTTTTTTTATCTCTTCATAACAGAATTGTCAGAGAAGATTTTGTCAGAAATGTCAGATATTTTGTTTGTTATGTAATAATTTTGCAAATGAACAGAATCAGCTATTTTAAATTTATAAATATAAATTTATTACATGTTAATTTTAAAAGAATATTAATTATTTTGAATTTATTATATATTAATTTTAAAAGAATATTAATTACTTTGAATTTATTACATATTAATTTTAAATTTATAATTATATATTTATTACATATTAATTTTAAATTTATAATTATATATTTATTACATATTAATTTTAGATTTATAATTATATATTTATTACATATTAATTTTAGATTTAGAAATATAGGTTTAGATCATATTTCCTGAACTAAATTATTTGTGCATGTTAAGTCAATTATGTTTTAAATTTATAAATATAAATTTATTACATGTTAATTTAAAAAGAATATTAATTATTTTGAATTTATTATATATTAATTTTAAATTTGTAAATATATATTTATTACATATTAATTTTAAAAGAATATTAATTTTAGATTTATATATATATAGGTTTAGATCATATTTCTTAAAATAAACTATTTGTGTATGTTAAGTTAATTATATTTTCATTAAATATTTAGTTTTCATGTTTATAAATAAAAAATAGTAATCATATATTTTTTTAAAATTATTTATAATGTTATGTTAGAAATATTTATAACATAGGATTATATTTGTGTATGTTAAGTTAATTATATTTTCATTAAATATTTAGTTTTCATGTTTATAAATAAAAAATAATAATCATATATTTTTTTAAAATTATTTATAATCCTATGTTATAAATATTTATAATAATTATTTTTATATATTTTTTAAAAACATTTATAACATGATCATTATTATGTTTTCTATGATAATTTTTTTAACATGTTGTCAAATGAATAATTATAATTTTATATTTTTTAAAATATTAATAATATGACATGTTTGCATTTTAATTGGTGTCAATTCTATATATTTTTAAAAAATATTTATAATATGACATTTATTTGTATTTGCTATCATCATTTTTTTAATTTTCAAATGTACAATTATAATAATAAAATATATATATTTATGTCAATAGGCTTTTTTCTCTAGAGTCTGGTTTTGAAAAATATTGTACCTTTTTTGTTGTCCTTTAAACCAATGTTTTTCTTACACGTAACCTTCCTCTTGTTTGTTGGCTTCTTTGTTTGACTGCTTGCTTTGTGCTCTTGTCCTCGTCTTGTGCCTGTTATTGTACTCGCCCATGTGTCCACTGTGATCTTCACTAGCAGTACTTGTTTTGGTATTTTTTACCAAGCACAACACTGACCGCCATACCACTGACTACAAACTCTGTGTATTCGCCATCTAATCTACAATAAATCCTCTTGATGAAAAACCCTTCACGACAAGACGAAGGTGACAATTCTTAATGAAGGTTTTAATGGATCCAAGACCTTTGCTTGTTATATATTGTTAGACAGAGATGCAAAGGCACCCATCAGTCGAGGTTTCATCCAATACTTTCATCAGATAAACATGTTCTTTTGTTTCACTCTCATATCAGTTGAGCTTTCATCCAACGCAAAAGTACTTCTGTTGTATTGTAGTGTTTCATTTCACTCGCGTTTCTTTCTTCGTGTTGGAAATTGCTTTGAAATTTGGAATAACTCTTATAAGGTTTATGTTTAAACTTATATTTGAATCTGGTTTAAATTTTAATCTCTAAAATGGATTCTCCCACGCCCTTCCCCTCTAAGAGTTTGATCAACAACACCAGAGAGTTAAAGCAACATATGGTGATGTTCTTGTACATTGGTTAGGGTGACATTATCCCCTGTTTAGAGCTTGCCAAACTGATTGCCAAACAAACTGATTTCACCATCATGATAGCAAGTACGAGCCTCTTAACATTCGAAGCTTGAGACCCAATATTTCATCTGTTGGCACTAGTCTGGATATCTGCCTAGCAGAGCTACCCTTCTTTAGTGCCACCCACGGTGTTCCTCCTCGTACCGAAAACGAGGACTCCCTCCTTCACCATCTTATCATTTGTCTCTTGGAAGGCTCAGATCAACTGCAACCGTGTCTCTGTGCTGTACATTTCGTTTTGAAGCCATTAAACCAATGTATGCTGATTTCGCAGAGAAAAAATGAGATGTAATTAAATTGATTTGATAGTGGATTTATTGTTGGTTTGAATTGCTATATGTTTAGTTTCAGTTTGAGAGTTTAATTGTGCAAGCTCTTCATAATAACGCTGGAGGAACCAAGATAACAGATATGAGCAATCCTTGATCTCTAAAAACACTGAAAATTTGTAAAATTTTAGGTCAGAGGAACCCCCACATAACCCTCACTTTCATTGACACCTGAGGTGCCAATTCTGGAATGTTGTCTACTGCATAAGCTGCTCTGCATCTCCACAACAACAAAGCACATGATACTACCACAAAGACTACAAGTTTCCAAATGGAAACTCTGTCGACCCTCAATGCTAATTCATGCATTTAATTAGAACCGCATACGGACCTTGACTGGCCTTATAGGATTCTCTTTTCTAAATTTGACATGAAACCTACAAAAAAAGAGGCAACCAACCCTCTAGAATACATTGTAGGAATAACCCAACTCATCTTGGTACTCCTATAATCTCTTATTGCATGTTTGGTTTTTTGGGTGCCCACTAATGAAGGGGGAGAATTGTTAATCCTTGGAATTCTTAATTTTAGTCGTTAATTTATGATCCGATAATTTATACCGTCCCTTTAATGATCTTACAACAAAAAATACATTATCTTGTAGATACTTGACAATGGAATTATTGTTGGTTTGAATTGCTATATGCTTAGATTCATTTTGAGAGTTTAATTGTGCAAGTTGTTCATAATTGTTGTTTCCAACAGAGTTTTATCCAACAATTAAAACAGACACAAGTCATTAGCATGCCTTTTTGTATTGGCTTCCATTTTTACGGGACATTGTGCAACATTCGATGACATTCAATACATATGTCTCTCCTAGAATTAATATATACCTTAAACTTTTACCACCATTTATGTATCTAATACGAGAGTCTTTTAGAATTCTCACATGATTTTGTATGCATCTCCTGCATAACAAAGCCATATAAAAAGAAAAATTAAAGTAAATTTACTAAATGAACATGTTAACAATTAAATATTTTGGTTTTATATTTATGCTTTGTAAATCCGTATATAAATTTAACTATAAGCATGAAGCTCCCCACTCTCCATGGGCATGGGCAAGGATTTGTGTGTACTAAAAATTCAAAAAAAAAACACTGGACAAATGGAATTATATTTTTGCTGAAATGCATGATATTGTGATCTCTTAAAATATCATACGCTAAGCCATCATTAAATCAAAATAAGGCTTGTTGTAATCTTTCCTTAATAGATAGAGTCTAAGATATGAAATTTGTTGGTTTTAGTTAACCTTTCTTTGGGGATATCTTCAAGTGCTTTGGCACCACTTTTTCCAAAAGAAGTGGAGAGTGACAATCCTGATTACCTGCTTGAAAAGGACTAACCATCAATAGAGTTGTGATGTGAACATACTTGAAACTTGATTCCGAAACTTAACATAAGTAATATTCCATTGTTGTCTTTGGAATAGTCCACCAATGAGTCTATTTTCTGGAGCCTTGGTAGTTTGTACATATGCAAGGAATGTTCCAACTTCCACTTGTTTTCCTATCGCAAAGGTTGCAGTTGGAAAGATGCTTGGCTTTTAGATATCCTAAAACTAGTGGATGTGACATAATGCCAGGGATGAAGCTTTGGGGTTATGTGTACTCCATAGTTCTGTGAAAAATACCAAGATGCTAAACAAACACACTATTTGACATGCTTCTCTATTTAGAGTATTTCACATGTTGCTTCGACTGTTGAATTCTAGAATTTGCAATTGTATATTGTTTTTCTACAAATCCACTATACATTCACTGAACTCTTGATCCCATATTCCCTAAATTTTTAAATTGAACCACCTTTTTATTTTTCAAAGTCGTAAGATGAAATTTAGAATCGCATTTGTTAGCGAGTACCACTCTACTTTAGTCCTAAGATGAAATTTAGAATCACATTTATTAGCAAGTACCACTCTGTTTTTTTTTAAGTCGTAAAACATTTTTATAGAATTGAAGTGATAGATTTTGACCAGTGTTTTTTGAAGTCCTAAGTTGAAATTTAGAATCACATTTGTTAACAAATACCAATTTTCTTTCTTTGAAGTTGGAAAAATATTTCTTAAAGTAGAAACAACTTTTTTTATAGAATTGAATTGATAGATTCGGATGAGCATTTTGGAGTTTCTAGTTTCTATATAAAATTGAAGCATTGTTGGAGGAGCTAGTCGATCAGCCGACTAAGTCGATCGACCGACTAATTAGAGATTAGGTCGGCCACCTAAGGTCATGTCGGTTGACTGAATCGACATGTAGTTATTTTGTAACTGTTTGTAAATGATATATATTAGGTTATTGAGCCAGATATGAACTTAGTTCAATTCTGTGTATTGTATGAACTCACCTGTTATAATATAATCTGTTATTCTTACACTTGTGTCTTATCTCGTCTCTGATATGTCTGCATGTTTATAAATGTGTATTATTGGTAACCCTTTGTGACCCGTGAGATTACAACATTGGTTCCGTTGCCGGTAGTACATATCTGAGATGAATAAAAATAGATGATATCAGAGCAGGAAATTAATGACTAGTGGGAGCGTAAGATAGCAAATTATTTGCAGAATTATGCACGAAGAAACAGATTAATCACTTCTTAGGCGAAATAAATATTCTTTACTGACATCCATGAGAAGTTCATAGAATCGGTACCCCAGCTCTTGAAGAAACTTTTGGATGAAAAAGCCAGAAGTGAATAAAGAACAACAGCTACTAGAGACATTGATTCGAGGGGGAAGGACAAACCTGTTGGAGTGGTTTGAAAAGATCATCGACTATTTCTGCCAGGAGCAAGCTATAGAGGAAAGAACTTCGGTAGAAGCCGTTCAGAAGATATTCTATACAGACCTTACTGAACAGTTCCTGTGCTCCTTACCGGTCTTGCTCTTCAAGTTCCTGATAGAAAAAGGAGTGGGTCATATTGTTGAACCTCGTCCATTACTACGCGAATCGCCACAAAATACTCGCTGGGTGGAGAAACAAAATAAGTGGGAAAAATTCATTGCCGAAAGGGAGTGGGAATATTTCCTAAGCAAATAAACAGAACTATCCGAGCTTTCTAAAGCGTCAGGTAGGTAATGGGGGGGTAGTTGGTCGTATGTCAGGGTAAAGGAAAAAGGGATTCTAGTCGACTAAAAAGAGGTAAAATCACCGACAATGGAAAGTTGACCTAAAACGGAAATCGAATGGACAGTGATACACAAAGGTACGATGGATTTACAGAAGATAGAGAGGGAGAAGAGGCTGAAAAGGAGGGAAGAAAGAAGAGAAAGAGATATAGCACTGAAAAGAGGAATGAGTACTAGGGTGGCAGACCAGGAAAGAAATCCGCTAGAGTCGGGTCATGACCGACAGGAAGAAAGCGTCGATGAAGAAGCGTCACCCATGGAAGAAGATCTGTGGATAGAGTAGCGAGAAGCTCTCCAAATAGAAGTCCCTCAAGAGATAAGACCTCTATATCCATCGAATCTGAGTACTAGAATACAAGCCATTGTCAAAGAGGACCTTAGACTAAGAGCTGATGAGTTTGGTATATGGAGCCGATTAAATGACAAAGTAAACAATGATAATCAGCTACTTATCCGTCGACCAGAAGAAGGAAATTGGGTCACGCTTCAGGCGTACTCTTCCAACTAAAGTATCCATTTACTTTACCCGACACATGAAGGAGCACCCCCCCCCCACTAGATACATCTTTGGAGAAAACAAAAAAATCTGACCTGTAGACAAATAATTGCAGTTGGACATCGACAGGAGAAGTCGACCCTGACCGACTGCTTATCGAAGAGGAAACGACAAACAAAACAACTAACGGAATCGAGAGTTTCGTCGACAACAGCTCTACACAAAAAGATAAATAAAACATCCCACTACCCCACCACCACCCCCACCTCCTGAAGAAGACATCGACAATGAATCCGAAATGGGTCACGGATCAGTGCATATCCCTCTATATGAGGGCGACGAAGATCCCAGATGACATTGGTTCTTCTGCGAGTCAACATGGGAGGCCAACTAGGTTACAGCAGAAGACAAACAGATGGCACAGTTCGCTGGTGCATTGAGGAAAAGAGCTCTAACTTGGTATATGACCTCTTTTGAGAGAACCCCCAATGCATCCAAGGCAGAAATTAAAGCGCAATTCCTATCATTCTTTAAAACTCCAGATGCTAAACATCTGGCAGCTAAAAAGTTAAAAACAACTTCGTAAAAGCCAGCAAAATCTGTCCGAGAGTACGACAAACGCTGGAAGGATCTTCTCAGCCAACTTGACTATGTAATTGATGAACAATTGCTAATTCAATGGTTTCTTGCAGGTCTTTCATAGAAAATTCAGCGGCATATAAGCCTGGAGACATTCAAAACATATGAAGATGGACTTACTAAATCCTTACAAGTAGAGATGGATGAAGACTTCCCCACATATCCCACGGATAATAGACTGGAAGAACAACTCGAGATCATACAAAAATCTTTAAAAGAGCTAAACCTTAAGAGTCAGGACATCTGGTGCACGAAATGCTCAACGGTTGGACATTCCAAAAATAACTATCAATAGGACATTAGCCGACATGACGTTCGATTTGTGCAAACAAAATGTTTTTGCGACATCTTGCCAAGAGCATGGAGAGCAGACCAAAAAAGATTGCCCATTCAACATGAAGAATGGTAAAGAATCATGGTGTGCAATCTGTGAAACTAAAAATCATACCATCGCCGACTGCCCCCTGAATCTAAAAAATCGACAAAATTACCAGGCACTCGCTGAGACGAATGCAGTTGCGCAGAACAATGAGAACAATCAACGAAGCAATGCTCAAAGTGAACAAAATAATCAAATGTACGATGGTCATCGATATGAGCGCCAGTTCCATAATCGACGTGGAGGATATGGAGGTCGAGTTCAATTCTCTGGGAATCGCCACAACCGACCACATCGGCCCATCCAATGTTTCACGTGCTATAAAGAAGGTCACCATTACACAGACTGTCCATACAAGAACAGAACTGACTTGAAATTCTGTACTAGTGGAGTAGGGGATCACTCATTAGAGGATTACCTTATATGCTTGAAAAAATAAATAAAAAGAAAAATGTTAATGTCTTGTTGTGCGTACAAAAACATGATATTATCAATACAAAGAATTCGCATATCGTAACCTGACAAGGGACAAAAATTGGGAATGATAACCCATGAATAATCAAAATAAAATAAAAGAATGATTATCCTGATCCAGTTAAATAAAAACAACTGTATAAAGATGCAACAAATGTATTTAGAGAATTTGCTCAACTAAAAGAAGAGGACGATAATCGACAAGACACAGTAAAAGAGTTAATACACTTAGTACAAAAAGATAAAACAGTATCTCAATTCATCGACTTATTGTATAAAATAAAACACAACAATAACACTAAAAAACAAACAAAGATTATCTACAGCCTAAACCAAAAAGATAAAAGTGATGTTGACCCACTTGTCGATCTAGAAATTGAAGGATACCATGTTCGACAAGTTGTGCTCGACTTCGGATCACAAGTAAACATTATGACTTGTGACACTTGGGAACAGTTGGGTAGACCTCGATTATACGAGTCAGGCATATACCTCAGACTAGCCGACCAAGGTCTGATTGAACTTATTGGAATCTAGAAAAAATGTCGACACAACGATAAAAGGAATATCAACTAAAGTCGACTTTGAAATTATTGACCCTAAGGAAGGATCCAACTCCTTCCCAGCATTAGTAGGTCGACCTTGGGGAAGAAAAATGAAAGCCTCGATATCCTTGGATAAGGAAAGGATAAAATTAAAAGGGAATGGACAAAAAGTCATAGTACCTATCCATCCATCCCAAGGAGAACCTTGGATAGAACCTATTGATGAAGAAGTCGACATCCGACAAGTATATCAGATCCAAAACAACGAGGACTACACAGAACCTAATATCTATGGTGAACTACACTTAGGGAACCAAGATTCAGTAGGGTACAATTCAGATGCATAATTATATGATTGGGAAGTCAAGAACTATGAAACACATGCAAGAGGATGTTGGACCATTCAAAAAGTACAAAAGAAACCAGTCAAACAGTGCTTCGTGGTGTCCCATCATCCCAAAAATATTTGAAAAGAAAACTAGGGAATATCCTACCCTGAAACCAACAAATATAAATATCACACAAATCCCAAAATATAAAGAAAGAGAATCACCATCTATGGACATAGAGCAAGTATCTAGGAACATTGGTGAACATGGCCAACTCCAAAGTTTAGTGGAAACTTTTACAGGACAAGCTGCTAGATGGTGGGATACCCATCAATCAAGATTACAGACATGGACAACATAAGACTACAGACATGGACAACATCTTCGACTTATTTTATAGAAAGATTTGGAGGAAAGAAGTTAACCAACCAGGCCCAGATACCTATATTTATCCAAGGACAGGATCTGGAAGAACACATAAGAACATGTGAAAAAGAATGGAGAAGACTTGGATATAAAGATGAACGTACATGCCACACCTATTTCCATCAACGTTATCCGGCTTACCAAATAAATGGTACAAAATGGAAGAAGCCCAAGGTGAAACATTCCTTTAGCATGAATTAAGAGAGAATTTTATCAAAGATTTTAGCTGCATATCACAAGATGAAAACTTGATCGAAACTGCAAAACAAATCAAGACATTTGTAGAACCAACAGAGAACAAAACCCTAAAATACGACTGATCGACAATAAAATGCAATAATATACAAACCGGGACAATACCACAATCAACAAGACTACAGATGGAAAATGAAAATCTAGAAAAAAAGCTGCTAGATGGAAATCAAACCATGCCGAAACGACAAAACCAATTCACACAGTACTCAAAGTCGAGACAACTAACAAAGAAGACACTGACCGAATGATTGCAACAGACTTTCCTGCCACATTTTCACAGTTTAAAGAAGGGAGTCGACTAATCAATGAAACAAAAACACCTGAATGGTTAGACGCTAAAGTGAAAATTAAAGAAGTCGACATATCGAATGATGATCGACCAAAAATAGCAAAAATTGGAGACTACTGGACTGAAGCACAAACAACAGAGATAGTAAACCTACTGAAATAAAGAATTTCAGTATGTATTTGCTAGAGACTATGCGGATCTCAAAGGTCTAGTACATGAAATGGGTGAAATGAAGATCGACATTAAACCTGATGTTCGACCTGTAAAGAAAAGACCATATAAACTAGCTCATAAATACAAAGAGATAGTTAAGAAAGAGATTGATAACATTCTTGCAGTATGAATTATCTACTCTATTGACCAATCAGAATGGGCAAGTCCAATGGTTGTTTAACCAAAGAAACATGATCCAACCAAGCTAAGGATCTGTGTCGACTTCAGAGAACTCAATAAAGTTACACTAATAAACCCATTTTCGACACCTGATGCAGTTGAAATCTTAAATGAGGTCGCATGACATGAATGCTACTCATTTACAGATGGATTTTTAGGTTATAATCAAGTACCAATAGCCAAGGAAGACCAGAAAAAGACAACATTCATATGTGAATTTGGCTCATTTTCTTACAAGATTATGCCTTTTGGACTAAAAAATGCACCTGCAATATTCTCAAGGATTGTGGTTAAAAAATTTCAGGAGTACATTTACAAAACAATGGTAGTATATTTTGACGATTGGACAATATACTCTATGCTGAAAGACCACTGCAAATGGCTAAGGCTTATGTTGGAACGATGCAGGAAAATCCAACTATCTCTGAACATCAAGAAGTGCATATTTCTAACTCCTATAGGGATACTATTAGGACACATTGTCTGTAAAGAAGGCATTAAGGTCGACTTTGCAAAAAAAAAATCATCCTAGACTTAAAACCACCGGTGAATCCAAAACAAGTCAGGGTACTACTTGGTCATACAGGATATTACAGAAAATTCATAAGACACTATTCAGATATGACATACCCACTGGAAGAATTGTTAAGAGAAGATCAGGAGTTTAACTAGACAGAGGAATGTGACATATCATTCGAAACACTAAAAAGGAAGTTAGTCGAAGCACCCTTTCTAAGATTCCCAAACTGGTCGACCAAATTCCATGTACACATCGACGCATCAGGCCTGGAAATAGGAGCAATCCTTACTCAACCAGGAGATGACGGAATGGACTACCCTATAGTTTACAGTAGCATAAAATTAAATAAAGCAGAAAGAAACTATTCGACAATAGAGAGGGAAGCATTAGGAATGGTCTTCGCACTACAGAAGTATCGATACTACCTACTAGCTAATCCATTTATCTTTTATACAGACCACCAAGCACTAAAATACCTAGTCAATAAACCCTTACACCATGGGAGAATCTGCTGATGGCTACTCCTATTCCAAGAATTTGAATTCGAAGTAGAAACAACATTTTTATAGAATTGAATTGATAGATTCGAATGAGCATTTTGGAGTTTCTAGTTTCTATATAAAATTGAAGCACTGTTGGAGGAGCTAGTCGACCAGCCGACTAAGTCGATCGACCGACTAATTAGAGATTAGGTCGGCCATCTAAGGTCGTGTCGGTTGACTGAACCAACATGTATTTATTTGGTAACCGTTTGTAAATGATATATATTAGGCTGTTGAGCCAGATATGAACTCAGTTTAGTTCTGTGTATTGTATGAACTCACCTGTTATAATATAATCTATTATTCTTACACTTGTGTCTTATCTCTTGTCTCTGATATGTCTGCATGTTTCTAAATGTGTATTATTGGTAACCCTTTGTGACCCGTGAGATTACAACATTGGTTTTGTTGCCGGTAGTACATATATGAGATGAATAAAAGCAGATGATATCAAAGCAGGAAATTAATGACTAGTGGGAGCGTAAGATAGCAAATTATTTGCAGAATTACGCACGAAGAAATAGATCAACGACTGCTCAGGAGAAAGAAATATTCTTTACTGACACCCATGAGAAGTTCGTAGAATCGGTACCTCAGCTCTTCAAGAAACTTCTGGATGAAAAATCCGAAAGTGAATAAAGAACAACAACTACTAGAGAAACTGATTCGAGGGGGAAGGACAAACCTGTTGGAGTGGTTTGAAAAGATCATCGATGATTTCTGCCAGGAGCAAGCTATAGAGGAAAGAACTTCGGTAGAAGCCGTTCAGAAGATATTCTATACAGACCTTACTGAACAGTTCCTGTGCTCCTTACTGGCCTTGTTGTTCAAGTTCCTGATAGAAAAAGGAGTGGGTCATATTGTCGAACCTCGTCCATTACTACGCGAACCGCCACAAAATACTAGCTGGGCAGAGAAACAAAAGAAGTGGGAAAAATTCATTGCCGAAAGGGAGTGGGAATATTTCCTAAGCAAGTAAATATAACTATTCGAGCTTTCTAAAGCGTCAGGTAGGAAATGGGGGGGTATTTGGTTGTTTGTCGGAGTAAAGGAAAAAGGGATTCTAGTCGACTAAACAGACGTACCATCACCAACAATGAAAAGTCGACCTAAAAAGGTAATCAAATGGATAGTGATACACAAAGGTAGGATGGATTTACAGAAGATAGAGAGGGAGAAGAGGTTGAAAAGGAGGGAAGAAAGAAGAGAAAGAGCTATAGCACTACAAAGATGAATGAGTACTAGGGTGGCAGACCAGGAAAGAAATCCGTCAGAGTCGGGTCATGACCGACAGGGAGAAAGCGTCACCCATGGAAGAAGATCTATGGATAGAGCAGCGAGAAGCTCTCCAAATAGAAGTCCCTCAAGAGATAATACCTCTATCTCCATCGAATCTGAGTACTAGAATACAAGACATTGTCGAAGAGGACCTTAGACTAAGAGCTGGTGAGTTTGGTATATGGAGCTGACTAAATGACGAGGTAAACAATGATAATCATCTACTTATTCGTCGACCAGAAGAAGGAAATTGGGTCACGCTTCAGGCGTACTCTTCCAACTAAAGTATCCATTTACTTTACCCGACACATGAAGGAGCACCCCCCTTGCCAGATATAGCTTTGGAGAAAACAAAAAAATCTGACCTGCAGACAAATAATTGCAGTTGGACATCGACAGGAGAAGTCGACATCGATCAACTGCTTGTCGAAGAAGAAAGGACAAACAAAACAACTGACGAAATCGAGAGTTCCGTCGACAACAGCTCTACACAAAAATATAAACAAAACATCCCACTACCACACCACCACCCCCACCACCGCCACCTCCTGAAGAAGACAGCGACAATGAATTCGAAATGGGTCATGGATCAGAGCATATCCCTCTATATGAGGGCGAAGAATATCCCAAACGACATTGGTTCTTCTGCGAGTCAACATGGGAGGCCAACTAGGTTACAGCAGAAGACAGACGAATGGCACAGTTCACTGGTGCATTGAGGAAAGGAGCTCTAACTTGGTATATGACCTTTTCTGAGAGAACCTCCAATGCATCCAAGGCAGAAATTAAAGCGCAATTTCTATCATTCTTTAAAATTCGAGATGCTAAACATCTGGCAGCTAAAAAGTTAAAAACAACTTCGTAAAAGCCAGCAAAATCCGTCCGAGAGTACAACAAACGCTGGAAGGATCTTCTCAGCCAACTTGACTACGTAATTGATGAACAATTGCTAATTCAGTGGTTTCTTGCAGGTCTTTCACAGAAAATTCAGCGGCATATAAGCCTGGATACATTCAAAACATATGAAGATGCGCTTATTAAATCCTTACAAGTAGAGATGGATGAAGACTTCCTGACATATCCCACGGATAATAGACTCGAAGAACAACTCGAGATCATGCAGAAATATTTAAAAGAGTTAAACTTTAAGAGTCAGGACATCTGGTGCACGAAATGCTCAACGACTGGACATTCGAAAGATCACTGTCGACAGGACATTGGTTGACATGATGTTCGATTTGTGCAAACAAAATGTTTTTGTGACATCTTCCAAGAGCATGGAGAGTAGACCAAAAAGGATTTCCCATTCAACATGAAGAATGGTAAAGCATCATGGTGTGCAATCTATGAAACTAAAAACCATACCACCGCCGACTGCCCCCTGAATCTAAAAAATCGACAAAATTACCAAGCACTCTATCAGACAAATGCAGTTGCGCAGAACAATGAGAACAATCAACGAAGGAATGCTCAAAGTGAACAAAATAATCAAAGGTATGATGGTCATCAATATGAGCGTCGGTTCCACAATCGACGTGGAGGATATGGAGGTCGAGGTCGATTCTCTGGGAATCGCGACAACCGACCATGGCGGCCCATCCAATGTTTCACGTGCTATAAAGAAGGTCACCAAGTTTACACAGACTGTCCATACAAGGACAGAACTGACTTGAAATTCTGTACGAGTGGAGTAGGGGATCACTCATTAGAGGATTGCCTTATATGCTTGAAAAAATAAATAAAAAGAAAAATGTTAATGTCTTGTTGTGCGTACAAAAACATGATATTATCAATACAAAGAATTTGCATATCGTAACCCGACAAGGGACAAAAATTGGGAATGATAACCCACGAATAAGCAAAATAAAAGAAAATAATGATTATCCTGATCTAGTTAAACAAAAACAATTATATAAAGATGCAACAAATGTATTTAGAGAATTTGCTCGACAGGAAGAAGAGGACGATAATCGACAAGACACAGTAAAAGAGTTAATACACTTAGTACAAAAAGATAAAACAATATCTCAATTCATCGACTTATTGTATAAAATAAAACACAACAATAACACCAAAAAACAAATAAAGATTATCTGCAGCTTAAACCAAAAAGATAAAAGTGATGTCGACCCACTTGTCAACTTAGAAATTGAAGGATACCATGTCCAACAAGTTGTGCTCGACTTCGGATCACAAGTAAACATTATGACTCGTGACACTTGGGAACAGTTGGGCAGACCTCGATTATATGAGTCAGGAATATACCTGAAATTAGCCGACCAAGGCTTGATTAAACCTATCAGAGTCTGGAAAAATGTCGACACAACGATAAAAGGAATATCGACTAAATTCGACTTTGAAATTATTGACCCTAATGAAGGATCCAGCTCCTTCCCAGCGTTAGTAGGTCGAACTTGGGGAAGAAAAATGAAAGCCTCGATATCCTTGGACAAGGAAATCATAAAATTAAAAGGGAATGGACAAAAAGTCATAGTACCTATCCATCCATCCCAAGGAGAACCTTGGATGGAACCTATTGATGAAGAAGTTGACATTCGACAACTATATCAGATCCAAAACAACGAGGACTACACATAACCTAATATCTATGGTGAACTACACTTAGGGAACCAAGATTCAGTAGGGTACAATTCAGAAGTAGAATTATATGATTGGGAAGACGAGAACTATGAAACACATGCAAGATGATGCTAGACCATTCAAAAAGTACAGAAGAAACCATTCAAACAATGCTTCATGGTGTCCATCATCCCAAAAATATTTGAAAAGAAAACTAGGGAATATCCTACCCTGAAACCAACAAATATAAATATCACACAAATCCCAAGATATAAAGAAAGAGAATCACCAGCTATGCACATAGATCAAGTGTTCAGGAACATTGGTGAACATGGCCAACTCCAAAGTCTAGTGGAAACTTTTACAGGACAAGCTGCTAGATGGTGGGATACCCATCAATCAAGACTACAGACATGGACAACATCTTCGACTTATTTTATCGAAAGATTTGGAGGAAAGAAGTTAACCAACCAGGCCAAAATACCTATAATTATCCAAGGATAGGATTTAGAAGAACACATAAGAACATGTGAAAAAGAATAGAGAAGACTTGGATATAAAGATGAACGTACATGACCACACCTATTTCCATCAACGTTATCCAACTGACCAAATAAATGGTACAAAATGGAAGAGGCCCGAGGTGAAACATTCCTTTGGCATGAATTAAGAGATAATTTTATCAAATATTTCAGCTTCATACCACAAGATGAAAACTTGATCGAAACTGCAAAACAAATCAAGACATTTGTAGAACCGACAGAGAACAAAACCCTAAAATACGATCGATCGACAATAAAATGCAATAATATACAAATCGAGACAATACCACAGTCAACAAGACTACAGATGGAAAATGAAAATCCGGAAAGAAAAAGCCGCTAGATGGAAATCAAACCATGCCAAAACTACAAAACCAATTCGCACAATACTCAAAGTCAAGACAACTAACAAAGAAGACACTGACCGAATGACTGCAACAGACTTTCCTGCCACATTTTCACAGTTTAAAGAAGGGAGTCGAATAATCAATGAAACAAAAGCACCTGAATGGTTAGACGCTAAAGTGAAAATTAAAGAAGTTGACATATCGAATGACAATCGACCAAAAATAGCAAAAATCGGAGACTACTGGACTGAAGCACAAACAACAAAGATAGTAAACCTACTGAAAGAATTTTAGGATGTATTTGCTAGAGACTATGCGGATCTCAAAGGTCTAGTACATGAAATGGGTGAAATGAAGATCGACATTAAACCTGAGGTTCGACTTGTAAAGAAAATACCATATAAACTAGCTCATAAATACAAAGAGATAGTTAAGAAAGAGATTGATAACATGCTTACAGCAGGAATTATCTACCCTATTGACCAATCAGAATGGGCAAGTCCAATGGTTGTTTAACCAAAGAAACATGATCCAACCAAGCTAAGGATCTGTGTCGACTTCAGAGAACTCAATAAAGTTACACTAATAAACTCATTTCTAACACCTTATGCAGATGGAATCTTAAATGAGGTCGCAGGACATAAATGCTACTCGTTTATAGATGGATTCTCAGGTTATCAAGTACCAATAGCCAAGGAAGACCAGAAAAAGACAACATTCGTATGTGAATTTGGCTCATTTGCTTACAAGGTTATGCCTTTTGGACTAAAAAATGCACCTACAATATTCTCAAGGATTGTGGTTAAAACATTTCAGGAGTACATTTACAAAACAATGGTAGTATATTTTGACGATTGGACAATATACTCTACGTTGAAAGACCACTGCAAATGGTTAAGGCTTATGTTGGAACGATGCAGACAAATCCAACTATCTCTGAACATCAAGATGTGCATATTTCTAACTCCTATAGGGATACTATTAGGACACATTGTCTGTAAAGAAGGGATTAAGGTCGACTTCTCAAAAATAAAAATCGTCCTTGACTTAAAACCCCCGGTGAATCCAAAACAAGTCAGGGTACTACTTGGTCATACAGGATATTACAGAAGTTTCTTAAGACACTATTCAGATATGACATACCCACTGGAAGAATTGTTAAGAGAAGACCAAGAGTTTAACTAGAAAGAGGAATGTGACATATCATTTGAAACACTAAAAAGGAAGTTAGTCGAAGCACCCTTTCTAAGATTCCCAAATTGGTCGACCAAATTCCATGTACACATCGACGCATCAGGCCTGGAAATAGGAGCAATACTAACTCAACCAGGAGACGACAGAATGGACTAACCTATAGTTTACAGTAGCATAAAATTAAATAAAGCAGAAAGAAACTATTCGACAACATAGAGGGAAGCATTAGGAATGGTCTTCGCACTACAGAAGTATCGATACTACCTACTAGCTAATCCATTTATCTTTTATACCGACCACCAAGCACTAAAATACCTAGTCAATAAACCCTTACACCATGGGAGAATTTGCCGATGGCTACTCCTATTCCAAGAATTTGAATTCGAAGTAGTTGTCAGGCATGGAAAATTAAATGTTGGACCCGACCACTTATCACAAATCGACACAGGAGAGGAACCGACATGAGTCGAAGATGACCTATCAGATGCACATTTATTTCGAATAGAAGCAGTTCCAGTAGAATTAGAGGAAATAGCTCAGTTCTTAGAAGATGGACAAGCACCAAAAGACATGAGTACTAAGAAGAAACAAATATTAGCCATGAAAGCTGCACCATATAACATAATAAATGGATTCTTGTATAAAATGGGTCTGGATGACATCCTCAGAAGATGTGTGCTAGAGCATGAAAGAAATAATATTATGTATGAGGCACACTATGGATCGACGGGATGACATTTTCAAGCAGACACAACTGCCAAGAAAATCCAACAGTCAGGGTTATTGTGGCCGACACTTTACAAAGACTGCAAAAACTTTGTAAGCCAATGTGACAGATGCCAACGATTAGGTCAACCTTTGCCTAGCACATAAATTCCATTAATATCAATAAACCCAAGTTTGACATTTGAAATTTGGTCCATCGACTTCACAGGCCCATTTCCATACCAACAAAAAGAATAGGCGCAAGGTACATAATAAATGCAGTAGAGTATGTAACCAAATGGGCAGAAGCAGAACCGATCAACACATGTTCTAGTGAGATAGCTGCTAAATTCATCTATGAAAATATAATCACCAAGTTTGGGTGCCCAATAACCCTAATCAGTGACCAAGGCTCACACTTTATCAATAAGACCATCAAGGCACTGACGGACTAGTTCGAAATCGACCACCGATGAAGTACAGCTTATCACCCTCATTCGAATGGAGAAATTGAGGCATTTAATAAAACACTAACAAAAGGCCTAACAAAAATATGTAACACCGACAAAGACGATTGGGATGAAAAGATACCTGTAGTACTATGGGCATACAGAACAACATACAAGCGTTCAACCGACCAAACACTGTTTCATACTAGTTTATGGATAAGAAGTAGTAGTTCCACTACATTTTCAACAATAAACAACTATTATCGCAAAGATTTTACATGTCGATGTCGAACAAGGAAGAAATGATCGATTAATACAATTCTGTAAACTAGAAGAACTCCGACTGATTTCTTTACAGCATCAAGAAATCCATAAACAACAGTAGAAGGCATGGCATGATCATAAAATCAAAAACAAGAACCTGTCAATAGGGGACTTGGCCTTATTATACAACAGTCGAGTAAAAGGAAAACCCAAAAAGATACATATAGAATGGATGGGACCTTATGTTGTCGAAGAGATTCATGCCAATGGATCAGTCCGGCTAAGGATGTTACAAGGCATAGTATTTTGGAAACTTGTCAATGGTGCCTGACTAAAGTGGTACAAAAACTAAAATAGTTCAAAAAAAAAAACATATAACGACCATAACGGTTAACCAAAAACTATAAAAATCTTAAAAAAAAAATAGAAAACAAAACCAATACCATAAAACTGAGATGACAGGAAATCAATGTTTCGACAATCGACATTACACCCACCGACATACCACCATCGACCGTTCTCAGTATCGACATCGACCAACGACCTTGAAAGTCACATCATGCCTTCATGACTACGAGCGGCAAAATCAAATCACCATTAACGCAAACTCAAGTGATCGCGTTGGACCATCACGTCCGCCACTAATACACCCATCGACAAAAACATCAAACGCATCGCCTATAAATACGCCAGAGGCTGAGGACTATGGAAACTTTGAAATCAACATTTACAAGAAACCCTGATAAGACAGCTAAAGTTGTTGCAAGTCGAACTACATCCATCATCCCAATCGACATCGACAACCCTCCACCAGCTAATGAACCGACAGGAAATGAGGAAGAATAGAACATGGATGAAATCAATCGAGAGATTGACGAACTATTCTTCGACATCCCAGAAGGTTCACCCCCACAGATTGACAACCCATCACCCGACCACATTCCCACTACTCCAATCACACCCGACCATTTACCATCACCACCACCACCCCCCAAACTAGAATCTGCAACCGAACCAGCTGCACCTAAACCACCTCCGCCACAACCATCAGTACCAATGACATCTGTATCTAGACCATCTGTACAAACCCCACTAGATACACACCCAACAACAACACTCATCTCGCAGACCCAACCAGAAACTCCCCTCACCACTGTAGGTCAACAACCAGACAACCCAGCACCATAAATTCTCACTCTTACAGGTACAACAACAAGCAAAACAAAAGCATAAGAGGAAGAGAGATAGAAATAAGAGGGACCATCATCCCCAGGCGACAACGGTTCACATAAGCCAACTTGGGTCCACCACTGCAGTCGATGTAACAAAGTTAAGGGATGGAGAGTTGGGACAATTATTGGAAACACTGGCTATTGAAGCAAAAACAAGGAGCCAGAATAGACGCAAGGAGCTCAACAACAATGAAAGAGAACAAGTCGAGTTCCTAAACAAATGCAGAAACCTTGCGTAGTCTGTGATACCAGGACCAACAGAGGTCAACACCCAAAAAACGCTAGAGAAAGCCTATCAGCTATTCGAAAGCATGGTGTCGGCACTATAAACACAGATGCAGAACACCAAAGAAGAGCAAAAAGAAGAAACAGCTTGACTACTAATGCAGCAACATGCAACTTTCTCCAAATCTTGCAAAGTGATTCAAGATCATATGGAGGAGTCGGTCATCACAAAAGGAGTACTACGGGACTGGCGTGCTTATTATGGGTAAGTATTCCAGCATACCCGACAGACACGACAGGGCATCCAAGCACTGGAGAAGAGGAAAAGCATGGAAGAAGCACTCAGGAGCACCATTGAAGATCAAATCGTGCTTGAGACAAACAAACTGCAGAAGCTTGAGCGACAAGCAAACCAGAGGGTGCAACGGGCAATTCCGAGCTTAGACAAACTAGATATCATCTATTCGCAAATGAAATGACTTCTGGAGACGGCAGAAAAAAAATACCAGCTTTTGGGTCCTGACATGGAAATGATAGTAGACCTTTCCATTCAAGAAAAGATGTCGACATTGTCAAGCCTTACAACATTAACAATTGACATCCAAAAAGTATTGCAAAGTTGGACAGAATTCCAACATCAGTTGGTTGTGACAGCAGAAGCAATTGTCGAAGTCTGTGTACAGAAACGACCGACCATCCGACTTCACGGCTCATAAAATAATAAACAGACGAAATAACTACTTAGATAGCCAAAGATTTTTTTGAGTACCTCCCTTGTTCTTTGGGACGGAGAACAATTTTTTTCGTGGGGGAGATGTTGGAGGAGCTAGTCGACCAGCCGACTAAGTCGACTAGCCCACTAAGTCGATTGACCGACTAATTAGAGATTAGGTTGGCCACCTAAGGTCGTGTCGGTTGACTGAACAGACAGGTAGTTATTTTGTAACTGTTTTGTAAATGATATATATTAGGCTGTTGAGCCAGATATGAACTCAGTTCAGTTCTGTGTATTGTATGAACTCATCTGTTATAATATAATCTGTTATTCTTACACTTGTCTTATCTCTCGTCTCTGATATGTCTGTATGCTTATAAATGTGTATTATTGGCAACCCTTTGTGACCCGTGAGATTACAACAAACACCTTTAATATATTATGTCTAGTCATATATTTGGAGAATAGTAGTAACATTTTTTTATCATATAAAATTAGTCATAATGGAAGTTCATCTCCATTTTACATACTTATAATTACTTTATTGAACATTACGAAAACAAATAAAGGATTTTTTTTAAATATGCCAACCTATTTTTGGAATTGAAATCTAATACACCTAAACTAAATATTAAATAAAATAGAAATACATTCACCCAAAACATAATTATATAGAAATTCATTCGCCCGAAGCATAAGGTCTATGATTTCATAAATCTACAGGGGATTTATCTCTTGACTGTTGTACATGTACATTTTAAAAGTAATTTCCTAAGTGATGTAGAGGTATTGGCAATAATATTATACATTGAACAATAATGCATTACATACATCTTTAATTCAACTTCTCACTGGTTTTCCTTGGTTCATATTATTATTTTTTAAACTATGGTCCAAAAACCTCCCAGTGGGGCTGCTACGTCCATGAGAAGAAATCATAGTGGGACCACCCCAAAGGGGCCACACCTTGTTTGCTCTGATTACAGAGCTGACTGGATGGGGACATCAAGTGAGTCCCTTATATAGAAATGTATATCCACTCGAAGATTTGACCCCAAGACCTTCTGCTCAAAACTTACAACACTCACCACTTGAGCTAGCCCATCGGGCTACTCTTTGATTCATATTATATGTGTATGTATTTATTTTAATATATGATCATCAAGCTCTACTCTGCAGCCTTGGATTTAAGTCAGTCGATTAGAATATTGTCCTTTAATGTATAGGTAGGCACAATAGGATTAATACCATTTTTCTCATTCAGTTCCATTGCAGCTTGCATGGCCTCTCAAACCGCTCCATATTGAGGTCGCACATGAGGATTCCCATTAGCCTCCACCTCCATTATCTTCTCTGCATCTTCTCTTGTCATAGCCTTGTTTGCAGAAAGATATTCATATGCATCTTGCATAGACATAGATTTACACAAAAATAAATCAAAATATATGCAGAAAAACTAAATGTGATTGAACTTAACAAATAAATAAAAAAATATTCTGCATGGTTCTCTCATGGAGTCATTGATATAAACTTGTATGGAAAAGGGTAAATATAATATACCAGTAGAATGTTTGACAAAGTGGTATTCTCCCTAGCCTGTGGTCGTTTTCCTTTAAATACAATTCATCCATTTCAGGCCATTCGAGCCTTCCACTCTTCTCCCATTGGACATGTATCCACAAAGATTAAGGGATAGAACTCTTCTCCAACCTGTTCTCAACGGTTTTTAAGTATTTGGTCCAAAACTGTTTGCATTTTGGGAAAGATTACAAATTGAAATCACTTAAGCATGCAAAACTATAATTAATGAGAATACCTTTATCAAACTTGAAAAGTTTTGATAAGTTTGTTAATGTGTCTCTTCCACCTTCCATATATGCTTTCCAAATATGCCAAGTTTCTCAAAGCCAATACTACATTCAACCTAGCACTGGATCCATTAACTTAGCAAGTTGAATCAAATATTGGATAATTAAGCACACCATTCTTGGTAGTGTTCATAGGTGCATCTTAAATCAACCATAAAATATTTATGTATAAATACTTAACAAAATTAAATTCTAATAATCTACAAAGAGATATCAAGACAACAAGATAATTTGTATGCCCTTCGGGTCTATATCAGTTAGTGATAGGGTGTATTGTTAGGAATTCCTTGTGACTTCGAAAGCTTAAAACTCTAATTGTAATGAAAAACGATAGATCTGCTTTGAACAACACATTGGAAATAGGTAATGAATTTGTCCTCAAATAGCCTGCATTCCTATCAAGACACATGTCGAGCCTACCACTAGCAAAAGCACTTCGAATTATTTTAGTTCTAGATTCATTTGCTAGGTTTTGAAACATCCTATTATTTCTCCCCTTGTAAAAATCCTCTAACCCCTATCATACTATCCATCTCATTCTATACTTTCTTGAATAAGCACAATAGATTAACAAAATGTCTTATTGTTAACCCTTGGAATTCTTAATTTTAGTAATTAATTTTTGATCTGTTAATATACACAGTCTCTTTAATGATCTTAAAACAAAAAAATCACATTTTAGATACTTGACAGTGGAAATATTGGTGGTTTGAATTGCTATATGTTTAGTTTCACTTTGAGAGTTTAATTGTGCAAGTTGTTCATATTTGTTGTTTCCAACAGAGTTTTATCGGGCAGTTAAAACTGGAACAGGTCATTATCATGGCCTTTTCTATTAGATTCCATCTTTACAAGAAATTGTGTAGTATTCGATGACATATAGTAAAGATGTCTTTCCTAGAATTAGTATATACCTCAAACTTTCACCAACATTTATGTATCTCATATGAGAGTCTTTGATAATTCTCACATGAATTTGTAGCTTATATTGATTTATATTTGCTATTTTAATTTTTTTTTACTCTTCTATTGCCTCTTTTTCCATCTTGTCTGCTATATCTAAGTTACCTTCTCTCTGTATACCTCGGGATTTTTCCCGTACAATGGAACCACCCTTGATAGAAAATGATATTTCTCTTCTCTTGTCTAGTTCAACACAACTCCTACCATATATTCAGGTCGTTTCGCTTTCCCCAGTTGGCTCAACCAATTCAATGAATACACGCTTTCGAATGTCTATCTAAGATGGCACCAACACGCACCAGAAGTTGCTTCCAACTGCCTTCAACCCCCTCCTTTTAGATGACAAAATTCAAGAAGGATCTATCACCAAAATAATCAAATGCACCTACAACATTGTTCACAATGCCACATGCATTCTCTTTCCCATTTTCTTAATCTCGTTCTTTTTTTCCAAACATTTATTCCATATTGTTTTCCACCCACTGACACTTTATTCATATTTTTAATTAATGACACCCTTCTTTTTTTCTTTCCAGGAGTATATTAGTGCTTGAAATTGAATTGATCCACATCAAAGTTTCCCTAATTTGGATCCCTTTTCCTCTTTTACTCCCAACTTGCCTTGGACTTCCAACTACCTCATCAACTAGCCAATCACTTGGAGTCACACAAGAAAGTCTTAAATTCTTTACTCATTGTTACGGAGAAAACTTCCTATGGCTTGGGGTGTACCACAACAGACATAGAAACCGTAGAAATCAATCCCTTCTTGATATGCAAGAGAAATACAACATCTAACACTAAAGGATCTCGAATCATACCTTATTCTGGACGGTTGAAGTAAATCCTCGTTGAGCTTTTTCCAATCCCGCTTGCATTAGCAATTCAATCTCAACAACAGTAAACAATGAAAGCATGCTATATAATATAGTGTTAGGCCTACTCTAGCATATATAATCAATAATGCATAAGAAATTAAACGCATCCATGGATTCAATATTCATTTAAATGCACATCATTGGACAGGAAAATATATTTATATTAATAAAATCAGATATTACATAAGTGACAACCTCTGTCGGCATGTTTGTGAACAGGAGAAACCGAGTTCTCCACCTGGGCCTGCACCACCTCAATATTTCATCTCCCGATAGCAAGATAAAAAAAAAGGCAAGCTTGGGAAGAACAAAAAGTGCTCCCAAGGGACAAAGGGATGTAGACTCAAGTATAAGCAAGCTATGACAACAATGGACTATAGTTTTCTTGCTCTTTAATTCCTCCTCCTTAATATATCCAAGGGGTTCCTTATATAGTGCTTCAATGGGGTAATGTAATGTCAAATCTGAGTGATCTCGAAGCATATGGAAGGCCAAGAGACAAGTAACTCGGATCCACATCAAGGAAAACTCTAAAAAGATTTGGACTTATGCACACATCCCAATGTACACGGGTTTAAGGGTAATATCCGCGTATATATGCGAGAAAGAGATTAAAAGTCGCATACAACAGATAATAGGTATTTTTAGGGATGATCTTGGAAAAATCAAAGGTACAAAAATGGTCCATGGTGTACAAAGAGTCTATAGAGGGACATGGAAGGCCATAAAAGTGTGATCAACCATGTGTGGTAAAATCAACTGTAACAAATGCCCCTTAATGTGTGAAGTCAGAGGGGTAACATTATTGTCGAAATACATTATAAATCCATCCCAGAAGTGGAGTGATGAAAAACCAGCCATCCATCAGTATAGTACAATAATCAATCTCTGCATATGACTGCAAATACATATAGCAGTCTCGGATACATAAGAGTACAATGGCCATGAATAGGAATGATATACAAAATGTGACATGTGTGGTCATCACCACGTACAATATATAATAGATCAGAATATCAATGATGAATATATACAAAGGATCAACATCTCCATGAAAGATGAAGATATATAATGGATTAAGATCTCCATAATGGCTGAAGATATCTGACATACACTGGAATCGAGTCACGAGAGCTGAAATCTCATGAACACTGGCACGATCAAGGAGGTAGCATATGTGGAATGCCACAAATATGGAAATTCTTCTACACAAACCGCTATGAGTACATGTCCTACTATGTGAGTAGAGGTGTCGAGATCGAACATAGTAGTCAATCATCTGATTACCAATCATTGATGTATACCATTAATAAACGCGAGATCACCCATCGATAATAAAAATGAGAATCAAGGTACTAGAGTGCAATCTAATAAGTGAAAATAAATGTGTTGAGGTCGAACACTTAGAAGAATCTATCGATCATGGGACATTGATGTATTCCCAAAACTGTCAATGGTGAGAGAACCTACCACTAATGATTGTAAGTCTCAAGGCACTCAAATGACTCTAGACTCCTATCCCAGAATAAATGATCTGAAGTCGATGGGATGGAATCTGCTGGAAGGAGGGCATTAAGGCATCTCCCATCAACCAACACAAGGTAGTCAGCAACATTGTATAATGTGGAAGGAATCGAACAATATGTGCACGAACCAGTAATAGTACCAGGAATGGTCGACATGCAAAGTCAAGACAACTGATGAATGACTGACTCAAGTTTCAACTTCCTTCAAACAAGAGCATAAAGGTGAATGGTGACTGAATGTAGGTAGCATAGACTTGTTAAATTTTCATATGCTTAGCTAAGACATCAGTATTTCATTTCATTTTTCATAACAAAAGCATATAAACAGGATCACTGAAAGAAACAGTATCACAAGAACAACACAGATTTATCTTGGGAAAAC
>LPNX010345158.1:186394-240180 GCA_001517045.1 Pseudotsuga menziesii
ATGATGACCCACCTTTACAATTAGAGGGGACTACCTCATGACCCTTATTAGTTATTCCTATTAGGAGCATCGGGGTACAATGTAATACAAGTGGTTCTCCCGGTAGGACCATCGGGGACCACAAAAAGATACATATAGAATATTCTTCGAAGTTACAATATTTCAACACTCCCTCTTAACGAGAAGGGTATTCTATAGAAACATCAACAACAACAAGAGTAGATATAGGGGACATCATCAACATCAGCGGGGTAACACATCTATAAATCATTGAAATCTTTTCAACATCATGTAGTCTTAATCTTCAATCTTCAGTCTTCATCATCATTAATTCTTTGACTAATTTGATTAGCAACATCTTCAGCATTTTTATCTTTCAATCAGCAACGAAATCTTTAGCACTTGGACCTTTCGATCAGCAACATCTTCAGCACTTTGACTGTTCGATCAGCAACAACATCTTCAGCATTTTTGACCTTTCGATCAACAACATCTTCAGCACTTTGATTGTTCGATCAGCAACAACATCTTTAGCATTTTTGACCTTTCGATCAACAACATCTTCAGCACTTTGACTTTTCGATTAGCAACAACATCTTCAGCACTTTGATTGTTCAATCATAAACATTATCATCATACTCTGATCTTTCGATCAGAAACATCATCATCATATTCTGATCTTTCGATCAGAAACATCATCAACATATTCTGATATTTTGATCAGTACTTCATCATCATCATACTTTGATCTTTCGATCAGTACGTCATCATCATCATACTTTGATCTTTCGATCAGTACGCCATCATCATCATCAGCAACAACCTGCAATGCACAACTCAAAGACAAAAAGTCTTTGGATCACTTTTGGACTTAAAGTCCAGGGATGATACAATCCCACCACATTCTCGACAATCGAAGTTACTGGATTGATTATGGGAGAATCAGTCCCTATCACTTTAGGACTAAGTCCAAGGACGATGCAATCCTACCACATTCTCGAGGACCGAAGCCACCGGATCGATTACGGGAGAATCAGTCCCTATCACTTTAGGACTATGTCCAAGGATGATTCAATCCTACCACATTCTCGAGGACCGAAGTCATCGGTTCTATTATGGACAGATGTCCCGGGATGATACAATCCCTCTTCATTCTCGAAGACCAAGGTCTCCGGATCACTTTAGGGTAAGTGCCTAGGGATGATACAATCCCACCACATTCTCGAGGACTGAGGTCACTGGATCTATTGTGGACAGATGTCCCGGGATGATACAATCCCTTTTCATTCTCAAGGACCGAGGTCTCCGGATCACTTTAGGGAAAATGCCCAGGGATGATACAATCCCACTGCAACATCACTACTCCCCCTTTTGAGGAAGGTCTTTCTGAACAACACCAAGATTGTCTCAAAAGTGTTCGAACTCTACTCGAGGAAGAGGCTTCATCAATACATCATCATCCAAACCATCATCATCTACATCTTCAGTATGTGAATACTAAACTATCACCATCTGTATCTCCAGTATGTGAATACTAAAAGCATCATCATCTATATCTTCAGTATATAAATACTGAAAGCATCATCATCTCTATATTCAGTATAGAAATATGAAATCACCATCATCTGTATCTACAGTATGTAAATACTGAAATATCATCTATATCTTCAGTATGGGAATAATGAAACATCATCATCTCTATATTCAGTATAGAAATACTGAATCACCATCATCTGCATCTACAGTATCATCATCCGCATCTTATCTTGTATGTAGAAATACCGGATTTCTACGTGTTACGTTGGAAAATAGGGTTCTTTGTCATCACAACCGTGGTTATCACATAGAATCATTGTAGTGTCCATATTCAGGTCAAAGAGACCTGATATCAGCTTCTGAAGCCATATGGCTTCACAACTTAGTAGAGCAATCTGCTATGTATTCTGCTTCAACTGTGCTAAGAGAAACACTGGATTGTTTCCTGCTAAACCATGAACTCATAGCAGACCTCAAACAAAAGCATCTACCTAATGTGCTTTTCCTGTCTGATATAGTTCTAGCCCAATCTGCATCTGTGTAGCCATACAATCTATACTCATGGCTATCATTATAGTATAGACCAAATTCTATAGTCCCTTTCAGATATCTCATCACATGTTTTGCAGCTACTAGGTGAACCCATCTTGGTTGAACAAGATATTGACTTAAGGTGTTCACAACAAAACAAATGTCTGGTCTGGTATTTGTTAAGTACATCAATGACCCAATGATCTGTCTGTAGTGAGTCACATCCACTAACTCTAATGAGTCATCAACTAACAGCTTCAGGTTGGAGTCCATGGGTGTGGCCATGACTTTGCATTCCAACATATTGAATCTCTTCAATATCTCTATTGCATACTTTCCCTGGTTGAGAAAGATTCCTTCTGAACTTTGCCATACTTCCAGACCTAGGAAATAATGCATTAACCCAAGGTCTTTCATCTCAAATTCTTCTGCTAGTTTCTTCTTGCTTTCCATGATCTGTTTCTCATTCCTTGTCAAGAATAAGTCATCCACATATAGTAATAGAATGACATGTTCATATTCTACAACCTTGTAGGAAAGGTTAGGATCGACTTTACTCTTGGCAAAGCCCATGCTCATCAGGAAACTATCTATTCTTCCATATCAAGCTCTGGGAGCTTGCTTCAGGCCATAGAGGGCCTTCTTCAACTTGCATACTTGATTCCATCTGTCTTCAACTTCAAATCCTCGTGACTATTCGATGTAAAACTCTTCCACAATCATACCATTAATGAAGGCTTGTTTTTACTTCATCATGGAAGAAACTACCATAGTTTTGAAGGAAGTGTACCTTGCTTCCTGGAGTAAGTGTCTCTTTAGAATTAATTCCCTCTTTCTGATAGAAACCTCTAGCCACAAGTCTTACCTTACTTCTATCAGCAACATATCTTATCTTGCAAATCCATTTGGAAGATACCACATTCTTGTTTTCTGGTTTGAGTACTATATCCCAAACATCATTCTAGTATCATAACATATTCTATGAGTTTGTCTTCTCAGGTCATCAACATATCCTAGTCTTTTGCATTCAACCTTGAAGGTTGGAACCCACTTTACTCTTGGTAAAGTCTCGATCCATCACGAAGCTATCCATCATGTCGTACCATGTCGAACTCGGATATAATTTTCTGTAGTCACTCCCCCTGAAGTGGAATATCATCTTCCCTCTTCATTATGTACAGGTGGTTCTATGCTTGATATATACTGGTCAATAGAGTATGTCATGTCATAGTCTATTCTTTCTAAGGAAAATCATGAACCTTTCTTTGTACACTTGTTCTTGTAGATCCATGTGGAAGATACTACGTACATCCCTTTATGTCTCGAAATCATATCGTATACATCATTCCCCATGATTAACTGTTATTCTTTGATCATAGCTTCTTTCATAGCATTCTTTTCTTCATCTTGAGTTATCTCTTGTACCCATGGTGGTCTTCATCCTTCAAGGTGGATCTACCACTCTCTGAAGTTCTTTCTTCCGTCATGGTGTCTCTGACCCTGAGAGCTTCAGATTCATGTTTATTGGAGTGAATCTTGAATTGTCATCACTTGTTCTTCGGAACAAGTCTCATCCTTATTTTCTTGTAGGAGATTGTACAGGACCTTTCCTACAATTCAAATGCACCAGTTGCATGGTTATAACTATATCATGAAACATATGCATAACGAAAAATTGTTATGCATCATGCAGTTTCTTAGTCAATACAACATTCATCCATATCTCACATAAACTTTCTAGATGCCTTCCATCTCTACCATGACATCATTGATATTGTGCACTAATCCAATATGTCAGCAAAGAGGTTTGATAAGTAGCAATGGAGAGTTGTATAGCACCATGAGCTACTTACCCATCACATGCATATTAGTAGTATACAGTCATTAATGCAAACAATCTATCATGTATAACACATCAACTGAATATAATAAAATGTATAACAAAACAATATCATGAAATGACAATTGAATACTTATCTTTTATTTGTTTCATGGGTAGACTCCATCTTGATCATTATGTTTTATCATCTTATTCATTCATGAAATCATTCTTTCTTATCCAAATGATAAGATGAATAAGAGGTTCTTCAAGAATTGAGTTTTTCATATTCCTCATCGCTTGAGGGATCTTCTTTGAATGGTGAGAGCTTGATCTTCAATTGCTCACATCTTCTTCTTCTCTTCTTATGAGTTGAGATGAAAGCAATTAATTCCTTTTGGCATACATTCTTTGCGTGAATGAATCCCATGATCCTGGGAGGCCATTCAAGGTGGCTATCACCACTTCTGGATTCCTCACTTCTTCTTCTACCTCTTCAAGTTGTTCTGCATTCTGGATCTTCACATTCTTCAACTATTTTCTCAAAGCCATCTTATGATTTAAGTTCTTGTCTTCAAATAGCTTGATCAAGGAATCAAACATCTTCGGTGTATTTAGGGAAGACACTTGTGGTACAAGTTGATCCGTGATTGAATCAACAATGATCTTCTTGGCCTTGATCAAGTTCTTCTTGTGTAAGGATTTGAGCCTCATCTCCGTATGGAACTGGAACCTCTCTACTCATGTAGGTGTCCAATTCATTTTCTTCAGAGAGATCAAATAATTCCATGCTTGGAAGTTGTCAACTTCACCAAGCTTATCAACAAGCTGATGTGATAGATCGCTTTGAAATGAGAACCTCAAATTCAAATAGCAAAAGATTAGATCTTACCGATTTGAGGTGTCTGTCCTGTTTCCGGAGCTGGCTGATCTAGGGTTTGTCAGAGAAACCCTAATTTTAAAAACTTGGAATCTTTCAGATATAATTGGATAGAAAGATAGATCTCTTCAAATGGAGCTGTCCAATGTACTCCTTTTCTGAAAACAGTGGAGGAGAGATCTCGGAACTGGAAGCCTTAGTTTTCTAATTTCTTCTGAAGAAATTCTTGTCACTGCTTCTGTGATATATCCGAAATTAATTCTCCTATGTGTCTAAAATTCTGTACTGAGGTAACCTCACATGTCCATGATCCAACACCATAGGTTTCATCAAAATTGGTTTCACCAATTGGGATTTATGATCCTTTTCCCAAGGTGACCTGTTACAGGACTGTTCAGAACAGTGAAGTTATACAACCTTCCACGTGTCACTGTTTCATCTTCTAGTTCGGAAATTTAGACCACAGAAATTAAAGTTCGTGCTATTTTTGGAACATCTTCAGGAATTTAATTTGGACCTCTGTAGCCCACGCTATAGCAATTTTCGCCAGGTGTCCTGTTTAGGGATGAATTCTGGAGGAGGCTGGAACCTTAACTTTGAGGGATCATATATCTCAGAATATAGTGAATCGGAAGCTGAATTTTGGACACAGTGTACATCAGGATTTCATATTCGGACTTTGCAATTTTTAGCTCCTGATAATTTTCCAATATTGGGATATAGCGAATGTACCAAAACTTATCAGTTTTAGTATTTAGGGTTTTTCTAGCTCGGGGTCAAACTAGGGTTTGACTTTCTCGAAGTTTCACCCAACCAAAAATTTTGATCCAGGTCTCAAAAATTCGATTTTGATGAGGAGATAAATCCTATGCCAGGCTCACTCAAAAATTCCTCTTCAGTAAGAATCCCTAATTTCCCGCACCGAAAACTGAAAATGCTCGAAATTGAATTCCGCTTCGATAGAAAGATGCACCTTTCAATGGAGAGTCAGCCTAGCCTTCTTTTGCTGATATATTGTGGAGAGAGAACCAAAAAATAAGAATCCCTAGCTTCTGTAGCTTGTGAAAGCTGTTATATTTAGGTTAGCTCTGATACCATGTTAAATTTTCATTTGCTTAGCTAAGACATCAGTATTTCATTTCATTTTTCATAACAAAACATATAAACGGGATCACTGAAAGAAACAACATCACAAGAACAACACAGATTTATCCTAGGAAACCCTAAAGGGAAAAACCCAGCAAAATCTTCCTCAATATAGATTATCCAAAAAGGTAAAAGATAAAACCAGTAAGGAGATCAAAGCCTAATTCTCCTCCTTCTCCTGCTACTCTTCTCTTCTCCACTAATGCGCTATACAAGTGAGAGTGTGTGTGTCTCAAATGAGGAGCACTACACCTCTATTTATATTCATCCGTTCACTTAAGTTAACTCCTTCGACATGTAGGCTCGAGTTACACATGTAGTCTCAAGTAACCACACTGGGGTGCTGATGACCCACCTTTACAATTAGAGGGGACTACCTCATGACTCTTATTAGTTCTTCCGATTAGGAGCATCGAGGTACAATGTAATACAAGTGGTTCTCCCGGTAGGACCATCGGGGACCACACAAATATACATATAGAATATTCTTCGAATTTACAATATTTCAACACTAATGACCCACCTTTACAATTAGAGGGGACTACCTCATGACTCTTATTAGTTCTTTCGATTAGGAGCATCGGGGTACAATGTAATACAAGTGGTTCTCCCGGTAGGACAATTGGGGACCACAAAAAGATACATATAGAATATTCTTCGAAGTTACAATATTTCAACTTGTAAGTCTCAAGGCACTCAAATGACTTTAGACTCCTATCCCAAAATAAATGATCTGAAATCGATGGGATGGAATCTGCTGGAAGGAGGGAATTAAGGCATCTCCCATCAACCAACACGAGGTAGTCAGCAACGCTGTATAATGTGGAAGGAATTGAACAATATGTGCACGAACCAGTAATAGTACCAGGAATGGTCGACATGCAAAGTCAAGAAAACTGATGAATGACCGACTCAGGTTTCAACTTCCTTCAAACAAGAGCATAAAGGTGAATGGTGACTGAATGTAGGTAATATAGACTTGATATACAAAATTGAGACATCTCTGCGACATAGGAGGCATCAACAGAGGCTCTATGGGGACTGGAAGCTTAACCAGTCGTTGGAGTTAAATTCAGAAAAACGAGTAAAACTCCTAAATTCAAACTACTAACCCAACCAATGGATGTGATATACAGTGCTTTGTTTGAAGGCAACATGATTCGATTGCTACCATATATAACATCTCTTCCTGTCCGGTTTTTTGGTTTTTAAATTTTTTTTGGACTTTTCATGTATTTTGAAAAGCTTGAAAAAAATTAAAAGTGATTTATAGTTACAAGTCTTGGAGGAGATGAGTGTCAAGGGGCAAACAAACTAGTTCCAAGCAGTGGAACATACCCATGATCAATGCAAGGAAACATGTGCAGGATAACGACACTCGGGGGAAAGTCCCCTCCCAGTAAAAAATGGGGAATCAAGCTGCAAAAGATATATAAAAAGGCTCTTCTTGGCTAGACATGAGACAAGCTCGCGGCTATATGGTGTCTATGTATTTGTAACTTCGAAATGTATTCACTTGTATATCTTATGTATAATACCCCGATGTTTATTTCGGGAAGTGTCTATAATGTATTTGAGTCATGTCATGCCCCGATGTTCCTATCGGGAGATTCAATAATGTAAACAAGTCATGTAAAGTCATTGTGGTTAACCCTCCTATTGTTCAAGGGTTAAAGTCCCCACAGTTGTGGGGCCCTAGGGTTATTAGACTATCCTAGAGAATTCAGCCCTAGGTGAGTTATTGTAAGTTGGGGAAATAGTCCCCACCATTGTGTTAAGGTTAACCCTCCTTGTTGAACATAGGGCAAAGTCTCTACAAGTTGTGGGGCACAAGGGTTATTAGACTCTTCTAGAGATGTCGACTCTAGTAAATAATTGTTAAGTGAGGCTGACATGTTGGAGTGGACATTAAGTGAATGAAAGAATATAAATAGAGAGTGAGCCTCTCTATTGATCACACACACACTCACTCATTGGGGTGCATGAGTGAGAGAGAAGTTGCTGGGACAAGAGAGAGACTACTGCTGTCGGGAGATCATCTTTATGTTTTCGGGTTTTACTTTTGGTGCTGATTCTATCTCTGAGGAAGTTGTGGGGTTTTCTTCTTTATGATTTCCCCGAGGAAAATTATTTGTGTCTCTTGTCTCTTTTGTTTATTGTTATGCATGTTATTCTCTCAGTTAAAGATTCTAAGATCATAATGCTAGCTTGAATGATAAAAATATAACATGGTATTAGAGATAACCTGAGAAGAAGACATTATGTAGTTGCAGAATCTAGGGCTTCTTAATATTTGGGTCTCTCTCCACAATCCATTAGCAAAAGTATGCTACGCTGACTCTCCATTGAAGGGCGCATCTTTCTGTCGAAGCAGAATTCAATTCCGAGCATTTTCAGTTTTTGGTGCAGGAAATTAGGGCTTCTTAAAGAAGAGGAATTTTTGAGTGAGCCTACATAGGATTTATATCCTCATCAAAATAGAATTTTAGGGACCTGGGTCAAGATTTTTGGTTGGGTACAACTCCGGGAAAGTCAAACCCTAGTTTGACCCCGGGCTGAAAAAGCCCTAAAATACTAAAATTGATATTTTTTGGTACATTCACTATATCTCAGTATTGGAGAAGGCTCAGGAGCTGAGACTTTCAACAAATGAATTAAAAATCCTGATTTACACTGTGTCCAAAATTCAGCCTCTGATTCGCTATATTCTAGGATATATGATCCCTCCACGTTAGGGTTCCATCCTCTTCCAGGATTCATGCCCAAACAAGACACCTGGGGAGAATTTCCATATCTCAAGCTACAAAGGTCCAAATGAAATTTATAAAGATGTTCCAGAAAGGGCACAGACTTTAATTTCTGTGCCAGAATTTTTAGACCTTGAAGTTGAAATAGTGACACGTGGCAGTCCGTACAACTTCACTATTCTGAACAATCCTGTAACAGGTCACCTTGGGAAAATGATAATAAGTCATAATTGGTGAAATAAATTCTGATGAAACCTGTGGTGTTGGAACAGGGACAGGCAAGGATATCTCAGTGCAAAGTTTCAAACATAGAGGAGCAGTAAATTCGGAGATATCATAGAAACAGTATCAGGCATTGGTTCCTACATGATCAGATATAAGTGCAAAGCCCTTTTGACATGTACATAGGATTGGTTCCTTGCATGGTCGAATGTAAGTGCAGGGCCCTTTCTATATGTACATAGGATTGGTTCCTCGCATGGTCGAATGTAAGTGCTGGGATTTTCTGACAGGCTTGTGGGATTTGTTCCCACATGGTCAGATGTGAGTGCTGGGCATGCCTTTCTGATGTGATTATAAGATTGGTTCCTACATGATTATATGTAAGTGTTGGGTGGGCCATTCTGACTTAGGGTCAAATATAAGTGCTGGAAAATCCCTACATGGAGGCTAGTCCCACAACCAACATGATAAAAATTTGGCTCTATAGAACTTCCTATGACGAGAAGAATCAAGAGATAGCACCTGTGATGATGATCTAGCAGAGATGTTCCAGAACCAGAGATGATCCAAATCGAGTGATGATCCAGATCGAGTGATGATGATCCAGATCCAGATGAAGATGACTGGAATATTAAGATAAATTGAAGATGACAAGGACTCAATGATGAACTAGATGATACAGAGAAGAAGACATGTGTTGCTAAATTGTGTCGAGAGAATACCTTCCTAATAAAGAGGGAGTGTTGATGTATTTGTAACTTCAGAATGTATTCACTTGTATATCTTATGTATTGTACCCCAATGTTTATTCCAGGAATTTTTTGTAATGTATTTGAGTCATGTCATGCCTCGATTTTCCTATCAGGAGATTCAATAATGTAAACAAGTCATGTAAAGTCATTGTGGGTAACCCTCCTATTGTTCAAGGGTTAAAGTCCCCACAGTTGTGGGGCCCTAGGGTTATTAGACTATCCTAGAGAAGTCAGCCGTAGGTGAGTTATTGTAAGTTGGGGCAATAGTCCCCACCATTGTGTTAAGGTTAACCCTCCTTGTTGATCAAAGGGGCAAAGTCCCCACAAGTTGTGGGGCACTAGGGTTATTAGACTCTCCTAGAGATGTCGGCTCAAGTAAGTAATTGTTAAGTGAGGTCGACATGTTGGAGTGGACATTAAGTGAACGAAAGAATATAAATAGAGAGCAAGCCTCTCTATTTATCACACACACACTCACTCATTGGGGCGCATGAGTGAGAGAGAAGTTACTGGGACAAGAGAGAGACTACTGCTGTCGGGAGATCATCTTTATGTTTTCGGGTTTTACTTTTGGTGCTGATCCTATCTCTGAGGAAGTTGTGGGGTTTTATCCTTTATGGTTTCTCTGAGGAAATTTTTTTTCGTCTCTTGTCTCTTGTGTTTATTGTTGTGCATGTTATTCTATTGGTTAAAGATCCTAATATCATAATGCTAGCTTGAATGATAAAAATATAACATATGGATGATGATCAAAGTCAGGGAAGTTGGCATAAGGCTCAATAAGGCAATCAAAACTCATGATAATGCAATTACAACTTGACGTATAAAAGGGAGTCCTAGGGAAATGACCAATATAAAGGTCAAGAGGAGTATGAAACTCTTGCTCAAAGTCATGGTGGTACTATACAAAGGACTCCCACACCCAAAAGGAGAAATGTCGGCATGGGCACCAAATGAAAAACAAGATATAACTAGGGTACCCATGTATGGTAAAGCTCTACCATTCACAACATGTCACTTCTAAAAGCAGCAAAAAGGTTTTGTGACAAGATGGAATGGGTTTGTACCTATGGTTAAAATGAAATGGTCATAAGGTTATGCAAAATGCAAACAGATGTGAAACCTAACCTATATGTCAGTTTAGACATAATACCTGGAATAAGCATGAACGGGTCAAAGCCACGATCAAAACCACACTCAAAATGGATTCCTACAACATCAAATTAGTTCAGACTGCCAAAAAAGGACAGAAACGGTAAAAAACTATAGAAAGTGGGTAAAAATTTCAATTTTTTTCTATAAATAGTGATAAATTTAAAATTTTTCATACCATTTGAAAATTTTACCCAACATAGTGCATTTGAGCTCAGAACTTCAAAAGCAAATTCTGGGAGCATCGTCCAGCGGAATCCCTCCTCGTTTGATCCAGGTAGATTCTCATGCTCCTCCCTTTCATTTTGATGCAAATTTTCTCAAATTTCATGGGCTATTCAATTTTTTGAGCCATCCAAACTTATGCGTTTCGGCTCACGCAAAAATCAGGACTTTTTCTGCGTATAGGGCTCTCCATACGTGGAAAATGCATTGAAAGCTGTGTACATACACGTCTGTTTTGAAAACAGTCGCATACAGGGCCGCGAAGAAGGTTTTAAAGGGTAAATTTTGATAAAAAAAAACTTGGTTTTTGTGCAAGATGGTGTTAGAGTGGAGAGAAAGAGAGCACAGTGATGTTGAGGAAGTAGTGCAAGGTGATCTTATGGCTCAACAATCATTACGGGCATGTGTTTTGTACAAGTTTTGGTGTCTTGGAAGCCGAAGGGCCAAACCAAGACTACTCCAGCTATTGGTGGACTATTGGGATCTAGAATCTGAGACATTTCTGATAGATGGGATGTCGCTCAGCATTGAGGTTGAGGACATATATTTCATCACAGGTTTGTCTCAATGAGGGGAGATGGTGAACCTCTGATCTTGTGGGTCAGGAGGCGGGCTGACCATAGATGAGTACATAGCTGTGTACTTCTTTCCAGAGACGAAAAAGGTTGGGAGTCAAATACCGACAAACTCTATCTAGATTCTGGGGTTGAAGGCCATAGTTTTGGCACTAGGCAGGATTTTAGGGTTGGCTTCACTCCACTGGCAGGTCTCACGGCCAATGATGTTCTATGCGGTAGAGTGCATGTGACCTATAGTGTATGACTGCAGTACTACGTTGTTGAGCAACATGAAACAATAACTCAGTGACTGTAAGATGGGAAGGGTATGAAACTTTGGGTTCGACAGAATACTAAGCACATTTTTCTTTGACCGACTGCCATGGATAAGTCCTAAGGGTAGACATTGCTCCTCATGGAGTTTGGGATCCAGCCCAACGACGCAGGGAAAATGTCATGCGCAGATTGGGTGGAGTTAGGGTGGCTAACCCCTACCTAGCAGATTTCTTTCCATGGTGGTGGAGACAGATCGTCGCCATAGAAGACTACCCCTATGCAGGGATAGACTTCCGTGAAGACCTAGATATTTCGCTACCACTAGGAGCAGCTTATGGTGACATAGGTAAAGAATCCCAAGCCCACTTTTTAAGTTTTGAATTATTTAAATTCTTGTGTTTTTTGATATACTAACTCAAAAGACATGTTTTTGATGTGATGACATGTAGTAACAATTTGTCATGTATATGTAGATGGAGGACCACGACGACTAGATGGCTTCCCTCGTCATCGACAGAGGAGAATAGGAGATGATATCATGGGTGCAGATGCGGAGCAGACGCTCCAAAGCATCCACACAAACTTTGTTTGTTTGACACACAGGGTACCCATGGTGCAAGTCAAGGACTTGCCTGAGGCCATGCAACACCAGATGGTTGCTGTACCACGAGCATGGCTTTGACTATTCCAACGGCTACCTATATCCGTAGTGATCTATCATGATCAGAACCCCCCTCCACCTCAGGCTTAGAGACCTGAGTGTATTCATTTTTGTATGACCATGTAGTATATTTTGGTGGCTAGGAAGCCCCAATTTTGTATATGACACTTATGTATTATGACGTCACATTTTGGATGTTAATGATTTTTTTTTATGATGATCAATTTTATTTTATTTACATGTGTGTAAAATGTGTGTTTGTGATATGCTTATGGTCTATGAAACAAATGCCAATCTAACACATAGTTAGCATATGAGTCAGCAACTTNGGATGTATGCTATATTCTCAAATTGTCGTTCTAGCAATCTAACACGTAAGAATCTTCGTAATAATGTCAGATCCCTAATACAATACAAGCCATTAAGCTATGAAACCACTAACTGTGAATCAAGATGTACCTCAAAAGAATGAACACCATGTGAAATGGAATCACACAATATCTCAATGATGACACTATATTCAACAACATTGTTTGAATAGGGTCGTAAACATACGCCTCCTGAAGACAATACTTGACCCATAGGAGTATAGATCACCCAAGTAGCCGAAGCTGAGTTTTGAGTATGGCGGCTAGCACCATCTGGGAATCCTATGTGAATGGAAGAATCCATCGACATCTTCCATAAGAAACGAAATCTAATCAACAAACCTGAGCACCATAAGAAAACCTAACTATGCAATGCAAAAATGTACAATAATATACAACAATCAACCCTGGCTGAATATCATGCATAGGATTTTTTGAGATAGACTCCCATTTCTAGGTTCTGCCAAGGCTGTACCTTCACAATCATCTAGCTCATAGATGCCTTTCTCTAAGACTAGTTTAACCACGTAAGGACCATGCCACATGGGATTAAATTTCCCTGCCCCCAAGGGTTCCTTAGCTTGATCCCACAAAAGGACCAAGTTTCCTTCACTAAACTTCCTCGGATGGACAGACTTATCATATTGGACCTTGACGTGACGCTTGTTAACCTCTAGGGCCACTAAGGCATCTCGACGCTGCTCATCAAGCTTCTCTAAGTGGACCAAATGCTCTTTCAATGCGGAAGTGTCAGGTTAAATATCCACAGCTAGCTTTGGAGAAGGGATTTCGCATTCAACCGGTATAACTGACTCCACCCCTTGCACAAGTTGATATGGAGAAAAATCGGTGGCAGTCTTAATCGCGGTTCTATAGGCCCACAAAGTAGGATATAACATGATATGCCAATTAGTCTTTGTTATCAACCCAAATGGCACTTCTCTTTCTAAGTGCGGACATTCCTTATGTTGGTACACAAAAGGACATCTGAGGATTGAAGTTTTCCAAAACACTATAGATGGGCATGACTTGGGATGCATTTACCCTTGAACCAGCTTGCCATATTATTTTTATAAGTGTTGAGTTGCGTATGCGACTATCTCCATTGCGACTCGCGTACGTATGCGACTATCTCCATTGCGACTCGCGTACGTATGCGACTATTGCCATTGACAACTCACGTAATGTACGTGACTATCTACATTGCAACCCACGTACATCAGCATACGTGGGTTTCCTTTAAGCAACTCACGTGTCATACATGGGTTGCCTATATTAATAGTTGCCTACATCTTGATTTGACATTAAAAATATAAAATAAGATTAATGGAGATTAGTTGGGACTTAATCATTAACTATCCTAACTGTTTCAACCTCCTCAACCTTCGAAACTACTTTATTTCCCAAAGTATAAATAGAAGCCATGGGGGGGGCATTAATCAATCAAGTTTGGAGAGCAAAGTTATGCTGGTGGTATATCTTCAGAAGTCTTGGAGAGCAAAGTTATGCTGATCTTGTTGATTCATAAGATCTTGGTATATCTTCTGTTAGATTTTTATAATTCAAGTTATCATTATGATCTTAGGATCTTTAACTGAGAGAATAACATGCACAACAATAAATACAAGAGATAAGAGACACAAAGAATTTTCCTTGGGAAAACCATAAAGGAGAAAACCCCGCAACTTCCTCAGAGATAGAATCAACACCAAAAGCAAAACCCAAAAACATAAAGATGATCTCCCGATAGCAGTAGTCTCTCTCTTGTCCCAACAACTTCTCTTTCACTCATGTGCCCCAATGAGTGAGTGAGTGTGTAATAAACAGAGAGGCTCAATCTCTATTTATATTCTTTCGTTCACTTGAAGCCCACTCCAACATGTCGGCCTCACTTAACAATTACTTACTAGAGATGACATCTCTAGGAGTGTCTAATAACCCTAGTGCCCCACAACTTGTGGGGACTTTTCCCCTCTGACCAGCAAGGAGGGTTATCCTTAACACAATGGTTGAGACTATTGCCCTGACTTACAATAAATCACCTAGGTTCGACTTCTCTAGGATAGTCTAATAACCCTAGGGCCCCACAACTGTGGGGACTTTAACCCTTGACCAATATGAGGGTTACCCACAATGACTTGACATGACTTGTTTACATTATAGAAACTCACGATCGGAACATTGGGGCATGACATGACTCAATTACATTACAAACACTTCCTAGAATAAACATCGGGGTACAATACATAAGATATACAAGTGAATACATTCTGAAGTTACAATCACATAAACACTCCCTCTTAACTAGGAAGGTATTCTCTTGACACAATTTATCAGCACAAGTCTTCTTCTCTGTATCATCTGGATCATCATTGAGTTCTCATTATCTTCATTTTCAAGTCATCTTCATCTTCAAGTCATCTTCATCTAGATCTGGATCATCATCACTGGATCTAGATCATCACTGGATCTGGATCATCACTGCTGGATCATCATCACGGGTGCTATCTCATGATTCTTCTTGTCATAGGAAGTTCTACAGAGCCAACCTTTTTTCATGCTTGTTGTAGGCTTAGCCTCCATGTAGGTCTTCTTCAGCGCTTATATCTGACCCTAAGTCAGAATGACCCGCCCATCACTTACATCTGACCACGAGAGGAGCACATCCAACACAATGTCAGAAAGGCACTCCCAACACTCACATCTGACCATGCGAGAACACATCCCACAACCCTGTCAGAAAGGACCAGCACTTACATTCACCAACATGATAGGACACACCTATTATCATCTGTGAAAAGGCACAACACTCACATCCACCAACATGATAGGACACACCTACTATCATCTGTGGAAAGAATCAACACTTACAATCACCGACATGGTAGGACACACCTACTACCCTTTGTGAAAAGGCACAACACTCACATCCGATGATGCGGGAACACATCCCACAACCCTATTGGAAAGGCTCAACACTTATATTTATCCATGCGGGAGCACATCCTGCAACCATGCTAGAAGGGCTTTCAACCCCAGGTTGAGGATTCCTGGTAACTGACCAGGTGCCTCCATTCTCCCAGAGAATGGAATCAGCGCTTATATCTGATCAAGTGGGAACACATCCCTCAATCATATGAGAATGGCCATACACTGATATTTGATCATGTGAGAACACATCCCACAGTCATATCAGAATGGCCCTGAGTCCCAGACTGAGCTTTCATGATAACTCACTAGGTGCCTCTATTCAAAGAATGGCAATAGCCCTTATATATGATCATGTAGGAACCAATCCTACAGTCATATCAGAATGGCTCAGCACTCATATTTGACATTGAAGGAACCAATCCTCTCACCATGACAGAATGGCTCATCCCTTACATCTGACCATGGAAGGAACCAATCCTATCACCATGTCAGAATGGATCATGGACTCATCACTTCCCTTTGGAGGGAACCTCGATCTGTAGAACACCAAGCTTCTCCCTGAAGTATTCAAAATTCACTCCAGCCAATGGCTTTGTCAACACATCAGCTATCTTTTCATCTGTCGCAACATACTGGAGCTTCACTGCTCCTCTCTACATCATATCCCTAATATAGTGATACTTGATCTTGATATGCTTCGACTTGTCATGCAACACCGAGTTCTCCGAAAACTTCACATAACTCTGGTTGTCGTAATGTATACAAGTAGCATCCACCTGGAGATCAAATAAATCAGACAATAGCTTCTTCAGCCATACTGCCTCACAACTAGCTGAACAAGATACGACATACTCTACTTCAGCTGTACTCAGTGCCACATAGGATTGCTTCCTGCTAAACAAAGAGATCACACCTAATCCCATACTGAAGCAACACCCTGAAGTGCTCTTCATATCGATGGCACTGCCTGCCCAATCTGAATCAACATAACCTTCTAGGTTAATCTTTTGATTCACCTCATACTTGAGACCATAATCAACTGTACCCCTCAGGTACCTCAGAATATGCTTTGTAGCAATCAAGTGAACATGTCTCGGATCTATCAGGAATTGGCTCAAGGTGTTCACAGCAAAGCAAATATCTGGTCTCGTTTTCATCAGCTACATCAGGGACCCAATCATCTGATGATACATCGTAGCATCAACCGCTTCTGATGAAGCATCACTCAATAGCTTCAGGTTCAATGCCATAGGTGTGGTTATGGCCTTGCAGTCCATCATCTTGAACCTCTTTAGGATCTCTACTGCATACTTCCCTTTTTCGAGGAATATTCCATTCACATTTTTCCACACCTCCATGCCTAGAAAATAGTGCATCGACACATAATAGGAGCATCATTGGTCTTCCGCCTTCAACCTTGAAGCAAAGGTTGGAATTTGCTTTACTCTAAGTAAAGCCTAGAGTCATCAATAATCTATCCATCCTATTGTACCATGTTGAACCTCAAGATCTTCTGCAGTCACTCCCTCTAAAGCATCATACTCCTTCTGTCTTCCGTACTCTATGCATTGAAGTATTCTGTAATGGAGTGACAAATAGCTTACTCTGCTACTAATATTCTATGTATCCATCTAGGGTCACTGGATACCAAGATCCTCTATCTTTGAATCTTTTCAAAAATTCTTGTCGCACCCATCTGTGAGCTTGTCATCCTTTATAGGCTTTCATCTTCAACCTTGTAGGAAAGGTTAAGGTATTAATCAAGCTCATCATGTATGTGTTATCCCATGGGTGTCTTTTGAACTCATACAAGGCCTTCTTTCAGTTGCACACATGATTCTGCCTGTCATGTGTCTCAACTCCCACTGGCTGCAAATGTCTCTTTGTAGTCTATGCCTTCTTTTCGTGAGAAGCATCGTGTTACGAATCTTGCCTTGTATCCCACAATGTTTCCGTCTACTGCATGACAGAACTACGAACTTCCCTTCACGTATTGATACTGCATCCTAGACATCATTCTTCTTGAACTGGTTTTCTCTTTCTTCTTGGTTACTTCTTCATAGCTTGAAGGTTCTGCATCAATGATGTCACTGCATTCGTCATATTATTCTTCGTCTTTGAACTGTCGTCACTTGTTCTTCGGAACAAGTCTCATTCTTCTTTGCTTGCAGGCGATTATGTATGTGATCTTTCCTACAAGTCAAATGCATTATTTGTATGGTTAGAAACATTTCATAAGGTATATTCATAATTAAAAATTCTTATACATAAATATATGATCATGCAACTATTTTAGCCAATACAACATTCATCCATATCTCACGGAAACTTTTCTAGATGCGTTCCATCTTTACCAGAACAACATTGAGATTGTGCACTAATCCAATATTTCAGCAAGGAGGTTTCATTCTAGATAAGTAGCAATGGAGATTTGTATAGAACCATGAGCTACTTACCCATCACATGCATATTAGTAGTATACTGTCATTAATGCAAACATTCTATCATGCATAATACATCAACTAAATATAAACAATTGCATAACAAAACAATATCATGAAATGACAGTTGAATACTTATCTTTATTTACTTTCGTGGGTAGACTCCTTCTTGAGCCTTCAGCTTCATCGTCTTATTCATTCATAATAGCATCGTTTCTTATCCAAATGCTAAGATGGATAAGAGGTTCTTCAAGAGTTGAGATCTTTATATTCCTTATTGCTTGAGGGATCTTCTTTGAATCGTGAAATCTTTATCTTTAGTTGCTCCCATCTTCTTTTCTCTTATTATGAGTTGAGCTTCTTCTTGTGTGTGCTCTTCCCGGAGCCTTTTTGAAAGTAATCACTTCCTTCTGGCACACATTCCTTGAATAAATGAATCCCATGATCCTGGGAGGCCATTCAAGGTGGCTATCACCAGTTCTGCATGCTTTACTTCTTCTTTTACCTCTTCAATTTGTTCTTTGATTTGAGAGACCCTTGTAAAGTATGACTGTATGATCTCTGCATTCTGGATCTTCACATTCTTCAACTGGTTTCTTAAGGTCATATTCCAATGTATGTTCTTCCCTTCAAATAGCTTGGTCAAGGAATCAAACATCTCTTTCGGTGTCTTTAGGGGAGACACTGGTGGTACAAGGTGATCCATGATTGAATCAACAATTATCTTCTTAGCCTTGACCAAGTTCTTCTTGTGTAAGGCATTGAGCCTCATCTCCCTCTGGAACTGGAACCTCTCTACTCATGTAGGTGTCCAATTCATTTTCTTCAGAGAGATCATATACTTCCTTGCTTGGAAGTTGTCAACTTCACCAATCTTATCATCAAGCTGATGTAATAGATCACTTTTAAATGAGAACCTCAAATCAAAATAACAAAAGATTAGATCTTACCGATTTGAGGTGTCCGTCCTGGTTCCGGCGCTGGCTGATCTAGGGTTTGTCAGAGAAACCCTAATTTTCAAAACTTGGAATCTTTTAGATATGATTGGATAGAAAGATAGATCTCCTCAAGTTGAGCTTTCCAATGTACTCCTTTTCTGAAAACAGTGGAGGGAAGCTCCCGGAACATGAAGCCCTAGTTTACCAATTTCTTCTGCAGAAATGCCTGATACTGTTTCTGCGGTATCTCTGAAATTACTACTCCTCTGTGTCTGAAACTTTGCAGTGACGTATCCTTGCCTATCGATATTTCAACACAATATATTTCATTAGAATTGGTTTCACCAATTGGGACTTATGATCATTTTCCCAAGGTGACCTGTTACAGGACTGTTCAAAACAGAGAAGTTGTACGAACTGCCATGTGTCATTGTTTCATCTTTTGAGTCTGAAACTCGGACCACAAAAAGTAAAGTTCGGTCCCTTTCTGGACTATCTTCAGAAATTTCATTTGGACATTTTTAGCCCAAGATATAGCAATTGTCCCCAGGTGTCTTGTTTAGGGATGAATCCTGGAAGAGGCTAGAACCCTAACTTTGAGGGATCATATCTCCCATAATATAGAGAATCTGAGGCTGAAGTTTGGACACAATGTAAATAAGGAATTTTATCTTTGGCCTGTGAAATTTTTAGCTCTCGAGCCTTCTCCAGTTTCGAGATATAGCGAATCTAGCAAAAATTATCATTTTTAGTATTTTAGGGTTTTTTCAGCTCGGGGTCAAACTAGGGTTTGACTTTCCCGGAGTTATACCCAACCAAAAAATATCGACCCAGGTCTCTAAAATTTGATTTTGATGAGGACAGAAATCCTATGCTAGGCTCACTCAAAAATTCCTCTTCTGTAAGAAGCCCTAATTTCCCGCACCAAAAACTGAAAATGCTCGGAATCGAATTTCGCTTCGATAGAAAGATGCGCCCTTCAATGGAGAGTCAGCCTAGCATATTTTTGCTGATGGATTGTGAAGAGAGACCCAAAAATTAAGAAGCACTAGCTTCTGTAGCTGCACAATTTCTTCTTCTCAGGTTAGCTCTGATTCCATGTTATATTTTTATAATTCAATCTAGCATTATGATCTTAGTATATTTAACTGAGAGAATAACATGCACAGCAATAAACACAAGAGACAAGAGACATAAAGAATTTTCCTTAGAGAAAACATAAAAGAGAAAACCCCACAAATTCCTCACAGATAGAATCAACACCAAAAGCAAAACCCAAAAACATAAAGATGATCTCCCGACAGTAGTAGTCTTTCTCTTGTCCCAGCAACTTCTCTTTCACTCATGCGCCCCAATGAGTGAGTTTGTGTGTAATAAATTGAAAGGCTCACTCTTTATTTAGACTCTTTCATTCACTTCAAGCCCACTCCAATATGTCGTCCTCACTTAGCAATTACTTACTAGAGACGACATCTCTAGGAGTCTCTAATAACCCTAGTGCCCCACAACTTGTGGAGACTTTTCCCCTCCGACCAACAAGGATGGTTATCCTTAACACAATGGTGGGGACTATTTCCCCGACTTATAATAACTCACCTAGGTTTGACTTCTCTAGGATAGTCTAATAACCTTAGAGCCCCACAAGTGTGGGGAATTTAACCCTTGATCAATAGGGGGGTTACCCACAATGACTTGACATGACTTGTTTACATTATATAAACTCCCGATCGAAACATCAGAGCATGACATGACTCAATTACATTACAAACACTTCCCGGAATAAACATCAAGGTACAATACATAAGATATACAAGTGAATACATTTCGAAGTTACAATTACATCAACATGTTCCTCATTTTGAACTCCGGATGTAGAAACATCCTTCGTAATGTAAGGTAACAACGATTTGAGGAACCATTCAAGAAGCAACTCTGGTGGTATAAAGGATTTGATTAACTGTTTCCATCTATGCCACTCTTGAATATGATCCGAAATGTGTGTGGCTTTATTTTGCCGGAAGGTCGACAAGAATTCGGTGCCGACGTCATAGCGTACGGGTAGTTGGAAATGATTAAGGAAAGTCAGAGCAAGATCATCAAACGTAGCATAAGCCTCCCCCGGTAACCCTATATACCATTTCGTCGCAGGGCTCATTAGGGTGCGTTGAAATATCCTCAAATGAATGGAATCATCATGTAAGGAATTGGAAGAGCTCCAAAGGTAGAAAGTGGTGATATGCTCACCAGGGTCTTCACCAGCCTTACCTTTGAACTTGGGAATGTCCAAAGGAAGCTTGGTAGGGACTTCCGGCCATGCCGGGTCATGAGACACATGATCATTCATCAATCTCGACAAGTCAGGTAAGTTCAATGTCACAAGGAAAGGGAGCCTAGGTTGAGCCGGTCGATTCCATGCTCCCTGGTAGTTTTGATTCATGTAAGGTTGATTGCTATAAATACCATGGCCTTGGCCATAATAACCTCCTCCCATTTGACCCATGTAGGGCTGCATGGAAGAATTGTGATGTGGGGTACCTTGATTATGAGGCACTACAAAGCCATAATTAGAAGAGTAAGCAGGTTGTTGATACTCGTACCCATAGGGTTGGTAGTTTTTTCCATACTGCGGTCCATAAGAATGTCCTTGAGAAGCTCCATAAGGTGTTCCATGGAATGTACCATGAGAAGGTCCATAGTTTGGTATAAGGGGAGCTCCACGAGGTGGAACATGAGATGATCCAAAAAAAGGTACATGACATGCTGACACAACAAGAGGTACTCGGATCTGAGATATAATTGCGTTAGCAGTCGCAGAACGAACATGGATAGTAGCAACATTCTAGCCTGAAGGCCCGTGTGAATTAGGAGGAGGATGAGTCGTTAAAAACACATTTGAAGGAATGGGGTTCGAAGACGAAGGGACATGTGAAGGAATGTAAGTGGTGTTCCCAATTTTCACTCATCTTGGTCCTAGTATTTGAATAGGATTACTAACACTAGGCCTAGAAGGAGCATGTGAAGACACCTCCACCACTGGGATGGAAGGTGCAATGTGACTAGTGACCCCAAACCTCTCCGCATGGAGAAGATTGGGAGTGCCCTCAGGCGTAGTGCCAGGGTCAATTTCCAACTCAACATGATATTTCAGATCAGGCTTAGGGATATTAGGTATGTCATATCTAACATAACTAGTACTTGTGGGTTCATAGTGAGTCTCGTCGCCTGAAAACCAATACCGACGACCTGTGAATGAGGGATCATAACCAAATCATGAAGGATTCTTATGTGAAGGATCATATGTGCTAGTAGGATCTTCCTCCCCAACCTCATGAGGTGGAGAATACATCTCTGGAATCTCATCCTCATGATCTCCCATGGTGTGTGAATCAAAGTGAGAATTAGTCCGCCTAGAATGTCTGGTTCTCTCTCCCAAAGGAGGAGGAGACGTGGAAGGTGGAAGTCCAACTAAATGATGAGAACAGCGAGGGTGCCACGCCCGAATCCAAAATGACTCAAAAAATAAAAAGACATTATCTAATTATGTAAACCCTAGGAAAACTAGCGTGCACATAGCATAGGGCCTAAAAATGTAAATCCAAATCATAAGCAAACCAAGGGTAGGATATGTGAGCTCCCGAATGAAGCAGGTATGTCTCACCTAGGAGAGGCTTGAGACTCCCATACACAACAAGCAGAGGTTCGTAACCAATTATAGTGTCCCTTAGATTCAACGCATATAGCGACTGTGTTGTCTGACCCCTACATGGCCAGGACACCTGCAGAATAACCTCTGCAAATACCCCCTCGATAACCTAAGTAAGGTAACTAAGGTCACCTCGATATAATCAATTCTCATGTAGACAATTGCAGGCGGGATTGACCGTATGGGTAGGGTAACAAAGCTCGAATCCTGGAAGCACAACTAGTATCCCAGGGGTGCACCATCCAATACCTCAAAGGCCCCTAGATACAAATACAATCTTGGAAATATCTCTAGTGCTAATCAATTACGATCAAGGGTCATCCCAATCATAATTTATCACATTGCCTCATGCTTAAATCCCTTGTAAGAGGAGGATCTTGAGAAACACTAATTATATAAAGGATTTCACACTCTCACCTGGAAAAACACCTAATTGTTTCGTTTAGTGGTCTTGGAGAATTAACTCACAATGAACTATTCCAAGACCCTAAAACCTAGTTTTGTTGGTGCACCCTAGAAAAGAAAAGAGTGTAATTCATTTTATTGTGCGTTGATTTTAATTGGCGTTATTACTGAAAGAGTAAATGGTCGTGCAACTATTGATGTTATGACATAACAAGAAGTAAAATGCACACCTAACAATCAATGCAAATGCACTGTGTCAAATGAAAAACAGGGTATGATACTATGTGAAGTGCAAAATTTTTCCTTCAAATGTATATGCAATCATTCCTATATGAAAATCTGACTAATATTCACCAAGCGAACCTATTGTAAGTACCATGCTAATGCAAAATGCAAAGAATGCATAACTATGCAAAAAGCAAGATGTTTTTTGTATTTTTGAATTAAATGAGATAAAAAGCAAAAATATGACTCTACCACCCTTAGATTCTGCAACCACTCATAGACAGCATCTAAGAAAAATAATAAGGAAAAAGAGACCTAATGCACTAATCTCAAAACAAAAAATAGAAAATTAAATGACAAGAACATTTTCAAAAATCAAATAAAAAAGAGTCTCTGGTCAGAAACATAGGGGAGATACAGACTCCAGAAGCATCAAAGAAGACTCAACAATCATCCAAACTCACCCAGCAACACTTAATCTTCCCAAAAAAGAAAAAAATCAGGGCATATGTGACTGTTCTCAGTAAACCTGCATACATATGCGACTATTCTAGGAAAACCCACGTGTACATGCAACTGTGAAAGAAAAACATGTGTACATGAATAAAAAGAAAGAAAAATAAGGTAAATGGACAAACTAAGACAAAATTTTCTCCTACAGGACACTACTGGGCAATCATGCCCCCAGACCCGACACAGAAATAGAGAAATTAGAGCAATACAAGCACATTGAATGCCGAAAACCCCCAAAGAAAAATAACTAGGAACCTCCCCACTATGGTCGCCAATTCTGTTACAGAGAAAATTTCCTATGTCTTGGGGTGTACCACAACAGACAGAGAAACCGCAGAAATCAATTCGTTCGTGATATGCAAGAGAAATAAAACATTTAACACTAAAGTATCTCAAATCATACCTTATTCCAGATGGTTGAAGTAGATCCCCGTTGAGCTTTTTCCAATCCCGATTGCGTTAGCAATTCACTTTCAACAACAGTAAACAAGGAAAGCATGCTATATAATATAGTGTTAGGCCTAATCTAGAATATATAATCAATAATGCATAAGCAATTAAACGCATCCATGGATTCAATATTCATTTAAATGCACATCATTGGACACTAGAAAAGATATTTCTATTAATAAAATCAAAGATTATAGAAGTGACAACCTATGTCTGCATTTTTGCAAATCGAAGAAACTGAGTCCTCCACCTGAGCCTCCACCACCACGGGGACTTCACTTAGTGAACATCTCACATAGCACGTGCAATCGTGGGATATTAAAGAATACCCTTAATTTTGAGAGATATTGACCCAAACTCTTTTTGTTGAAACCCCCTCCCAATACTTAAAANTCATACCTCAGTCCTTATAAACTACCCTGCCCACCCCCATCTTAAACCCCTCATCCACCCAATACCTGCAATATATTGGTTCAATTTTTAATAATTTTAAAACCCACAATATGAACTAACATGATAGGATATTGGTCAACAAGTGAAGCCCCCGTGTCCACCACCTCAATCCTTCATCTCTCGATAGCAAGCTCACAAACAAAGGCAAGCTTGGGAAGAACAAAAAGTGCTGTAAGGGACAAAGGGATGCAGACTCAAGTACAAGCAAGATACGACAACAATAGACTATATTTTTCTTACTCTTCAATTCCTCCTCCTCAATGTATCCAAGGGGTTCCTTATATAGTGCTTCAATGGGGTAATGGAAGGTCAAATCCAAGTGATCTCGAAGAATATTGAAGGCCAAGAGACAAGTGAATCGGATCCACATCAAGGAAAACTCCAAAAATATTTGGACTTGTGCACACATCCTGATGTACACAGGTTTAAGGGTAATATCTGTGTATATACGTGAGAAATGGATTAAAAGTCTAGTACAACAAATAATAGGTGTTTTTAGGGATGATCTTGGAAACATCAAGGATACAAAAATGGTCCATGGGGTCCAAAGAGTCTGCAGAGGGACATGGAAGGCCATAAAAGTGTGATCAACCATGTGTGGTAAAATCAGCTGTAACACTCATCCCAAACATCAACTCCACCGGTATCCATGCCACCTACTATTGTTCCAATCACAACACTTAACCCCAACCACAAAGAATGGTCCATTCAAGGTCGTTTTATTGCAAAGACAAACATCCATGAATACACCAACCAAAAAGTTCCAGGGAAACTATTTGGATTTAACCTTCTTGACTGTTTTGGAGTAGAAATCCATGTCTTTTCATTTAACAACTTTTTTGACTCCTTCTATTCCAAAATTGAAATATGGACTGTCTACACTATCTCAAATGGCACAATCAAAGCAACTAACCCAACATATAACCATTTGAACAACCATTTTGAGATTGTCCTCTCTTATATGTTAACCATCCAACCTTACCTACATGCCTTCCCCTCAATTCATGTACATTCCTTCCACTTTAAAACCATCAATGACTTTCAAGCTTCACTGCTAAATTGCATGGTTGACCTTATTGGCATGGTAATATCTGTCTCCCTTGCGTTAACAATTTGGAAAAAATATGGCTTTGAAACCAACAGGAGGATTGTTTCCCTTAGAGACACATCCTGCTTTAGCATAGATGTCACACTTTGGGGCCATCATTGCCACAATGAGGGATCACATCTCGCTTCATTTTAATCCTTTGATCCACCTCTCGTCCTTGTAATCAAGGGTGCTCGTCTTACTGATTTAATGGAAGAACACTTTGAAGTGTTCCAAGTACTATCCTAATTATAAATCCAGATATTTAGCCAACCCGCATCCTTAAAAAATGGTTCACTGAGAGTGGTTTCTGTGCAGCTTCAAATTCATTGAGTCAAAAATTTACCTGCTCCATGTCTTGAACAAATCCATAGAAAACAATATTTGAGTTGCAAGCCATGCAACCCTCTAATAAGGCATTATGGTTCTTCGTACTTGCTTCCATTGCTGCCATTAACATGGATGAATTCCACTTCCTTGCATGCCCTCTCTTTGTTGATGGCATACAATGCATGAAAAAAATTTCTCATTGGGTTCCCAACACTTGGCATTGCATCAAATGTGATGGTGAGTTTTCAGATTGTGATTACAGGTAGATGTTGAATTTTTCCCTGCAAGACCACATCAGCCATATCAATGTTGGCACGACTTTTAATGATGTGGAAAACCAACTCCTTAGCGCATCTACAAAAGAGTTGTGCCTTCTTTCCACAGAACCGTCTTCCTTAAATGATTTATCTCTAGAAATAACCTCACGACATTACCTTTTCACCTTATCCATTAAGACAAAGACTTTCAATGCGACTGGAAGAATGAAAACAACAATTGTTATCTTTGAGGAGGTTCCTTATGCCTTTGGATCATCCATTCTCCTCGAATAAATACATTCACTTACATCTTGTAGTCAATCTGTTGCACGTCGTCTTTGACCTTATATAACAACCCTTTCTCTCTACCCAACACCCATTCACATCCTCCTCCCATAGTTTCCAATTACCACACTCCTTCATTCTACTTGTATGTATTCTATACATATTTTCCCACCTACAGAGCCTATGTTTCCAATGATTTCCACTTCATCTCCATTAAAGTATTTCCTTCCACTTCATCGCTATCATTTTCTCTTTTCCCATGCCCTTTCCTACTTTCATGCAGGGTTCTACCAATATATAGTGATACATTTTCATTACTGTTTATTGTAATTATCTACTATTTTTTTATGATCATATGATTATATATGTTATAAAATACATTAACTTGTATCTATTTTGAACTGAGACTTTAAATGGTTCATAGACACTATACTTCTCTACATGCGTGCAACCAATGGTGCATGTTTTATTACATGGATACGATGTTTGGTATTGTATGTATATTGTTCTTTTATATACTGTGTTTTTTTGTTCTACATCTCAACTACATATTTATGATGGAAATTTGTCAAACAAATGCTTTCCACATTATTTTTTTCTATACCTTTATATGGATTTTAGTTGTATATTTAGAAATACATTTTTCAATGTGGAATGCCTTTATTTATATAATACATGTGCTTCCATTTTTCCCTTTACTTACCTTATTTATAACATGCAACCCGCCCATTAATGTCTTCTACAGGGTTACCACAAACTTGTTTTCCCTCAATGTACCTATGACATCCAATACTGGAATTGAACAAAGAAATTCACGACGATTCATTATTTATGGCCACAACAAAGACCATCTCAACACAAAATGACATCTTTGTTATTGATCCACACATCCCGCCATCACTTCTGGAACCACCCCATCACATAACTCATCACTAATCCAATTTGCTCCACCTACAATCACATCCACTCCTGCACTTGCAAAACTCAATGCTCCACCAATGCACACATTTTCTACACCCCCCTTCCACCCACCCCATCCATTGCCCCCTTAACAGATGCTCAACGTCGCTTCCTTAAAATACTAGATCACCTACATCTAATTCAAAATTTCTCCATCTGCCAAGAATCATATCTAGGCATTAAAAGTGTTAACCCAAAAAATCCCCCAGTAAGCTCTACATGACCTACACCACCTAAAGACATCCATTACACTACCCTCATTTGACCCCCACACCCTTGCAAATGCTAAAAACCATCAAAAGGGCTTAAAAATCCCTAAAAAGAGCCAAAATAGCTCTCATAGGGTCTAAAACCTCCAAAAAGGGGCTAAAATCCCTCAAAGGAGATTAAAACCCCCAAAGGAGCTGAGAATTGGGAGAAATGGGCTTAAAGCCCAAAAAAGGGGATAAAGCCCTAACCAGGGGCTTAAAACCCTAAAATCTCAAGAAAAAACTATAAAAAGAGGGGTGGGGGTCATTCTCAAAACACTCCTTCTCTCCCTATCGTTATGCTACCCGTGTGAATGCCTTGAGACCCTTTGCCTCTCAAGCCATTCACCCTCCCTCTCCTCCATTGCTCCATTAGCCAAGCTTTCATCCCAAAGAGAGAGAGGTGCTTCCAAAGCTAGGGCATGGTGGCCCATTTTCACCTACATAGAAGGTATAATCTTTGTTTTGTGTCATTTTAATTATGGTTTTCTAACATCTTTTACTTGCAGGTTTGTTGTCTAATGCTTTGTTACAGGTTTCCATTGATTTCTTGTAGCCATTCTTGCTTTCTAACCATTTCTTGCAGGGTTTCCATAGCTTGTCCCTAACCTTGTTTGTAGGTTCTCTTCCAAACTCAAAGAAACCATACCCTTCAGTCCTATAGATGGAAGGTAGTCGTTTCTACACGTAGCCAGGGTTTTCCCTAAGCTACATATTGGCGACCATACTGGGTCGATCCCACGGGATCCCTGGGATTTTTGTTTTCAATATTTTGCTTACTTAGTTTGATAGATATTTGATTATTTGGGTTGATAGATCTGTTTATTTCATTTTTGTTATTGTTTCGGCCACAGTACCAGTTACTGTTCGTTGTTCTTTGATTTGCAAATTGTTCAACTATGCAAAAACGCCCGAACAAAATTTCTGAAAATTCACCTATGTTCAGTCTCGTTTTCTGCCCAAACAGTTGATCCATTTGCGAGTCTACTTGTGATAGGGGTAAAAAGACCCATTTTCGAAGTGCATTTTCAACCGTTCGAGGTAATTTCTCACAGTTTGATCACAATCCATTGCGCAAAAATAGGCCCTCTACAGGTGCGCGACCCATTTTTCTTTACTTTGTATGAGCATTTTAACTTTTTGGGCTTGCATGTTTGCTGCTATTTGGACTGTTAGTGCGGCTTAGCCGCCTTTGTCCAGCATTCTGTTTTCATTTTCATACTATTTGTGTAAATCACTGTTAAAATTTAACTAGTTAGTGGTTTAATGAATCTTCTTAAGGCTTGCATAAGAATACTGTGGGTTAAATTTAAGTTCTTAATTGGAAATTAACTCCTTTCCTGGCCCTTCCTCCTCTACCTAGTCATCACCCTTCAGGGTATTCCAGGATAAGACAAAGGGTGAAGCTCGTATAGTAATAGGCACTTCATCTGTAATTTTTTGAGACCACTAAAAACGGGTGACTTGGAAGGTAGAGGGGGTGGAGACCGTTGGGGATTTCATGGAGTTCGCGTCCTCCCTGTTGACCGACCTTGCACTCAGAGAGTGACCTAAGGATATATAGATGGGATTAGTCCCATTGTGTTAAGAGCCCAACACTCTTTCCTGGTTGAAGAGAAATACAGGTGTAAGGAAGTCACCTAGTCAGGCTACCATAGTTCAGATTCAAGTATGGCATGTGTTTAAATTTTTGTTTATAATTTAATGCTTTCATAAACAACTTATCCATGATATAAGTGATACAATAAACCAAAAAATATCTATGGAATATTCATAAACCATACAAGCAACCACCAAGTATAACAAAAATACAATGGACATGCACACAAATCATACCAAATAAAACAACCAAACTAAGTTCATGACGCTAAGCTAGCCATTAAAATTTATAATTTACACTAATTCAAACACTTGCAATCTTTGAGGACATAAGTCCTTGACTGCCTTAACCATGGCTTAGCCATAAGTTTCTTGGGCTCAGCCCAGAAACTCACTGTGAGGAGTACCACGGGAACCCCAAAGTAGCTGGTCGCTGAGAGGAATTGCCAAGCAAAACGGGCAACGACCCCCACCGATTGACTAGCACTCCCGTGAGGAAAAAGCAAAGCGTTGTCTCTTGGCAGTCTTGGTGGCCGAGTGACCACCTGAAAGCCAATAGGAAGCCACTAAAACCAGGTTCCAAAATGTCACTACCATATTTCACCACCTGACATACCAACCAGACATAATTGATCCCCCACGATTTTCCTCATGACTAAGAGGCGATCCACCACAGTTTGGGTTCTTGAACTAACACCGTCTAGACCATTCTCGATGACCCTCTACACCATCAGAAGGCCACATAGCCTCTGATTCAGACTCAGAATCATACCAATCTGAGCCAAATCTACATACTGCACCATCTAGCCCCATGGTTGGTGTGAACCTGAGTCCATTTTTCGGCTTGGTGATTGGAAGTGGACCCACGTACCCCTGCTGGTGGCCCTAGCACTGTCATGCAACCTGTCATAGGTCAACTATCACCACCCATACTGACCAGTCAAACTGCCCCACATGTCATGCCTGGGGGCAATGTCCCTTCCACGCACACTATCCCATTTGGAAAGGCCTAGGGACAATGTCCCTTCCACTCACATTGTGCCACTTACCATACACAGCGGTAGTGGCCCATCCATAACTATGCCACAAGTACCCTCGATCATGCAGGTACATCATGTTCCTACAAACCCCACCACCATTGTTGCTCCATCACACATCAACCTTGGGTCAAACCTTCCTTTCATGGCATGAATCAACTTGCCTGACTTGGCTCGGTTAATAAATGACCCTATCTGCCATCAAAGCTTTTGGACTCCCATGCCAACCAAGATCCCCTCAGACATTCCCAAGTTTGAAGGGAAGGCAGGGGAGTGCCCCCAAAACCATATCATGATGTTTCACCTATGGTTCTCATCAAACAATATTGTAGATGATTCGATCAGACTCAGACTGTTCCAACACACCCTCATAGGTGCTGCAGCCAAGTGGTACATTGAGATACGACAAGCCAAGTACCCAGACTTCAACTCCTTGGCCTTTATGTTCCTGCAATATTTCCAGCTCCCCGTCAGATATCATGAAGGAGTGTAAATCTTGTTATCTTGCCGCCAAAACACTACGAACCACATCACCGACCACATCCATGAGTGGAGGTGACGTCGTAGCATGTTCAAGATCAAGCTTGATGACAGGATCTTCCTGGACTGGTTCTTGAAAACCTTATTGCCACCTATAGCCAAGGACGTCACCTCCGAATGTCCCTAAGCAGAGAAAGAGACCATCTTGAAGCCTCAACAGTTTGACCTCATTTATGCACAGTCTGGATACCTTTACACTGTCATTCCAGATGCTCCTCGTGCAGCCACCTCCTACCGGGATGTACCAGGGGAATCCCATGCTGCAGATGGCATCATAGGCTCTGTTTCCCACCAAACACAACATCACGCGACACCACCCATGACACCTTTGCACCCGAGCAACACCCCTAGTGTTGCCTACCCAAACCAATCTCCTGATAATTCAAGAATGATATCTCAATCCAGAGCTACTAGCTCCTATACACAACCTGCTCCACAACAACAGGCCCATGCACCTTCCTGGCCAGCACAACAATATTCAGGACAGATGACTAGATTTGTGGCACCACCAGCTCCTCAAGTCTACTATGCACCACCAGTGTAAGCTGCTCAAGTCCCCACCCCAGCCCCGTCGGCACCTCTGGGACAAGTGTTTGCTCAGCAGAATCGCCTCAACCCATTTTCCCCCAACAACCAACAAGGACAAGGAAGAAACAACCAAGCTAGGAATCGAGGTAACAACCAACCCCAAAGAGGCAACTAACAGCCTAAGTCCCCCCGCAATGCCTCTAACCCGCCAGCTAAAAATCCCCAACAACCCAATACGCCTTGACAAAACACCCCATTACAGAACAACAAACCATGCGAGCTATGCAATGTCTATGGGCACTACACCCATGAATGTCCGCTTATGGGATGCGCCAAAAAAATCCTCCATGACGAAGTCTAGCAAGGAAAGAATGCAGCTACCCAAACACAACAAAACCCATCACCATCGGGCCCTCCTCCAATGGTGCTCCAGAACTCGTTACTAGTCCAAGGATTGGTAACAACTGCACCCTTTCCCCAAACTGCTCCTGCATCCCACCCTGTACCACATTCCACGGAGACAAGAGTGCACCAACTACTACCGATGACAACTAAAGAGATCAACCTGCAGACTAGGTGGAACCAATACGAATCCACTACTGAAACCCCTGACACAACAACAACATCCACATCCAACACTACCAATGTTCATCTTCACCTTCCCCCCCCACCTGCATGACCACATCTCCCCTTCAGGCGCCTTGCCAACAACACTACTGCAAGGGCGATAGTTAACTATAGTATCGTTGATGACTTGGCCCAATCACCTATGGCCATGTCGGCTCTTGAAGTACTCAAAACGTGCCCAACACAGCAGAAATCCTTGCTAGCTACCCTTAGTGCCGTAGACCCCTCCGACTCCAGATTAATCACATTTAATTTGGATCAAGGAGAATCAAGAATTCCATCGACCATCGCCTTCCAGATCCCGGTGTCAATTCAAAAATTGGTTTTGCACTGGTGCATCATTGATGAGGGGGCATCCACTTGCGTCATGTCAACCTTGGTTTGGTAGAAACTTAGGTCCCCCATCTTACAACCGTCCACCACCACATTGCGTGCCTATGATGGCATTCCCACCAAATCCCAAGGCATCCTCCCGCACGTCCCCATCTCTTTTGGCAGGAAGACCGTCCTAATTGACATAGAAGTCATCAACGCTCAGTTAGACTACAACCTTCTTCTAGGACGTAGCTATATGTACGCGATGCGAGCTGTGGCATCTAGCGTCTTCCACCAAATGATGTTCCCTCACGATGGGAAAATCGTGATTGTCGACCAATTGACTTACCAAGATCCAAAATCACCAACATCACCAGCTAACGTTATTCCCACTATCGACACCACAGTCAACGGCACCACCACCCCATCATCCTGAATGTAGGCCTAGGGTTGTTCACCGACACCTCTATGAAGACTTCCTTCCCCTTAGTGTCACCACCATCTCTGCCAAGTGATACTACGGATTTTTGCATGCAGTCATCTAGCACTACTACACCACAACCCCACCCGTAACCACAACCCCATCCGTAGCCACAATACCATCAGCAGCCGCAACCCCATCCACAGCCGCAACCCCATCTGCAACTGAAACCCCATCTGTAGCCGCAGCATTATGCTTAGCCGCAACCACAACCCCATCCCCACATAAAACCATCAGGGAGTTATTTGGGCTCCTCCCCAGTCCACACAATTCCCTTCCTATTTCCCCTGCCGGGCTTCATGAGTAGGCCAGTAATGGCTACCTTAAACTTACCCAATTTTACATTGGGGATTCCCGTGTGGTACCTCGATCCATTGGCCCAACCTTTGATTCCCCAGGTAGTCTTAACCCTAGTACAACCCATTGTAGTTGAATCTCATCCTCCACCCGGCCCGCAAAAACCAGCCACTGCACGCACACCCACACTGCCCCACCCAAAAATGCCTAGGGGAAAAAACATGAAAGCCACCACTGAACCTCGACAGATTCCGCCTTGCGCCATCTGTGAAGGCCATGCAACTCAAAACTTCCCTAAGATTCCCATAATCCATGTGCATCTGGATTCCATGGATACAACGGAAAACCTCCATGTGGTTGAACTCCCAAGCGGGCCAATAGTGAGAAACAAGTCGTTGATAACAAACCATGCTTGCGCCCTTTGCAGATTCTATGGACATTGTTCTCAACACTGCCAGGACTTGTCCGAGTTTTGAACAACCCTAGCTAACCTCTGACAACATGCCCTTGAAAACGAGATCACTCTCATCGAAGAAATCCACCCCCCTCCCTCTTCTTCAAATATCGTGTCCATCTACATGGTGTCCAGTTCCACTGACCCACTTATCCCTGCAGTCACCGAAAACTCCTCCAACCTGTCCCATCATTGCTTATGCAATGATGAGGAGATACTAGAGGCCTTAACCGCTCCTAAATACCCTTGGGACGATAGGAATCATCGCTCGTTCTTCATCCCCGAAGGACCTGTGTCGCTGTCAGATCAGTTTTCAGTCAAGACCAAGGATTTCATCCATGGGAAAGTTGACTGGTTCAAAAATACCATGCCAGCACTCGATGCCTTTGAAGAAGGGAACATGACCAATATCTCACCAACCATTAAAATCAACATCTCAACCAAACCATAGATTGTTGAGGACATCATGCTGGGGGCATCCTGTTCCATAGAGGAAGTCGCTTCCTACAAAGTGCTCTTCCAAGAGTTCCGCGACATCTTTTCCTAGTCCTACACTAAAATTCCTGGGTTAGATCCATCCATTGTTGAGCACCATATTGACACATGGCCCGAAGCAGTACCGGTGCGCCAAAGGAAACGACCAATCCACCCTTCCAAAGCCACCACGATTAAAACAGAAATCGAGAAGCTGCACACCGCTGAATTCATTTACCCCGTCACTTACACAACATGGGTTTCAAATCCTGTTCCTGTTCATAAAAAACAAGGTACCATTCATGTTTGTACAGACTTCCGCGATATGAATGTGGCATGTCCCAAAGAAAAATTCCCAACACCCTTCATCGGTCAGATCATTGATCTGTGTGCTGGACATGAGGTCTTCTCCTTCATGGATGGTTTTTTTGGATACAACCAAATCCAGATCCGGAAAGAAGATCACTACAAGACTACATTTACAACCCCTTGGGGCACATTCACATATCGAGTAATGCCCTTTGGTCTAAAAAATGCTGGAGCCAGCTTCCAACGCGCCATGATGTATTGCTTCCATCATATCATCCATATCATATTGGTCTACCTAGACGACCTTACTGTTCGATCACGGAAGCAAACACAACACATAGACGACTTGTGGCAAGTATTTTTGCGATGTTGCAAGTACAAAATTCACTTGAACCCCCTAAAATGCGTCTTTTGTGTCCTTGCAGGCCGTCTGCTTGGGTTTATCATATCCCACAAAGGAATAATGGTTGACCCTCTCAAAGTTCAAGCCATTCTTGATCTCCCTTCACCACAAAATCTGTGCCAACTACAGAGCCTCCAGGGCAAGGCCAACTTCCTTCGCCACTTTGTACCAGAGTATGCGACAAAATCCCATGGATTCATATGCCTGCTCTGTACCAACATTCCATTTGTTTGGGATCAATAGGTGCAAGAATCATTTGGCGCACTCAAACAATCCCTGGCTTCTGCACCATTAATCTATGTACTTGACTTCACCCGAGACTTCATTCTTTATGTGTTGGCCTCGGAAAATACCATTTCCAGAGTCTTGGTCCAAGAAAATGATGCTTATTAAGAGCATGTAATTTATTACGTTAGCAAGAAGCTAACAGGTCCCCCACTGCAATAATCACCCGAGGAGAAATCGGCCCTCTCCGTTGTCTTCTCGACTCAAAAATTGCGCCACTACCTTATTGTAAACCATACCTGAGTGGTGGCCGATTCCAATCCAATGTGATACCTCTTAAGCCACCACCTCCTCCAAGGCCACGCGACCAAGTGGGTAGTCATTCTACAAGAGTCGACTTGGAGTTTGTCTCCCTGAAAAGAACTAAGGCACTAGCGCTTGTTGTGCTCATGATAGATCTCCCTCCATTAACTACGTCACCACCACCCAAGGATGACCTTCCCGATGAATTCCTATTCGTCATATCCACGGAAGACCCATGGTATGGGGGCATCCTTCTGTATTTACTCACTCAAAAGTTTGCAGCTCACTTAAACCGTGAAGACAGGCGATGCATCCGACATCAATCTGCTCGCCATTTTCTTATTGGAGATATTTTATATCGTTGGGGCATTGATACCATATTACATCATTGCCTCACCCGTGACGAGGCTGAAACAATCCTTAATGACTGCCATAGTGGAGCCTGCGGTGACCACCTTTCAGGTCTGGAAATTTCCCAGAATATTCTACGTGCCAGGTAATTTTGGTCCTCCTTCTTCACTAATTGCATAGAGCCAGTCAAACACTACCGCAGTTGTCAGTTATTTTCCCCAAAGGCAAGAACCCACCCTGCACCATTACATTCTGTAGTTACAGTCGGTCCCTTCTGCAAATGGGAAATCAACTTCATGAAAATAAACCCTACCTCAGCCAACGGTCATAAATATATCATCATGGCTGTCGACTACTTCACTAAGTGGGCCTAAGCCATGCCTACGTTCGATTACAAAAGTGAAACGGTGGCACGATTCTTCTTTAACCACGTCATCTCACGATTTGGTGTTCCCAAACAGTTAGTCTTAGACCATGGTAAACATTTTGAAGACGCTGTTTGGACTAAGCTTTCAACCATGTTGAAATTTGAACACCAATACTCCTCTTCCTACTACCCTCAGGGTAATGGCCAAGTCGAAGCAGTAAACAAGGTCGTCAAAACAATGCTCCAAAGGATGGTACGAAACCATAAAACCAACTAGCACCACATGTTGTTCTCCTCCCTATGGGCTTATCACACATCCGCAAAAATCACCACTGGTTTTACCCCTTTCCATTTGGTACACGGCATGGAATCAGTACTCCCTATAGAGTGTCAGATCCCATCACTCCGCCTCGCCGTGGAACTCCTTCCTGATACTTCTCCTTTGGAAGAACGACTCCTCCAACTTGAACAAACTGAAGAGGACTGTCGAGCTTCCCTTCAAGCCATCAAAGCAGCAAAAACATGGTCAAAATCTTATTATGACTCCCATGTCCACCCATGCACCTTCAACAAAGGCAATATGGTTCTAGTTTACGATCAAGCCAATGATAATTTAGGAAAAGGCAAGTTCGAGTCAATGTGCTATGGCCCATATGTCATCCAACGTTTCCTCAGAAAAGGGGCATACATTCTTGTTTATTCTAAAGGACAACTCTTGGAGAACCCCTGTAACAGGCTCTACCTCAAGATATTTTATGCTTAAACATCACCAACGAGTCACTTGTACCATAGTCTTATCCTTTTTGTTTTACACCTTTTTTGAAGTGAGTCTTACGTATTTTTTCCTTGACTGCACCAGAAGATGGATCCTACTGGGTGTCAATACATTGGATTTGCTGACAAGGCAAGAAGAGGGTCTCCAAAACTTGCCTCGACTGCATGGGTCATCTACTCCCCATTACATGAGTTGATCCACATCGACGGGATATGCGTCAGCACCACAAACAACAACCAGGATGAGTATGATGGGGTCACCGGCCTTTTGGATACCACCCACTAGTTGGGAATCTTCCATCTCGATGTCTTCTTAGACTCCCAGCTGCTTGTCTCTCAGCTGAACAACTATTACGAGGTACGTGATCCTTGCCTCTCTAGAAAATTCCTATGCACTAAACAGATGGTTAGAACATTTGAATCCATCACATTCACACATGTTCCCAGGAACCTCAATAGTGTAGCAGATCAGATGGCTAACGAGATTCTAAATTGGCATATTCATCATAGCATATAGGAAGCATACAAACAATTGCATCATGCATCATACCCATCTATCGCAACTCACACGGGGTTCCGGACCATCTACCAGAAGGCACATCAGTTTGCATGCATCCATCATGCAATATCATATCACCCTCTCATTTTATTGTTTCAACATATAACTGTCTAATCCATCCATCGCAACTCATGCAGCTCCCTCAACCACTTCCCGGAGAGCAGATCATTTCTTTCACATACATTTGGCACATAAATGTCTCCGGACTTTCACTCACACCACATGTAGTCCAGTCAGTCCACCACAACTCACACAAGTCTCTCCTGACCTCTGTCCGATAGCCACCTCAGTTTGCATGCCTCTGTTACACCAACTCACATGCCTTTGCCGTGATCTATCCCATGCATGTATTGGTATGTTCAAGAGCCACCTGCTCCATCCATACTGCACGGATGACCTTTGGACCATTGTCCATTTTCCTGACATGGGGTCACCTTCAGCGCCTCCTCGATCGGTTGACCGTATTGGAGTTTTCGTTAAGCTCTTTTCTGACACCTAAAAGAATGGAAATATTGCTGAGTGCAACTGCTTCCTTTCTTGCTCATTGAAGTATAAGAAAGGGAATCTACATTGTCTCGTTTATCTCCTTTTATGGACTATGTAGACTACCATTTGAAAAGGACCACCTTGGCACATTCAATCCAAGACCATTCCCCTCTGAATCCTTTTATACTTTCTTGGGCAGAGGGGACAAACTTTATGAAAAATCTCACCATGGGTTGTCGTTAAGCTCTTTTCCACCCTTCTCATCAATAAAATATTGCCGAGCTAACTTGGTTTCGTTCATGCTCGTAAAAGTATTTGAATGACCATCCAGTCAGTACAGGTTTAACCTTTTCCGACTTGATTGGACTACCAACGGTAAAGAAGTCTCCCATCCCACAAAGGATGGGCGAGCTCTCTTATGTACAATTTTAACCTTTTTCGGGCACATGAGACTATCAATGAAAAAGAGAACTCACTGGAGTCTTCTTCATGCTTTCAGACTCTCTAAAATTGAAAGCACAATCGAGCATTTACTTTCTTGGGCTCGCTAAAAATCCACAAGATCGTACGACAATGGTGTCTTTAGACACCACCCCATATATAACAGTTTGGTAGCATTCCCACTTTGGGTCTCCTTTGTTCAGAGTACTCTGCGATGTGTCTTCCTTGGATTGCTTCAATACCAAAAGTGTCTACCTCCCCTAAGTATTTCCCATCTGCAGTTACATTCCCGGTATTACAACTATGATCCCTCTCCCAAGAGTCAGTTTCATTTGCTGCCAGCTCAGCCCTGCCATCATACTTTGAACAAAGGAAGTTTGAGTCCTCTGCACTCCCCCTACCCCTGTTTCCCAATTTAGTGTGTCAATCCCTAGATTGCCTCACACCCTTGGTTATCTCCCTCACGCTTCTTATCAAGGAAACGCCATTGCCTTGGTTAGTTATAGGTCTCCCTTTGTCGACTACAACACATCTATTCCAGAGGATAAACTCAGAGGTCCGTGTATCTTGGTTTCATTAACCTCATTGATGAGTTCCTTGGACCACTTGAGAGGAGTCCTTATTGCCTCTCGGGCTGGTTGTGTCTCATGTGCTCGACTTCAACTACATCATCGCACCATTGAGATTCGTACAGAATATTGGTCCATGTAGTATTTGGTCAAAGACCCTGGATGTCACCTGACTTTAACACATTGATGAGTCTATTGAGGGACCTAAATAGGATCATGTCCCTTGTTATTTTTGGGTTGCATTGGAGACAGTGTTCAAAAACCCCGGCAGTGCTTCTATATAGATTTATGATTGATGCAGCATATTTGTACCACAGAGAATACGACTCTCCACCAGTAAGTACCTACAGCTATGTACCATTCCAGATCCAGTAGGCCATCCATTATGAAGATATAGCATTCCAGGAGAATGCCATGGGTCCAATGTAGCATTTCTTTAGACCAGTATTGTATTCAGCCTCTCATTGAGGCAACCACTATTGTAACAATAGTTGTACATGATTGGCTCTTGTATTATAGAGATTAGATCACATTATTCTTTTGCCATTGTTACGAGCATGGATATGCCCACCTCATCCATATACATTTCACACATTATTTATATCTCACCCATTGATGAGAACCATATCAATACAAAAACCAAAAGCCACCATGCCCCCGCCCAGGAAGCACCACCTCTCCCCAGAAAATCCTATGATGTTCGTCGGCCATACAATGAGCTCCTTCCCTCACACATCAGGTGGCAATCTATTAACCCAAAAAATCCCTCAGTAACCTCTACATGACCTACACCACCTAAATACATCCATTACACTACCCTCATTTGACCCCCACACCCTTGCAAAGGCTAAAAAACATGAAAAAGGCTTAAAAATCCCTAAAAAGAGCGAAAATAGCTCTCATAGGGGATAAAACCTCCAAAAAGGGGCTAAAACCCCTCAAAGGAGCTCAAAACTCCCAAAGGAGCTAAGAATTGGGTGAAAGGGGCTTAAAGCCCAAAAAAGGGGCTAAATCCCTAACAAGGGGCTTAAAACCCTAAAATCTCAAGAAAAAACTATAAAAAGAGGGGTGGTGGTCACTCCCAAAACACTCCTTCTCTCCTTATCGTTATGCTTCCCATGTGAGTGCCTTGAGACCCTTTGCCTCTCAAGCCATTCACCCTCCCTCTCCTCCATTTCTCCATTAGCCAAGCTTCCATCCCAAAGAGAGAGAGGTGCTTCCAAAGCTAGGGTATGGTAGCCCATTTCCACCTACATAGAAGGTATAATCTTTATTTTGTGTCATTTTAATTCTAGTTTTCTAACATATTTTGCTTGCAGGTTTGTTGTCTAATGCTTTGTTGCAGGTTTCCATTGATTTCTTGCAGCCATTCTTTCTTTCTAACCGTTTATTGCAGGGTTTCCATAGCTTGGCCCTAACCTTGTTTGCAGGTTCTCTTCCAAACTCAAAGAAACCCTACCCTTCAGTCCTATAGACAGAAGGTATCCGTTTCTGCACATAGCCAGGGTTTTCCCTGAGCTACAAAAATGAATTTGTTCCATGGCATATATACATGCTCTCTATATACTTGAGAATGCCATGGCCATCGCTTCTCCTTAGAAAACAATATGGACCCTAGACACCAGCCCATCATGCTTGCAAGACTAACTCAAATTGAAGAAATTTTATTGACCGTGTCAAACCAATATTGCAAGTTACACATGCACATGGTGGCTAATACAAATACTCTGGCCATACTATTAGTTCCCCCCAATACATATCCACAATATCCATGTCGCTTCCATGCCTCTTGCTAGACTTGGACATCCTTGTTGTATGTAAATGCAATGCTGCAAACAAGCCACATGAATTCATTGTTAGTCGTTCAAATGTCCTTGCTGCGTTAAAATTCAAAATGTCCAATGACCCATATTACAAGTATGTCCAACTTAGTTTATCTAGACTAAATTCTTTTCCACTTCAACCCACAAATGTATCCCCCCTCCTTCGCCATGCAACAACCTCTAGACTAGATGTTCACATTGTATATTTTTCACTAGTTTTCAGCCACTGGTTTCAAGTAAAATTTATATCACTGTTTATGAAATTTTCAGAAAAATAAAGTGTTGGAAATAAACAAAAAAATTCAGACTTAAAACACTGCTGTAAACAATCTTTTCAGTGACAGGAAATAAAAATCATCACACCATTTAATCACACAGACACTAGGATTTTTGGCCAATGGCCCTGGAGACACTCACTAGGGGAAAACCAGTTAGAGAGAGAGTACTTTTATTTTTCAGGAGAATTTTATCATTTACAACAATACACGGAAAATATCAAACCAACTTATCTCAACCCGGAAGATAAATTTCAGTCCCGATTTGCGTGTCGAGCAGCAAAAATCAAACTTTGATTTTTTCTGTTTTCTGCCTTGACTGGTTCAAAAACCCCATTCCGGCACTAAATTCCTTCGAAGAAGGGAACATGGCCAACATTTCACCCACCATCAAAATCAACATCTCAACCAATCCTGATATTGTTGAAGAAATCATGCTGGGGGCATCTTGCTCCCTGGAAGAGGTTGCTGCCTACAAAGCTCTCTTCCAAGAATTCCGCGATATCTTCGCCTGGTTGTACACTGAAATTCCTGGGTTGGATCCATCAATCATGGAGCACCACATTGACACTTGGCCCAATGTGGCTCCTGTACGCCAAAAGCAACGGCCCATCCATCCTTCCAAAGTGGCCGCAGTCAAAGCCGAGATAGAGAAGCTGCGCACAACCTGCTTCATCTACCCCATTGCCTATACCACTTTGGTTTCTAATCTTGTTCCCGTGAACAAAAAATAGGGTTCCATTAGCATTTGCACATAATTCCACGACCTCAATGGGGCATGTCCCAAAGACAACTTCCCAACACCCTTCATCGATGCATGCACCAGACATGAGGCCTTTTCCTTCATGGACGGATTTTTCGGCTATAACCAAATCTAGATCCAGAAAGAAGACCTTTATAAGACGACATTCACAACCCCATGGGGCACATTCGCGTATCGAGTCATGCCCTTTGGCCTGAAAAACGCTGGAGCCACCTTCCAGTGTGCCGTGACATACTATTTCCACGACCTAATTCACATCATCTTGGTCTACCTGGACGACCTTACCGCTCGATCACCAAAATAAGCACAACACATAGACAACTTGCGACAAGTCTGTTTACATTGCCGCAAGTACAAAATTCACCTGAATCTCCTCAAGTGTGTTTTTTGTGTCCCAGCAGGTCATCTGCTCAAATTCATCATATCCTACAAAGGGATAATAGTAGATCCCCTCAAATTTCAGGCTATCATCGGTCTTCCTTCCCCAAAATCTCAGCACCAACTACAAAGCCTCCAAGGCAAGGCCAACTTCCTTCGCCACTTTGTACCTGAGTATGCAACAAAAGCTTATGGATTCATTCGCCTACTCCACACAAAAATCCCCTTTGTGTAGGATCAGCAAGCACAAGAATCGTTTGATGCACTCAAACAAGCCTTGGCTTCTGCACCATTACTCTCAGCACCAGACTTCACTCGAGACTTCATTCTCTATGTGTCGGCCTCGGACAACACCATCGCTGGAGTCTTGGTCCAAGAAGATGATGCTCACCATGAGCACGTAATTTACTACATTAGTCACAAGCTAACAGGACCCCCACTGCGGTATTGACCTGAGGAGAAATTGGCTCTCACTTTCGTCTTCTAGGCTCAGAATTTGCACCACTGCATCATCGCAAACCATACTCATGTAGTGGTTGATTCAAACCCAATGCGGTACCTCTTAAGCTGCCGCCTTCTACAAGGTCGAGCAGCTAAGTGGGTAGTTGTCCTCCAAGAATTCGACCTAGAGTTCGTGTCCCCAAAAAGCACAAAGGTGCTCGCACTGGCCATGCTCATGACTGATCTACCCCCATTAACAGTGTCATACCCCCCTAAGGATGATCTCCTCGATGAATTCCTATTCGTCATATCCACGGAAGACCCATGGTATGGGGACATCCTTCTCTATTTACGAACACAGAAGTTCACAGCACACTTACTAAACCGTGAGGATAGGCGACGCATCTGACATCAAGCCATTTGCCACTTAATGATTGGAGATGTCTTGTATCATCAAGGCATAGATACCATCCTACATCGTTGCCTCACCCATGACGAGGCTGAGACCATCCTTAATGACTATCATAGTGGAGCATGCGGTGGCCACCTTTCAGGCCTGGAAACCGCCTAGAAGATTCTACGCGCTGGCTATTTATGGCCCTCCATCTGCGCTGATTGCATAGAGGCAGTCAAGCATTGCCGCAGCTGTCAGCTCTTTGCCCCAAAGGAAAGAACCCCCCCTGCACCATTACACCCCATAGTCACAGTCGGGCCCTTCTACAAATGGGCAATCGACTTCATGACAATCAACCCCGTTTCGGCTAATGGTCATAAATACACCATTATGGCAGTCGATTACTTCACTAAGTGGGTAGAGGCCATGCCCACATTTGATTGCAAAGCTGAAACCGCAGTGCACTTCTTCTTTAACCATGTTATTTCACGATTTGGTGTTCCTAAACAATTAGTCTTAGACTATGGAGCACACTTTCAAGACGTCGTATGGGCTGAACTGTCAACCATGTTGAATTTCGAACACCAGTACTCATCATCCTACTACCCCTAGGGCAACAACCAAGTTGAAGTAGTCAACAAAATCATTAAAAAAATGCTCCAAAGGATGGTAGGAAACCATAAAACCAGCTGGCATCACATGCTATTTTTTGCCCTATGGGCTTATCGCACATCCACAAAAACTGCAACCGGTTTCACTCCTTTCCGCCTAGTACATGGTGTTGAATCAGTACTCCCTATAGAGTGCCAAATCCCATCCCTCTGCCTCGCAGTAGAGCTTCTCCTTGACACTTCGCCTTTAGAAGAACAACTCCTCCAACTAGAGCATACCATAGAAGACCTTCGAGTTGCCCTCCAAGCCATTGAAGCAACCAAAACACGATCAAAGGTCCATTATGACTCCCATGTCCACCCTCACACCTTCAGCAAAGGCGATATGGTTCTAGTCTATGACCAACCCAACGATAATTTGGGCAAAGGAAAGTTCGAGTAGATGTGGTATGGCCCATACATCATCCACCATTGCCTCAAAAAAGGGGCATACACCCTTATTGACTCCAATAGACAACTCTTGGAGAACCCCCATAATGGGCTCTACCTTAAGAGATTTTACACTTAACATCACAAATGAGTCGCATCATTTTCTTTTCTTGTTTTTCAACGTTTTTACCACAAATCAGGGGCAGCACCATTAGTTGCTACTCCAAAGTCACCCAGATTCAGTTTGAGACACCTCTCAAACCTCCGGACTCAAATTTATATCTCCTTATGAGACCATTGTCTCATGTTTAACAAATAAATTTCAGGACGATTTCCCACAAGTCGCCTCAATTTACGAGCCACAGCATGATGATGCAAGTGCCCGCAGACCTATACTTGTATCACTCTTTCCTACAGCTACTCATGCGGGTTTTCGGGCCACTGCCCGTTAAGGGCCATCATTTTTTTTCTTGTTTTGTATTTTAACACATAGCTGTCTATTTCATCCACCGCACCTCACGCGGATCTCTGGATCATTGTCCACAAAACGATTTATTTTTATTACACGTATTTAGCCTATAACTTCCCTCGGACTTGCACTCACATCATATGTAGTCAAGTCCATCTACCAAAACTCACACACAGGTCTCCTGACCTCTGTCTGAGAGCCACCTCAGTTTGTGTGTCTTTTCCGCACTGACTCACAAGCCTCTACCGTGATCTATCCCATGCATGTATTGGTATGTTTGAGAGCCACTTGCTCTGTCTATACTGCATGGATGACCTTTGGACCACTGTCCACCATCCCAACATGGGGCACCGCCTGTGCCACCGCAATCGGTTGACCATACTAGAGTTTCATTTAAGATCTTTTCTGACTCTTAAAAACAATGAAAAGATTTCCGAGCGCAACTGCTTCCTTTCCCGCTCGCTAAAGTATAGGAAAGGGCTTCTACATCATCTCGTTTACCTCCTTTGGTGGACCATGTAGACCGTTAAAAGAAAAGGACCACCTTGGCGTATTCAAGCCAAGACCATTCCCCTCTGCATACTTTTATGCTTTCTCGGACAGAGGGGCCGAACTTTACGAAAAATCTCACCACGGGTTTTTGTTAAGCTCTTTTCTAGCCTTCTCATCAAGAAAAGATTGCTAAGAAAACTTGGTTTCGTTCATGCTCGTAAAAGTATCTGAATGACCATCCATTTAGTATAGGTTTAACCTTTTCTGGCCTGATTGGACTGCCAACGGTAAAGAAGTCTCTCATCCTCTACAGGATGGGCGAGCTCTCCTATGTATACTTTTATCATTTTTCGGGCACAGGAGACTACCAACAAAAAATAGCTCCCACTGGAGTCTTCTTCGTGCTTTCAGACTCTCTAAAATTGAAAGCACCATCGAGCATTTACTTTCTCGGGCTCGCCAAAAATCTACGAGATCATACCATAACGGTGTCCCTAGACACCACCCCACAAAAAACAGTTTGGAAGTATTCTCCCTTTGGGTCTCCTTTGTTCAAAGTACTTTGCAATGTGTCTTCCTTGGATCCCATCAATATCAAAAGTGTCCACCTCCTCCAAGTATTTCCCATATGCAGTGACATTCCTGGTATTACAGCTATGATCCCATTCCCATGAGTCAGTTTCATTTGCTGCCTAGTCTGCCCTGCCGTCATACTCTGAAGAAAGGAAGTTTGAGTCTACCACAATCCCCCTGCCCCTGTTCAATTCTTTCCCTCCCCCTCCACCCCCCCATTCAGTGGTTCAGTCCATAGATTGTCTCACACCTTTTCGGTTATTTCCCTCGCGCTTCTGGTCAAGGAAACATCATTGCCTTGACTAGGGGCAGGTCTCCCTTTGTCGATGACAACACACATATTCCAAAGGATAGACCCAGAGGTCCTTGTACCTTGGTTTCATTAACATCATGGATGAGTTCCTTGGACCACTTGAGAGGAGTCCTTAGTGCCTCTCGGGATGGTTGTTTCTCACGTGCTTGACTTCAACTACATCATCGCACCGTCGAGATTCGTACAGTGTTTGGTCCATGCATTATCTAGTCGAATACCCCGGATGTCACCTGACTCTAGCACATTGATGAGTCTATTTGAGGGACCTAAACAGGTTATGTCCCTTATGATTTCCGGGTTGTGTTGGAGACAATGTTCAGAAGCCCCACCAGTGCTTCTATATAGATTTATAATTGACGCAACATACTTGTACCACAGAGACTCTCACTCTCAATCACCGAGTCCATACAGCTATGTACTGTCCCAGATCCAGCAAGCCGTCAGTCATGAAAATATAGCATTCCATGAGAATGCCATGGGTCCAATGTACCAATTCTTCAGATCAGTATTGTATTCAGCCTCACATTGAGGCAACCACTATGTACCATCAGTTGTATATGATCGGCTCTTATATTTTAGAGCATAGATCAAATTATTCTTTTGACATTGTCACGAGCATGGGGATGCCCTCTTCGTCCATATACATGTTACACATTATTTGTATCTCACCCATTGATGGGAACCATATTAATACAAAAACCAAAAGCCACCATGCCCCAGCCCTGGAAGCACCACCTCTACGTAGCAAATCCTATGATGTCCGTCGGCCATATGATGAGCTCCTGCCCTCACACATCAGGGGGCAATTTGTTAACCCAAAAAATACCTCACTTAACTCTACATGGCCTACACCACCTAAGGACACCCATGATCGACCCTCGTAACACCCCATTATACCCCCACACCCTCAAAAATTATTAAGAATGAAGAAAAGGGCTTAAAAACCCCAAAAATGATCCTAAATAAATATCCTAGGCGCTAAAATCTCCAAAAAGGGGCTAAAACCCCTCAAAGGAGCCTAAAAACCTAAAGGAGATAAAGTTAGGGCGGAAGGGGCTAAAAGCCCAAAAAAGGGGCTAAAGCCAGGACCAAGGGCTTAAAACCCTAAAACCCCCAAAAAAAACTATAAAAGGAGGGTGGGGGGTCACTCTCAAACAACTCCTCTCTTGCATACTGTTATGCTACTCATGGATGCCTTGAGACTCTTTTCCTCTCAAGCCACCAACATCCCCCTCTCTTCCACTCATCTTCCCCATTGAGCCATAACTCTTCCATTATTGAGTGAGATAGGGACGTGGTTCTTCCAGCCAAGGCATGGTGGCCCATTTCACCAAAGGAGAGGTATAACCTAGTTTTGCTTATGTATTTGCTTTAGTAGTTTAGTTGTTTCTAACCAATATTTGTTTGCAGGCTTGCTTCTTATATTGTTTTGAAGGTTTATTTTCTTTAATAGTTGTTTGCAAGTTATTGGAAGAGGAACCCTAACCTTGTTTGTAGAGGGGTTCTCCATCTTTGCTTTTCTTTCTGTCTAATTTCATTTTGGTTTTTCTTTCCTGCATTTCTCTACACAGGAACCTACCCTTCCGTCCTATAGATGGAAGGGAGCCATTTTTGCCCCTGTAGCAAGGAGAAATCCTTACTACATTATCATCAACGAATATGTGAAGTGGACTAAGATTTACCTTTGCTGATTTGACTGAAATGGGTATAGAAACGACTTACTTAGACTTGGACTGAGCCTTTGATGGTTATAGCAGCAGCTTATGAAACTTCTAGAGACATATTGAATGGTCTGGTTTTTTTATTATCTTGGTGTATTTTACATGCTCCCAAATTTCTGTCATCCACCTTCTTGTATTATCCACAGATCCATGTTTGAGGTTTCCTGCTGCCTTCTTTGGTAAATAGTACTTTTTCTTTGACTAAGTTGTGGATCAGCCTAGCAGTAGACCTGTTTTTTATCATAGAATTAGCATCAGCTATCTCTTTGGTTTATTGTGGCAACATGGAATGTCTTGTAGACTAAACAAAGTCTTTTGAGTTATCATCTTAAGGTCATCATCCACAATCAAGAACTAGTAAAGAGGTTAGTTCTTTATCACCCTATGATGGTATATATGCTAAATATAGAGGTACACAAACAATTGAACACTCTGGTATGATAAATCTTATTTGAACAGTATGTAGGTAGTATGTATAGTATGTACATTATATACAACAACTTGAGAGTAGTGTACAAGAGCATGTGAGTAGTGTGCATGAGTTTGTATAGAGTACAGTGGAATGCAGCTTGAAGTAGTTATCATGTACAGTATATATGTTCAATATAGTGGTGTGTATGAAGAGGTCAGTGATTAATATGTACAGAGATCAATGAGAGTATGTACAAGTGGTATGTACAGTTTGAAAGAGTGATCTATTACATGCCATAATGACTATTATGTACACACTAAATTGCTGATGAATAATTAATGATGATGTTTAGTAATAAAAGAGCAGAGCTACTTCAGTGATTGTGTATGATGATGTGTATAAGGATGTACATGAGCAGTGTGTGGGAGTGATATATATACATGGATGATTTGGCAGTGATTTGAGTGCAGATGTTATCAGCAACATATTCAAAGTTTGGTATTTGATAGGTCCACAGATTCGACAATCTTCTTCTTATCAGGGTGGAAGGACGGGGCAAGGAAAGGAGGTCATAGCCTCCTTCTGGTTGAAACTGGAGAACTAGGGAGTTGTATATTCCTTCAGGTTGGAGCCTGTTAGCTGGAATATTTCACCTCCTGCGAACAGTAAGGTGTTCCACTGGTCTAAATGTTTAAGATCTAGAACAAATGAAGGATAGAGGTTGAAGACTCTCCCTGGATGCCATAGATACCTGGAATGTTATGCTTCGATAGTAACCTTGTGTACCTGCAATAAGCTTAAACATGCAAACACATCGAAACTACCAAAATATAATCTACTGATCCATGTTAGTGAGTGTGGAATCTAACAACATACATGTGAAATCGAACAACAACGGTAATGTGGGATAGAAATCAACTTGCATTAAGATAAAAATATGGAGAAGTTTACAACCAAGCCTTAGTGTTGACATGCATCTCCATGAAACCAAGCACTCTCATCCCCATAAGCTCCGACTCTAGCTCCCTATGCTCTCCAATGAATTGGGCCAAGTAATCAATCCAATAGCATAACAATACCTTAAGAGTCCCCCCTTCAACCATGGATATGAGCTTGTATTTATAAGGCTCAATGGATAGGGATAGTTGAGAGATTAGTGGATGAGGTGGCCTCTAAGATCCCAGGATGAGGGATCTCAAGATCAATTGACCCACAATGATAGGGATAAGGGAGGACATGAGGATTATCATCTAGAAGCCTCGAGAAACTTCTCTTTTTCCCTTTTTACCCAGGGTACCATGTTTCTCCTTCAATGACAGAGCGGTTCTGGTAAGAAACGCTTATGGACTAAGGGCCATAAGTGGTGGCACCGCTTGTGGACAACAAGGGATAGGCGGTGCGAACAAGGTACCACTCCTGGACAACAGAGAAAGCGCGGTGCTGGGAATTTTCATGAAAGATTGATAATTAGCATGGGTTTCCGCTCCAAGAGCTAGGATTCAGGGCAAGTAGGTATGTCAAGAGTCTTATCACATGATGGTGACAGGATTTTGGTATAAAAGGATGCCCCCTAAAGCATGAGTCTTAGAGGGATACGATAAACGAGATATTTGAGAGAACAAGTCGTTGCTATGAGGTGAAAGTGTCGACTCGATCGGAGCATGTTGTCAAGTAGGCATCTGCAGTACATTAGTATGTTGACTCATAGACACAAGTAACCAAACTCATGGCTGCAGACCAATACAAGGCAGATCAATGAGAGGAATAAACAAGCATGGCTACTAGAATACATCATAGATCCATGTGATAGAGGACTTAAACTTGGACATAGCTACTAGACATACAATGTAGATCTATGTCATACAAACACAAATTTGAACATAGCCACGACCATACAAATGTGGATCCATGCTAGATATACACAACTCCATCGCAACCTGGGGAAAAGCAATGAGCACTTTAAACAAATACCTAGGATCTTTGTATCGTCTTCCACAAAGTACGATTCTATCCATGTGATTACAATGATTTGAAGTCGAACATGGTAGAAACCACTTGATTACTGGTCAATGATGTGAATTGTTAACAAGTGCGAGGACGATCACCATTGATGTCAATGATTCCCAAGGTACCCTAGTACAATCTACTGAGTGTGAATAGATGTCATGATGTTGAAACACCCAGTCGATTCTATCGATCAAAGGTCAACGATGTGAACCTATGTCGAGAGCGAGACAATCTGTCATTAAGGCATATAGATCTCAAGGTACCAAATATTGTTTCTAAGACTATTTCCCAGATGATGAGCTGATGTCAACGAGAAAACTATCGTTGAAGGAGGGCCATGATTAGTCCCACATCGATGACACAAAACTCCGAACATAGTTCTGGAATGATGTGAATGTAGTAACCCTATGAATAACTCAAAGATACTGACACAAAGACTATGTGGACTGCAGAGGTAAAACTTCTTCAAATCCCCCTTTGAACATCGGGCGGCACGACAAAAAGACTTGGCAGCATGATTGAACGGGACAGACACACAATGCCACAGTTGACAATGCATTCTTTTGAAAGACTCAAAGGATTGACATGACTCATGAAAGTTAATCGTCGCAGAGATCAAATGAATACCCAATTGAATGACATGATGTGTAGATAAGTGCCATGTTCAAAGGTAACGACAAACAACTTCCATTATTTGCAAAATGATTCCCTTCCCATTTCCCCCATCATGATCGATGAGTGCCTCTTTTTGGTTTTACGAGTTCAAAGAGGGTAACAAACACTTGATATAGCTTGTCAGAAGACAAGTCCAGACTCATATGTTTTACAAACCTGAGATAGGAGGGGTTCATTCCCAAAACGGGTCTCTCAATGTTTAATTTAACGAGTCCACTGAAATAAAACTCGGTATCGTTCATGTTTAGAGAGTCTGAACGAATACGGAAGAAGACTCCAAAAGGGGTCCTTTTTCGTATGATTTAGTTTCTAAGGCCCGAAAAAGTGTAAAATCATACCTTAGAGAACTCTTCTAGTCATGATTGGCTGGAGCATTCCTTTTTCGTAAGTAGTCCTATTCGAACCGAAAAAGAGATAACCTTCCGTCAGACGGATGACTCTTCAAATACTTTAACGAGCGTGAAGAAGACAAGATCGCTCGACAATATTTTCATATTTAGGGAGCCCGAAAAGAGTTTAAAGAGAACTCCATGAGGTTTCTTTGCACAATGTCATATTTTACGATCCTGGAAAGAATCGGAAATGGACTCGACGACCTTTTCGTGTTTAAGGAGCCTGAAAAAGAGGTGAAAAGAAGACTCCATAACGCTTCTTTACACAATGTCAATTTTTTACGAGCTTGGAAAGAAACTGAAATGGACTCGGACCTTTGATACTAGGTTTTTAAAGAGCATGACCAAAGTGTCGTAATGAATGCTCATCGACCTTTTCCATTTTATGAAAGTGTGAAAAAGCCATAAACAAACTTTTAAAGCTTCTTACTATAGTTCCCTTATCCTGCAATCGACTTAGAAACAAGTGTTAAATGCATTTATAATTATCATTAAGGGATTACGATAGACAAACTTTGACTAAAACATGAGTTTATATCAAAATTATAGTACCACAGACCCAAAAATGTCTATATAAGTCATGTAAATAGTAAAAATCAAATCATTTCACTATTTACCTATAGCAGAGAGCACTTGGAGCATTTTATTAGCCAGATGTTTAGCAGCTAATACCGGGAGTTTCCACCGTCCATTTTTAGCATCGTCAGTTGCAGGTAATAGCTAACACCCTATTATTTCATTTCATAGTGTTTATTTTGAGTTTTGGTGGGATTTTGGGCTCATATGGCAAGCCCTAAAACCTTAAAAGTGGACACCATGGATACCCCTTGCGGGATACACGGTACCACCCAAGAACCGCGAATATAACATAGTAGACAGGCGGTGCCACTGCTTGTCTCCAACGGTGCACAGGCGGTGTTGGTCGTGGAGAACTTAAAATAATAGCATGGGCAATATAAAGTCATTCCTTTGATTTTTAATGATTAGGGATGATTCTAATTCATACCATTATTGTTTTTGGCAGGTCTAGGTTGCTCAAAACATGGTGATATGGAAAGAAAGAACACATGACATTGATGATGCTTTTGCTGAGAGAGATGCAGGTTGTATTACCACATTACGGGATAGTGGGATCCTGAAGTTCTTCCGGATCCCAAGCATGGTGTCACATGAGCGGTTACTGGAACATATACTGCAGATGTGGAATCCAGAGCAGCAGTACTTCGAGGTGGGGGCCCATATTCTTACAGTGGAAGTAGAGGACGTCTACTTCTTGACTGGCCTCTCGAGACGGGGTGCCCCCATCTCACTGACAGGTTCCTGTGGAGGGGATATTACCACTCGAGAGCTTATAGATCGTCACTGTGCTCCAGGGATGGGCACATCAGGGAAGAAGATCCCTATCAGAGCAGTGATAGATAGGCCCCTACGGACCGTCCTGTTTACTATGCAGAGGGTGGCTGGGAGTCAGGGTGTGCACCAGGTTTCTAGGGCACACATGTTGTATGCCATAGAGGCCATGGCACCCACAATTTTCAACTGGGCAGAAGCCATGCTTCCAATCTTCAAATATCAGCTGACTAAGTGTCAGCAGGGAGAGCTAAAGCAGTTTGGCTTTGGTTCCATTTTAGCCTACTTCTTCTTTGAGCGAGTTCCACAGATGAGACCTCAGGTGGTCTTCCGGAGTCTGAGAGCATGGGACCCCCATATGCTGAGGTGGGTCCAGGTAATGGCTTGCATAGGAGTAGGTAGGGGAAGGGTGAAGTTTGGTGATCCATTCTTCAGATGGCTCTGAGATTATGCTTACGCAGGTACAGACTTCACCAGAGATCCTGACCTACCACTCCCACCTGGCGGACAGTGGGGAGACATTGGTAAGAAGAAAGAAACCCTAAAATGGATGAAATGTTTTTATGTTTTTTAATGTTTTATATTTTTTATGCTAAGTAATGAGACCTGTATATTCTCATGCAGATGTTGGAGCAACGTGACCTGGAGGAGCATTCCATTAGATAGGCGAGCTAGAGCTCGTTTCGTACCACGGGGTGATGATATCACTAGGGAGCTAGAGAAAAACCTAGAGAGATTGATCTTGGATATCCCAGATGCTGACATTGATGACCTCCCGATGAGATATTAGAGATCCACAGCGGGAGTACCAGGTCGATTCAGTAGGCTACTACGTAGAGTAGCCTGAGCAGTGATGTGCTATCACGAGCACCACTAGTGTATGAGAGATGTAATGAAAGCCGACAGCTTCAGGATTTTGTATGATGATTTTTCCTGAAAGCCGGCATGCTTCAGATGAGGTCTCAGGACCTATTTTTTGTAAACTTTTTCGTATATATATATATATATATATATATATATATATATATATA
>LPNX010345158.1:246994-259113 GCA_001517045.1 Pseudotsuga menziesii
CGAGCACCTAACGAGTCAGGATGTAATACATCGGGTTCTGGTCTGCCAATATGGTGGTATTGCAGAGCAGAATGTAGTGATGAAACATTTGTACAACAATGACCGTGGCCAATGCTAACTTTTCCACACGGGAATAATGAGTTTCGAAATTCATAATATTCTTATTGGCGTAATAAATCACGTGCTCCTGACCGTGGAGATTGTCCTACACTAAAACCATGGCGATGGTAGTAGCGGAGGTAGCAATATATAAGAGAAAGTCCTTTGAATAATCCAGGGGGTGTATCATGAGTGAATGAGTCAGAGCGTGCTTAAGATTATCAAAGGTGCATTGGGCCTGGTCATCCCAAAAGAATGGAGTGTTCTTCTTGAAGAGATGCATATAATCGTGTGTTTTCACTACAAAATTGCACACGAAACAACGGAGAAAATTTGCCTTCCCTTGCAAACTTTGGAGTTCAAGGAGGTTAGTTGGGGCTGGTAGATCTAAAATAGTGGAAATATTCAAAGGATCGATCTAGATGCCATCTTTGGATACCACAAAGCCTACCAGATGTCCCGTCTCAATGCAAAAAACACATTTATGCATATTGAACTGTATATTATAATGACAGCATCTCAGGAATATGTCTCTAAGATGACCAGGGTGGTCCTCCCGTCGCTGCGAATGAGCAGGGAGGTCATCAAGGTACGGTTCAACAATATGTTTAATGTCATGAAACACATAGGACATTGCACACTAGAATATGGCTCCAGCATTTTTCAAGCCAAAAGGTAACTTCTTATATGCAAAGGTTCCCCATTGGCAAATGAATGCCGTCTTATGCTGATCGGAGGGTAATATCTCAATCTGATTATAGCCAAAGAAGCCATCCATGAATGAAAAGATGACACTTCCAGCACAGTTGTTGATAATTTGATCGATATGCGAGGTAGGAAAGTTGTCCTTGGGATAAGATTTATTTAAATCCCTAAAGTCGATACAGACTCTAGTGGTGCCCTGCTTTTTATTGACAGGGACAACGTTCGATACCCATTCCATCAGGGGTATAGAATAAATAAACCCATCTTTGAGAAGTTTTTCATTTTCAGCTTTAATAGCTGCAGCCTTTCGAGGATGGAATTGCCTTAGTTTTTTCCTGACATGTTTAGCTGTGGGATAGGTTTTAATCTCATGGACCATCATGGATGGGTCAATCCCCAACATCTCTTCATAGGACTAGGCAAAAATATCATGGAATTCTTTAAAAAGTGCCTTGTGTGCTTCAGATTCATCTGCCGAGTAGTTCTACCCAACATGAACATGCTCGATAGTATCAGGCTTGGCTGATATGTCAATCGGGTTCATCTGAGTAATGTTGCAAAGGTTTCCTTCAGAATCTATGTCTTGCAATAATATAGGACTTTGGGGTGCATTGACAATATCAGTAGGAAACAAGGATGCAAAATCATGGCTAACCGAACTGGTGTTGGGGAGGAACATGGATCTATGATGGTGATCCTCCCAAATGGGGTCATCCATATTCATGATCTCCATAATGGACTCACCGGAAGGAAAAGTTTCATAGAGATAATCTAGAACAGGAAGAGAAGGCTCTAACCAGTACGGTAAATGGTAAGGATCCGAAGCCACTAAATGAAGGTCATCAGTGTGATCATCAGAAAAGGTTTGAATGGTGTCATACATAGCTTCATGTGGACTCAACGAGGTGGACTCAACAACATATTTACCCTTAGGCTCATAATTAAATGAGGCAATCATATGGACTGTCGCGGTATCCGTGCTAGGAGGAGTGGATGGAAAAATCCTCATAAGGGATGAATCCTTCAACATGCCTACCCCAATCGACTGGTAAGGAGGAGGGGACTGGCCTAACATGGGGATGTTATTATCCATGGAGGTAGTAACATCCGGCGTACAGAAATCAAGCTGATCAATAGTAACAATTCTCCCTAGATGCGGAAATTGGACTGTTCGAAATACTGTTGAGGCGACAACAATCATGGCATAGAACCAATTTATTCCTAGAAGGAGTTTGTAATCTAAAGGGGCATCTACCACTTCTACTTGAATGGAAATAGTTTTGCCCCCCAGCTCGACCGCTAGGGCTGATATGAGACCATGGGGTTGGAAACCCCATCCATTAAAGGTGTTGAGGGTCGTAGGTGATGTTACAAGCTCGGGAGAGCCAAGAGCCTTTCAACAATTCAGAGACAACACCGAGGTCGAAGCTCCTTCATCTAGTATCGTTCGAAAAGATTTCTTTCCCACTACTTTCGTAATGATCTGAAAATCAAGTTTATGCGGTAATCTAGGCTTATAGTTGTCAACATTGAAATGAATCAAGTTAGTATTATCCGGGTCTAAAGCTCCTAATGCTGTCAACAAGTTTTTGCGTTGTATAGGGAAACTTTGGAGTACCTCTAAGGTAGACATCGCACAAGGTGCCTGAGCGACATCTTCAACCACATTATAAAATTAAGCAGCTCGGGCATTGGGATTAAAGATAGCCTTCCGAAGAGTACTCTTAGGGGGGTGCAAAATCATGTTGAGAGTAGGCTTCTCGATAGATAAGGGGATAGTAGACAAGGATTCCGGAGAACTAGTAGAGGGAGATTTCCTTGAATAAGAATGATCTTCTTTCTTATCTGCGGGTTTGTCATAATTTTGACTTCGAGTTTGCAGATTGATGGTATCTGAGGACATCATATGAATTTCCTCTGATGAACTAGAGTTACCCTGATTAGACATGTGGTCTATCGGTTGTTGTTGAGAGGGGAAATGATCCGTAAGTATTGCAGGTGCGGGATTGGACTTCAGAAACTGGGAGATTTAGTCTCGACGAGGACACTCCTTTGAAAAATGGTCACCTCCGCATAGCAGACAGGGATATTTTTCCTTCCTTTTCCCTTTGTCATTATCAGTGTTGGGTGGTCTTGGAGTCTCCTGTTGGTTTCTAGGTTTTTTATTTCTATTTTTACCTTTCTTTTTATTATTACCTGAGGTTTGAGTACTTTTAATGGAATTGACCTCAGCGGCAACCTTAAAAGTCGAAGGAGTAGGGGTGGAAGTTTGGGGTTGCTTGGCAGGTTTCGCTGCTGATGGGGACTGGATTGAACCAACAATCCCATCAACATGTACTTCTGCTGGTGGTTTGGCAGGATCGGTACTAGGGTGAGGAGCTTGAGGAATCAGGTCATAAAGAGTTCCAGACTGGGAATAAACCAAGTCTAGGTACTGAGGCTGACTAATAGCCTGCTCTTCAGTAACGGCACCACCCATAGCCACATCTTGGGCAATAGGAGGCAACAAGGGTTTAGTGAACCAATCAGCTAATAAATGATCTGGGATAGGGGCCTTAATAATCCTTCTTCGAATTCTCCACTCATGAATATGATCGGATATGTGGGCGGAGGTGTTCTGTCACAGAGAAGTTAAAAGATCAGTGCCTGTTTGATAATGAATAGGGAGCTGAAAGTGTGTAAGAAACACGATTGGCAATGAGCCAAAATCCACAAACGAATGTTGTGGGAGTTCAATGTACCACTTCGCGGCTGTACCGGTCAAAGTTAACTGAAAGAGTCGTAACCGAACAGATTCATCCATGAGGGAATTTTAAGAACACCACAAATGGAATGTCATAACAATGTTCTTCGGATCATCTCCCTGCTTCCCATTGAATTTCGGGATATCCGATGGTAACTTTACCGAAGTGGGAGGCCACGAGGGATTCTATCGAATGGGGTCATTAATCAACTTGGATAAGTCAGGTAAGTCCAAAGTTGCTAGGAAAGGTAACTGTCGGTTGGGTTGCACATACTGGTAATATTGATATGGCATATAATTACCAGTAGGACCATAAGTTAACTGAAAAATAGGTTGCTGTGACGAAGAACTACCGAAAAATCCACCCGCAGGGGGTTGATTTCCGGGATCAGGACCACTAGAACCACTAGGGCCTCCAGGAAGAGGACCACCAGGGCCACCGGAACCACTGGGACCACTGAGACCACCAGGAGGTGGACCACTAGACCCTCCAGATCCACCGAGAGGTAAACCTCCAGAGCCTTCGGAACCATTAGGTGGAGGGCCACCAAACCCTCCAGATCCATAAGGAGGAAAGCCACTGGGCCCCCCAAGACCACTAGGACCACTAGGACCAAAAGGAGGAAAGTTTCCAGGTCCTCCGAGACCATTAGGCCCCCTAGGGGGAGGACCTCCATAAGGCGGTCCTCCGGCACCTCCCGCAGTATGTATAGGTATCCATCCCATAGCTGACATGTAAGACTAGTTGGGTTTCCCCCATGGCATAAAAGTGTTACTAGGGTATGGAATTCCAGCATAACGCATTCCTGTAGGATTGAGTGGATGATTACCTACAGGTATTTGATAACCATAACCTCCAGGAGTTTGAACGGTTACAGGTTGTTCCCCCAAGGGCTGACCTGAATTGGATGGGGGATTAACCAAATTAGTATGGGTGGGAGGGACATAAAATGTAGATGGTTCTATGTTAGAGGTCTGCCCTTGACTAGGTACAATTCCAGTGCCAGATAACGTAGGTCGTGCCGGGGGTTGCCCCCTGGCACTAGAAGGTACTGACGAAATGAGAACTGATGGTTGGGCCCTAGGTGTAGAAGACCTGGGAGGATTAGGAACAGACATAACATGGGAGGTGATAGGGGTGGTAATTTGACCTAGGTTGTGTGGTGTTACTACACGATCTATAATCGGTTCAATGGGTCTCATAGAATCGGCAAGTGAATGATATCCCACAGGAACAGATGTGGAACGCGATGGTGTCGGTCCTAATAGTTCATCTGTTTGCTTATCAATATCCTGTGCATGGAGAATGACATCATTATATTGCCTACATTCTTCTTCATCTTCAGAAGAGTTTAAATGGGTGCCAAATGAGGCAATGGCCTGTCCTATCGAGGTATCCCAAAATGGAGCATTGGGACCATAATCTAGACGGGTTGTATCATCAACATGACCTTTCGTGGGAGAATGGAACAAGGTATTTCCCTGAGAAGGTTGTTGGACCAAGGGAGGTGAGTGTGAAGAATATGGTACTCCACTTTCTGCAACCACATTATCTCCCACTTGGGAGGTAGTAGCAGCTCCTTGGTCGATAGCTTCCATTGGATTTTCTCCTGAACTAGGAATAAAATCGGGTGGCAAGCCTCGTACTCTTCTGGACTACCTTAACTCAGCCAGTTTGTACAGTTCCTATCTAACCTAGTGTCTGAAAATCTAGAAAACACACCAAAAAATTTCCCTACACAAGCTATAGGTCAAAACAAGCACACTTAAAATGATAGGAGGGGTTCAAAAAGTCAGGTCTCTCACCAAGATTTGTCAAGAAGGTACCACTCGCAATATACCTCGAGGGTACGTGCATAGTAATCTTCCCGGATGCTGTTTTTGGTGTATGGCTCTAAGGAAGACGACCAAAGGGCTTTTCTCAGATGGATAAGGTATCCTAGTGGGGTCTCCCGATATACTCAAGGTACGTGGGAGCTCGAATTGGCAGTAGTGTTGTCTAATGCATAATCGTACACAAGGGGCATTTCGATATACAATAAAGTACGTGAAGTACCTTTCTATATACCTCAAGGGTACATGAAAGGACGTTTGATATACCGATGGTACGTGGAAGAACCACGCGAGTCCTAGGATGTAATTCAGACAAATAACGACAGCTCCTACGCTTAACGACGCCCGAACACATCTCTAACCTATCACTCCAATTACTACGTAAACTTTAACCTATAACTACTATTAATTTTAAAGTGGACGGTTAGGTGAATGCATGGTGTTTTAACAGAAAAGTAAAACCATGCAATATGCTTGTGCAAAATATTTCACTTTACCGTTCAGTATGCCTATTTACGGGAAGGAAAGAGAGTATTTTCTTTTATTTCAAAAACCAAAAAAGACACTACTACATTTCGAACCAAAATCCGACGGAAAAATCCGACGGCGCGTGGATTTCTTTTTTTAAACCTACCAAAAATCACAAAGATAATTTTTTTTTTTGAAAATGTGGTCCTAAGCGTCGCTTAAGCGACGACTAGTCTCATAAGCGTCGCTTAAGCGACGTCTAGCCCCATAAGCGTCGCTTAAGCGACGACGCATCAGAAGGCATAATTTAAGTTTTTAGGCTTGTTACCCAAGACAACAATGCCATTAGTGTTATATATGTGGTTGCTTATGAAATTGTCACTTGATATTGTGATTGTAAATCACTACAAAGGTTCCGATTGTAAATGATGTGCATTGTTTTAATTATGATCTTTAATAGGAACTTGGTCATGACACCTACCAGACCAAATACATTAAGCAGTAGTGTCAAAGTATATAAAAAAATATAATAACAAATAAATACCAACATGATGCATATTATTGCACATATGATACAAATAGTTCACAACCTATGAGAGAATGGTTCAAACTTGGTTTTGTTTACTCCATTCATAATACAAACATGGTGAAAATAGTATGGGTAGGATTGGAGCAAGCTTCCCCCCAATACATAACAATTGCAATTATATTTTGTGCTATGGGAGTGGTAACTATAGCTCTCTACCCACCAAGTGCTTTCATCCCTTGGATCCAAATCGATGGTGGAAATCTATTACATCATGAGTTCATATTTTAAACGAAGAATAGAAAATCGATTTGGGATTTTTGTTGTGGAAAAGACGCAAGTCGTGGGTTTATCCTAGCATTCATGCAACCCTGTCATCAGAACCATCTGTATTCTCTATCAATAATCTATGGGCATATCCCTGTAGCCATAGCCATGTGCGTTATCTTTGCATGCTTCAGAGGCCAATCCATCTACTTTTTTCTTGTATACTGAGACAACAACGATGTATACCTTTCGACCGGGTTCACCAAATCGATTTGTGGAAGGAAGAGAAGCCCCATTACTATTTTGGGCTCGACCCTCATTGTTATCTATTGGGTTTGACAAGGTTGCATTAAAAAATGTTTATTTGGCTGAAGCATAGCAACTCCATTGACAAGGAAAAAAACTACACAACTCAACACAGTGGTCAATAGGTAATTCTTCATCTCGTGAACAATAGGAGAGGGCCGAAGAGGATAAGGCCGCAGGGGATAGAGCTCGCAGAGGAGAGGGCGGCAAAGGAGGGTTTGCAAAGGAAGAGGGTTTGCAGAGGTCACACTGAGGCTGACAGAATGCCCCAAATGGATCCGTTCTCAGGAATTCCACCATATCAATTGCACTTGTAAGTAGATGCTCTTTAATAGATAAGTTAACCTCCTTGCTTGAGTTCATTTATTTTACCAGGATTTCCATGTTCTTCAGCAAAAATAGATCACTATACATACATCTCTCTTCTATAGAGGGAATTAAATTATTGAACAGGATTCTACATTTATCATGTATACCCTCAAATAGCCTGTCAAACTTTATGGTCATTATGACCTCAAGCAAACTATTGAAAACTTCTGCATCAACCTCAATTCTCCCTAATGCATCTCTTGCTTTGAAAAATTGCTCAATTGTATACAAAAATCCCTCAACAGAGAGGGTAGAAGAGACAAAATTTTGCCATCATTGTTGTCATTTTGTTCTTGTAGTTTTTACACTAACATAAATAATAGGTTTACTATTATGTTGAGAGTGTGTTTTGAATCAGAGGAAACAAGCACAATGATTATCTCTTGTGTGCATACTGCATACCAATAGAGGAAATTGCCATGTTTTGTTTAGGTTGACTGCAATGAGAGGTTGCATCTATTTGCATTTTCCGATTCTGTGCTTTTATATGTTGGCATGCATAGGTTTTACCGGTGCTGGGATGGGGTTCTATGTAGGAGAGGATAGAAATATATGCCCGTAAATGTTTTGGACACTTGTGCAGGTTGCGTGAGAGATAGTTATTTATTCTCTTATGCAAGGAATGGATATAAGAGCATATTTTTTATAGATTTGGAATGTTTGCATTTGCACAACTGTGCACAAAAATTGGGGGGCAAAAGGTCCTTGATAAGTATCTTTGTGTGTATCCTGTTAATTTTGATATTTTTTTGCTTTGCTTTGTTTGCAGACTTGTCCGTTGTTACTTCAGGTTTTTACCAAGGTATGTGAAAAGTACTTTATTTGCAGACTTGTCCGTTGTTTGTAGATCCATATGTTCTTTTTGTTGGTAGAATGTTGGTGGGGTTAGGTGATGGATAAGGCCCGCCTCATAACAAGTTCACACACTTCTCCTACTGCTTTTCACACACAAGATTGATTATTAGAGGCTGTTACATGCTCAATTTTTTTGGCTTTTTTCTTCTTCATAGTTGTATGAGACTGTTTTGGGGTTGAAGAGTGCCCATAATCCATGTAGGTGTGCCCAGGACTGCTATAGGTTCCCTTTGTTTTCTTTTCTCACAATTCCTCTAAAATTTGTCAGAGTTCCAAGTACAGACTCTATAAGCTTAAAGCTAGCTCCTAGCTTCCCCAACAGCTCTTCCTGCTTTGGCTTGTCATAACCTGCTTGAAGCAGCAAATTTAGTGAAAACAGTGCATCATCTTCGCATTCTTTTCCAATCAAACAAGGCTCCACTGGGTTCTCCTGTGGTTGAAGACATTTTTTTGTCACCCCAAATTTCTTCTCTTTATTTCCTCTTCACCAACCTTGACCTGTATGACTCGTAGAGCCTTAAGGGCAGCCTTTCCTATGTTTTGTAGCGTCTTCTTGCTTCTTTTGTTATGCTAACTATTCTTCTCTCCTCTTATTCCAATATTGTTTTATTTGACTTTGGGGAGTGTATCAGTTGACTGATTAGCCATCTAGCCTATAAAAAATGAAGCTCGACAAAACACTCAATTCCTCAAGTATGCATATGGGTAGACTATAAATTGACACAAACACCTTTAGTCTGCATAAATTGACACAATTCCTCAGGTATGCATATGGGCAGACTATAAATTGACACAAACACCATTGCTCATGTCAGTGTAAGAATTGCCCTGTGCAAATGAAATTTCAAGGGTATATTGTCCCAAAACACTGATTTTTGGTATATGGTCCATCAACTCCCTCCAATGTGCATTTCCCCATTCCGTCAGTCCCTCAAGACTAGGGTATTTTCCCTAAACTTTTCCAACAACAGACAATTTAGCCATTTCTGGGACTTCCTTTGTCGAAATGTTCACAATCTACCATCTCATCGCCATGAGTGGACAATACAAAGGACCAAAACGTCAAATCACTACCCCATGACAAATACTATGAACTCAGCCGATCCAGGTGAGATCTCATTCAATTTTGTTCTTCTATTGTGCAAGTACTACTCATGCTAATGAAGTATTTTACCTTTGGCCGAGATGTAATAGGTGAGGTGTTTACTGTCATAATTTCAGGGTTTGCACTCAGCCTCCAAGCTCAATGGAATGGCTCACTTACATGGGTGGGATGATTCACTAGGGATATCCTGTGTTTTATGGGTATAAAATACACATCTGGGCATGCAAATGGCCACTGTCTTGTTTGCAATATGCATTAGGAACTAACCAAACCTGTTTGACCAACTAATGAACATCCAGTTGATATACTTGACTGTTTTGGCAAATTAATACAACATCTACTGTGTTCTGATAAATATTGTTTGTTTTGAAATACTTATTTTGCTTTGAGTAAAATATGCAGAGATTTAGTAGTCAATTAATTCCAACAAGCGAGTCCAAAACACTGTAGCTGGGAAAAGGCACTTAAAATGTAGATTTCCTTTTCATATTTTGATGACTTAGTCCTAGTTCCTCGTGGACCAAAATGGTAATCCATGTTGGAAGAATAGCTCTGTAGCTTTAGGGGCATCCTAATGAATAAAATATCCATAGGGAATAAAATTTCCATCTTAGACAGTTTGCAATATCTGATCATGTTTCCATTGCTTGGAAGGAAAACTATTGATGAAATCCATGGAAATGGATTCCCATGGTCTAGAAGGAACTACAAGGTGGTCCAACTACAACACGAAGTTGATTCAACTTGCACAAGTTATCTGGATTGTGTAGGTTGACCACTGTGGGTTGTTGGATGGATTCCATGATACTATTCAAAGAGATCAGCCATTGCATGCTCTTCTGTGACTCCCTCATTCACATTTATAACACTGGAGGACAATTTACATTGCTAAGGGTAGAAAAAATATTCTCTGCCATTTTGATTTTTTCAAATGCATTTGAAGAATGAAAAGCCATGAGAAGAACTTCCAAATGAAATAGGGATGGAAGATACGCCAATGTCTTTGAGTCACTGCAATAAGTCCTCTCTTGGATTGATATTTTTGAATTGAGGAAAATTTGAATCAGTTTTCAATTCAAATAAGATTCTTTTTTCATTTGATTTAGTGTGGCCTTTATTATTGCAAATGGTGTAAGGGTTTGGAAAAGTCATCAATGATATAGAAGCACGTCTATACCAAGATCAACACAAAAATAAGGTCATATAATTACTAGGTAATTGTGATGATTCTCATATGATTTGTAGGTAGTAAATATTTAACGTTTTCTTCCTAATCTGTAACTTAAGTAGGACAAAACTGGCCTAGGCCAAGGAATACTTGCCGAGTAGAACTAAGAGAACAAAATTTAGAAACTAAAGCTCAATAGGCAGATAATTTTGTGTGGGATCTAAAGCTCAATAAACTAGACTTTATAGATTGAATTAGAAGGAAGATGGAATAGAACAAGTAACCCGCATTTTCAGTGGACAAAAATAATTTCATTAAATAAATGTTATATTCATTCCAGTGGTTAGGTTCTGATTTAGTAACTTGCCTAATTTTGATGGATAGGAAGATAATTTTTTGTGGCATTATAAGGCAGATGGAATAGATACTTGATGGATGTCAATAAAATGTTTTTAGGTTCTCTATTTCTCTGTCTCTGAAGTCAATCTTCTTAGATTGCCATTTATATTTTGAAACATTCCGAGTAGAATTATTTTTTAATATAATTTATGTAAAAGATTCATTTTCATGTACTTTAAATGGTGTCCTAGCAGGCCTGGTGTTGAATCAGTCATTAAAGCTTCATCAAGCAAAAACACAGACAAAGATGATTTACAGAAATCTTCATCATTACCTGTAAGTATTGTAGACAATGTATTCATGGTTAAAATGTATTTTTTAGCTGTTGAGCTTAATTTACTATTTATTGAAGTATTGAGGCTTCTGTTTATGTGCAAATGCCGTTGTTTGAATTTTATTTGCACAAAGTTAGTTTGCCTTGTAATCCTAGTTATCGGGGATCGTTAACATTATAGGTGTATTGGAGTTTGAGTTCACCTTTGTTCCTCAATCATTATTGATAGCATGTGACCTCTAGAAAAACATAGCAGCTAATGACCTTATATAGACAGGGTATTCATAAGGCTCTATCCACTGATGTGTTTGTTATTTCCCTGCTTAAGTTGGAGCTAATAGCAACTGCAAACATAAACCTTACATAGACATATATTGTGATTTTTTTTGGGTCATCAATGGCCTCTGCAAACATAAATCTTGAATGGATAGATGTGTTTTATTCTGGATCATTGTATCTACTATTTTTATTGATTCTGTTATTATTCCATCATTGAGGAAGTTAGGCAGCTCTCTTCCATAGTCTGTTGTATTTTAATGGAAGGAAGGCCATTCAGTGTTGTCATTCAGCCTTGTGATTCAGCTCTCTTCCATAGTCTGTTGTATTTTGAGTTCACCTTTGTTCCTCAATCATTATTGATAGCATGTGACCTCTAGAAAAACATAGCGGCTAATGACCTTATATAGACAGGGTATTCATAAGGCTCTATCCACTGATGTGTTTGTTATTTCCCTACTTAAGTTGGAGCTAATAGCAACTGCAAACATAAACCTTACATAGACATATATTGTGATTTTTTTGGGGTCATCAATGGCCTCTGCAAACATAAATCTTGAATGGACAGATGTGTTTTATTCTGGATCATTGTATCTGCTATTTTTATTGATTCAATTATTATTCCATCATTGAGGAAGTTAGGCAGCTCTCTTCCATAGCTCTCTTTAAGGTTGCTATAATGTGCATGCCCATACTCAGACAAGTATTCTAGGTTCAACTTCCTCT
>LPNX010345158.1:259461-338987 GCA_001517045.1 Pseudotsuga menziesii
TGTTCTATTTAGATTTGACCTAGTTTTGGATTCGGGTTGAGTTAAACTGGCAATTTTGGGTATAACAGAGCAGGGCTAATTGCTTTGCTTTACTCTTCTTCTTTGTCATTTTATTTGTTTACAAGTTGTGGATTAATTCTAAGTATTGCAGATCAAAATTGCGATTGTATATTTATGTACCCAGTTGCAGAACATAATTTATTGATAAGTTTAAGTTGTTTTTAAAGGATTTTTTGCTTGGTTGCATTTGACCTTCCTCTTTTGAGAATATTTTTGGAATTCCTAGTGATGGGGGTCATGGTATTAATAGTATATTAATTGTGGGAGGCTAATATTGGCCATTATTTTGTGCTATCATACACTGGTGAGTGGAAAACCCATGTTTTTCATGTTCTTAGTTATTATTGCCAAGTATGCAATGCAATTGATGGAAACAACTTTGTGCATTTAGACTTTGGACCGAGGTGAGCTTGTGGAGCTACAGTTGATGCGAGGTGATTTCTCTCTGTGATTAGAAGCATCACAATATTAATGTATATTAATTTCAATTGTAGCACCATAAACTTGTTTCGGCTTGGATGGATTTCATATGGGTTTTTAGGAGTGTGGCTATCGGGATTCACAACCCTTATGGTTATGCTATCTTACTAGTAGGATGGCTTGATGGGTGATATTGGTTGAGAGTGGGATGATTATCTTCGTCTGTGACTATCATGATTGATCACCTTGGTGTTTGTGCTATCTTTTGGCAGGATGGATGGTTTTTTGTAGGATTTGAATAATGATAATGACCATGACTTGAGAAATATTGTTGCAAATTAGTGGTGCAATGGACAGTGGTCGTCATGCAGTTGGTTTAGTAGTTATAATATTAGATTAAGTTAATGCATTTTTTTGGATTCATAGGATATTATATGATTTGTGTATGTCATAGGTGAACATTCAATATGGCGATGAGTTGTGCTAGAGTAAATTATGCAACACTCAGGATCATGGATCGAAAAGAGATCAATGATCAACAATCAGATGAGATGTGTCCATAACAAGATTCTAATCCTTAAAGTTAGAGCTATAGGGGAATATTATTTAGGTGTGGAAGGATGTAGCATTCAAATTTTAGTAGGAATTTGACCAGGTTTATCCCCGTATACAACATCAATTCCTAGCACACTTGGCAATTTCCTAGGATAGTCTCCAATGAATTCTGATAATATGTTTTGGTGTCCATAAGGAGATCCTCTATAGAGGATTGGATGGCAGTATTGAGTTACGGATCTACTCCATGAGTTTGTGAAAAGTAAGTAGGCTATTCTAAGAGAAGAGTCAAGCGATTCATGAGAAGAGGTTGTGCTCATGAAAAGAAGGTGCTTAAAGTGTAGAAGTTAGATTAGCGTAGTTTGAGAGTTGCATGTAATGATTGAATTGAGGATGATTTAATGGATAATCGAAAGGTCTATTGGGCCCTAGTTGTTCAATGTAATGGTCATTCATTAATAATGGGTGGGGCTTATTATGAGCTTATTATTGGGTTTAGGGTTTGTTGCATAAATTAAAGAGGTATTTTAAAAAAAAAAAAAATCACTGCCGTCGCTTAAGCGACGGCTCTATCTGTCGCTTATCCGACGCTTACCCATGATATCCATCTCTTAAGCAAAGGTTATTTATGTTGCTTATTCGACGCTTACTCTTTATAGCCATCGTTTAAGCGATGGTTATTCCTGTCACTTATCCGACTCTTAACCGTTATCTCCGTCGCTTATCCGACGGCCATTCTGTCGCTTTACCGACGACATGAAGATTATTTTCTCAAAAAAATTTCACTACCGTCGAAGATATTCTGTCGCTTAACCGACGCTTGACATTTAATCGACGGTTACTTAGGTGTCGCTTAACTGACGGTTACATAGGTGTCGGATAATCGACGACAAGTTTCCAACGCTTAAGAAAAAATCAAAGCGTCGTACATGCGACAGGAAAGTGTCGAAAATCCGACATGACGGCCGTCGGATTTTTGGTCGAAATGTAGTAGTGAGACTTCAACATAACAATCTTGAACACAAAATCAAAGACAAGCAATGCTTTTCCAAACCGATTTCTCTTTTTTGAAAGCAATGAGAAGGGGAAGAATCTCTTTTCCTAAAAGAAAAACCAAAAAGCACACTATATGCAAATGCACTCTATTTTTTCAATTTTCTCAAAACATGAGGAAATCTAACTTAAAACTACCATTTTTATTTTATTTTGATTGAGATAGTTCTAGATGCATAAGAGATGAAAGAACATGAAGATCCTGAAATCTTGTGAATCCAATCAAAGAACCAATGTCCAACGCTCAATGATGATAACCTTGTCTCAGTCAAAAATTTTCTTTTTTAAAAGAAGGAAAAAGAAGTTTACTATGCAAACAAGAAACGAAACCTAGAAGCTAATCTAGTGTTCTTCTTCTACTCTATATAACAGAAATGAAAAGAGATCTTACTAACACCCTAAGCTTTTCAGAAAACAAAAAATCCTTTCGCAAACACAACCAACAAGCATAGAAGCAGATGAACAATAAAAAATCCTAATCTATCTTTTGAATTTCCCAATAAAATCAATCTTAAACCATAAAATTTTCAAGCCACAAGCATCAGATTCTATCACACAAGCCTGATAATGCAGAACTGAAAGCAACACAACTCAAATTTTTACAAAACAAATGAGAAAAAAGGGCATTGGAATAATGCCTACCTGGCACCGCGCTTTTCGGGTGTTGACAGGGCGGTTCTATCCCAGCATCACTTCTTGCCAACGGGTTACATTCGATGGCACCGCGTGCTACCCACTCTGTTCAAGCGGTGGCACCGCTTCTCGTACACTACATAGGCGTGGTTCCCTATAGAAGACCAAAACACAAGGAGAACGATAGATCAAGTCAAAAAAGGACTAGATCAAGGCAAAAATGCTAGATTGAGTATGGAAACAGAGCATAAAATATTGAAATGACTCATATCTGAACAGATATGGAAGTTTCAAACCCAAATGGACTAAATCAGAAAGCAGATCTGACTGAAGAGAGTTGGAGAAAGAGCCTAGATTTGGACAAGAGTTGAATACTGAGGAAGATCAGAACAACTGATACATATATCTATTCCCCAATGGAGTCACCAGATTTGTTAGCTGGAATATTTCACCTCCTGCGGACAGTAAGGTGTTCCACTGGTCTGAATGGTTCAAATCCAGAACAAATGAAGGACAGAGGTTGAAGTGTCATAACCCCAAACTTACGAAAAATTTAAATTTTTTTTTTTTAAATTACATGATATTAACAAAAGTGCAGATAACTAATCATTTAATTAGTTATATGTTAACAGCTTATTATTTGAATTCATCTGTTAAAACTAGTTCTTTTCAGTTTGCTGACTTGTTTCTTTTGCGACCATAAGGTGGGTCTGTTATGGGAAACTGGGCTTACTTAGCTTACGAGCTAACGCAACAGTTCTTCCTTCTCTTACAGACATACAGGTAAGATGTTTAGGTCGTTACTATCAAATCTTTAAAGTATTCGATAACAGTTGCTGTACAGATTTATATTCAGTAAAAGCATACACATGCTAGTCAGATTTACAGGTTTCTGAAGGTAAAGCTCTAACTACGGTTTCTTTTATGATCTTACTGAATGCACGTGTAAAATGTAATAGATAATTCTTTACTAGCAGCAAACATGGTAGGATTACAACCTCATAGATCTAATTTTACTTATTCAGAACTATTGCATCATGCCAAGATTGAAATTGTACTGCAATTATAAACGAATAAGGAGTTTTCTTTATTATTATTTTTTTGTATTAAACCTATATTCGTCTTATTTCCAGCATTTACAAGGTTTGTTACTTGATACAAGAATCTGCACTGTTTTGGAAATACTTCTTCTATTCCATGGTCAATACTTGGATAAAGAAAATCACTTTTAAATTATTCTAGATTTATTCTACTTAACACTGCTTTATGAGTTTTTCTTGCTATACTATCAAACAAAGAAGGCTAACTTACTCAAACAACCCATCCTATAAAGACTCTTATAATATCTTCTCTACCCTCTGGACTTGAGTTTGATAAAAGTCTAAATGTCACAACAAGTATGGTTCTATGAATATCAATAGGATGGTTATTTTTATAAATAAATAAAGGTCATAGGGTTAAGAGTAACCACCATTATGTCCAAATGATCATTTTATACGATTTGTTACCATTCTAAAACTTATATTATTAATCCCTTCATTTACAAACTAGGTAATAGATAATATAGAAGAATGGTTATAAACAAGCCGTGACAAGGTGACTTATTATTTCCCCTTGCTCCTATGTCTTAATGTATTTATTAAAATCCTCCAACGTAAATGCATTGGCCATGTAGCGATCACACCCTACATTAATGGTTTCTCCAATTATTATATTAAAGTTTATATGATTGATTTTATATGCAGTGTTGACTATGGTGCGTTGAACCTTGTAGAATCCTCCACGTTATGATTGAAGTTGCCAAATCATTTGAAATCTTTGTTTATGGAACTATAATGTTCCTACCCACTACATGTTAAAATATTAAGGGGATTACGTGGGCTCTTCCCATCCACGCACTGATATGTTAAAAGGTTGGGCTTAACCCTAGACTGTCATTCCTCCACTACCTTAGGGCCTTCAGCCGCTCTGCAATTTTCTCTTGGGTTGTTCACTGCTTGCATTGTTTACTGGCAGTCCTTATACTGGTCCAGTTTCTCATGGGCTTACCTACTGCACCGTGAGGTTACTCACTGTGTCGGAAAGCCTGTTATTGTATGCTGAATAGTGTTAACTTTCATAGGGTTTCTTCGTTGAACATCCATTGCCCAAACTCCTTTCTGTGAAGATCATTGCTGTAAGCTGACCTCCATCGTGAAAGATTTCTTATTGCTTCAGTGAGCTCCTTTTCTTCAGTGATAATGAAGGACTTACCCTTCTTCCTGCTGATAATCGTTTTGTTGTTCTGCAGTGGCCGTGTTTCTATTACGTTAAGGTAAGTTACAGGATCTTTTCAACAGTGTTCTTTTCTCAGTGAAAGTTTGTCCATTATTAATTAACCAGGTTGTTAATATCACGTTAATCATGTTGCAGGGTTTGACCTCTCCTTTGGCGTGAGTGGCGCGAACTTCAACCACTGGCTCTTTCCGGTAAGCCTGGTTTTCTCCATGGATTTCTCCTCCTTGCTGGTCCTTTAGGGAAGATATGAGTTTGGTTTTCGAGGTGTGTAACCCTCGTGGTTACTTCGGTTCAGCTAGTGAACCTGAACACTTTAGAAAGAGTTTTTATCTCTTCGATTATCAAGGGGTTTTTGGCCATAGCCAATACTGAACTTTTGGTTCTTTACTTGTTTACTGTGTGATGTATACATGTATAATACTGTTTATACAGGCTGCAAAAAGCCTTACTTTGGTTTAAATGTTTATCACTGTGAAGAAAAAAAAAGAGATAAACTCATTCCTTTTGATGAGCCTTGCTGTTTATTTTGATTTAGTCAGGGTTTACCCTGAACTTGGAATATAGTTGTCTATACTGTTTTTCTTGAATTATAATTTGTTACTGTACAGTTTTGAAAATTAAAAACTGTGTGTACTCGGCTTATTAAGTGTATTTGTGATTTCTAAAACATATACCTCTATTTCTATACAATAAATAATACTACAATAATTATTATTTGTTATATTACTTGAATTGCCCTACCTGGAATGTTATTTACTTTTACTGCTATCTATGTTCAGTTTCTTTGTAGGTATAAATGGAAATAAATAAATGCTCTCTGTGTATAACAATACTTTGTTGATTAAGAAGTCTCAAACCTTACTGTTAATTATATTATGCTTCTGTGAACAAGATAATTTCCAGTTATAGATATAGCTAAGCTCTAAAGTTGAGAATATTTCCCTTCTGGAAATTATTTTTTTTGTACAAATAAGTATTTGATTCTTAACAGTAAAATATTAATAGGGTTTATGTATTTGGTTAAAATTTTACTTTCTAATAAACAAGAATTTTTATATTTAAAGTATAATCCATACCCTTTAATAATATAGGGTTTCTATGTATTTATTTAAGTTTACAATAAAAGCTGTCAGTATACTTATAGTCCAGACAGTATAATTTTAGTTCTGGACTGTGTTTTAAATAATAAGGAACCCCCCCTTTGTATCAACAGTAATAATATTACTATCATAAGTATAATAAAGATATATTATTACTCGTATAATATCTATATTATCTGTCTAATATTTCTAAAGTTTTTATGTTAATATTATTCGTTTATCTTTAGCAAAAAGAAAAATAACACTTCATTATTTAGATTCTTGGGTAATTTATGTTATGCTATCTTTGATCTCTGTGTGTAGATCGTTTATTAGTTATAATGTTGGTTTATAAAACAAGAATTAGTTAACTTTAGCTAGGGTCTATCTTATAAACACAAATGCTAACAATTGTTCATATTTTAAATAAAAGATTGACAAGTCTGGAGCTTATTCGAGCTCAGTTCCACATAAAGAAGATTTAGTAATTAAAAACTACGTTCCTAACCATACATGCAGACTAACACAACTAGGTTAAAATGTAGAAGCTAAGTAATAATCAAATACTCTTACTATCAATGTTATTCTCTTTAGCATACAAAAGTTAGATTCTTTCAAACTGGAAGAAAAGCAATTATAAGGTTTACACAGCAGGTAAACTTAGTCTATCTTTCCTTTAATACAACTATTACATTCTTCTATCTGTTACTTACAAATAATAGGATTACTGAGAATGAATTCTTCTATCTGTTACTTACAAATAATAGGATTTCTGAGAATGAAATACAGTACGATGAAACAGTTTTATCTATGAGCATAAACAGTGTCAGTAAAACAATAATGTCTTCTAATGATAAGTAAAGAAAACAATCTGCTATTTTACCATCTCATCATATTATCTTTTATAATTTATATCCCTGCGCTGGAGTACTATCTGGTAAAACCCAGATGTGGAAAAACACAGTGGATCATTATTTTTCATCAACAGATTCTAATACTGATAAACTAAAAATACTCTCATCACTAAACCATTAAATAACTACTAACATCACTCCAACCATTTACAGTTACTAAAACAACAATTAGGTGACAGAACTTGATTAAGCTTCTGACAACAATGGCAATGGGAGGCCGTTCCTCCCTACCAACTCCTGGAGAGTTCTCAAACAGCAACTCCTCAGGACCCCTGAGCTTGCTCTGGCCTCCCTGGATGGAACTAGGTGTAGCAAGTCAAGTACCAGTCTTCAAAACTTAGTATTAATCCAGAACTTAACAGTAAGTTCTCCCCAGCTAACAAGCTGTAATAATCAAGTTACTGCAGCATTCCTCTCAGAACAACTTCCTTACTGTTTTCCCTCTCAATGAAATTCCTGAATAACATTCACCTGAATGAATTCTCTCTGGAAAATATCTGAGCAGCCTCAGCTCTCTTCATTGAGTACTTTTAAAAGATTACCTAGGTCTTTTTGGGTTAGTTTTCATTTAATGAGCCACCTGTTCTGATCCCTCTTTCTTGGGGGATCATGACCCCAATTATAGAGAAGTTGCCACCTGCAACTTAGGAAGTGTTTGAGGATGCTGCCACTTGTATTTTTCCCTCCACCTAGTTTCATCCACTAGTTTGACCAATAACCTCTTTTAACAGCTCTCCCATGCTGTTGTCTCCAAAATTTATTTATTAATAATAAAATATTCTGAATTACATTCCATTTCTGTTGACTCTGCTGAGTCATCAGTTCCTACTTAGCATTAATTTTAACATAATGTCTCAGGAATATAATAAAAACAATTAACATTATTTATAAAAATTGGGGTATGTGACATACACACCCCCTTAAAATGTAACATCGTCCTCGATGTAACTTATTCTTCATCCTCTGCAACCTCCTGGAACAGATTCAGGTATGCCTCCTGTATCTTACTTTCCAGTTCCCAAGTAGCCTCTTCAGGAATAAGGTGATTCCATTGCACCTTCACCTGTCCAATGGAATGGTTCCGCAGAGTAATTTCCCTCCTCCCGAGGATACAGTCCGGTTCCACCAGAACTTCTCCTTCTGGTTCCACCTGTACAACATTCCAATCAATTACATGAGTAGCATCATGAACATACTTTATTAGAACAGAAATATGGAAAACATTATGCACTTTCAAATTAGGTGGTAACGTTAGCTGATATGCAACTTGACCAATTCTGGATAAAATTTCAAACGGACCACAGTAACGTGGTGCTAGTTTTGCACAAATCCCTAGTCTTAGGGAGCTCTTCTTTGGTCTTACCTTTATAAACACGTGCTCACCCACCTAGAACTCTTTAGGAATTCTTTTCAAATCTGCTTGGCTCTTTTGCTGATCCTGTGCCACCTTTAAGTTTTCCTGCACTTGTTTCACAATATGTTATATTTCTTTTAATAATTCAGGTCCTAACACCAATCTATCTACTGGATTATTCTAGGAGATAGGAGTGTTGCATTTACACCCATAAAAGATTTCAAATGGGTTGAACTTAGCTGATGACTGATAGTTATTATTGTATGTAAATTCTGCTAAATGCAAATAATCCTTCCACTTACCTGGTTGATCCTTAACATACATTCTTAGCAGATCTTCCAGCACCTGATTCACTCTTTTAGTCTGTCCGTCTGTCTGTGGATGGAAAGAGGTGCTGAAATTGAGTGTTGTGTTTAATTTTTTAAACAAGGACCTCCAGAAATTCCCTGTGAATTTAGGATCCCTGTCTAAAATAATAACCTTAGGTACTCCATGTAACCTAAAAATCCGCTTTAAAAATATATCAGCTATATTGGCAGCTTTGTAGGTAGTCTTGACAGGAATGAAATGTGCTGCTTTACTTAACTTATCCACCACCACCATAATTGAATAATTCTGGTTCTGATTTCTAGACAATCCAGTAATAAAATCTAAGCTGATTACTTCCCATTTTCAACTAGGAATAGGCAAAGGTTGCAGTAAACCAGCTGGATGTTGGTGTTCAGTTTTTACTTGTTGACAATCCAAACATCTAGCTATGTATTCAGCTACTTCAGATTTCATACTAGGCCAGAAATATTCTTTTCTTAACATGGTGACAGTCTTTTGGTAGCCTGGATGTCCTGAGTAAGGGGTTTTATGAACTTCATCCAGAATCAACAATTTAACCTTAGGCACATTAGGCACATACAATTTGTCTTTAAACAATAAAAATCCATCTTTATTTAGACTATACCATTTTATTATACTTTCTGTAGGTTCTTCTTTAGCTGTAACTTGTAATTTTTGATAAATTTCATCATGTTTTATCCCTTCTGTCAGCTGTTCATTTAAATCAGAATCATAAGTGCTAATTGCTGCTGTAAAATTCAGCTTTACGTTTCTGCTTAAAGCATCAGCCACCTTATTTTCTTTTCCTTTTATGTGTTGGATTTCAAAATTGTATTCACTTAAGAAGGCTAACCACCTTGCTTGTCTTGCATTTAAGTTGGGCTAATTTAAAATGTATTTTAGACCTTTATTATCAGTCATTAAAATAAACTTTCTGCCTATTAAGTGGTGTCGCCATATTTTTAAGGCATGTATAACAGTAGCAAGTTCTAAATCATAAGTCGCATAATTCTTTTCGTGGATTTTTAATTTTCTGGACTCATAGGCGATGGCATGCCTGTCTTGAGTCAACACACCACCTAAACCATCATTACAAGCATTGGTGCATACCACGAAATCCTTATTAGGATCTGCCATTCTTAGAATATGCGCAGTTGTTAATAAGGTTTTTAGTTTTTTAAAACTTTCTTCACATTTTAAGTTCCAATCGAATTTCTTGCCTTTATTTTGCAAGGAAGTGATTGGATTAGCTATTTTTGAAAAACCTTCAATGAATCTCGGATAATAACCGGTAATTCCCATGAATGACCTAACATCTGTTACGTCCTTTGGAACTGGCCAATCTTCGATTGCCCGAATCTTTTCAGGATCAACTGAAATCCCTTCCTTAGTCACTACGTGACCTAAGTACTGGATTTCATCCTTAAAGAAATCACACTTGCTGAACTTTGCAAAAAGTTGTTGCTCTCGCAGTTCTTGTAAAACTATCCGTAAGTGTTCCTTATGTTCCGCTTCATTTTTAGAATAAATTAAGATATCATCGATAAACACGACGACAAATTTATCTAAGTATTTATGCATTATATTATTCATTAGACACATAAAGACAGCTGGGGCATTGGTAAGCCCAAATGGCATTACAACAAATTCGTAATGTCCATACCTTGTTCTAAAGGCTGTTTTAAAGATGTCCTCATCTTTAATTCTTACCTGATGATATCCTGATCTCGGGTCTATCTTAGAGAACACCGTAGCTCCACGTAGTTGATCAAACAGATCATCTATGCGGGCAACGGATATCTGTTTTTAATTGTCATCTTATTTAGTTGACGGTAATCTATGCATAGTCACATAGTTCCGTTTTTCTTCTTGTCAAAGATGACCGGTGCTCCCAAGGGGATACACTCGGTCGAATGTACTTCTTATCAATTAATTCTTTTAACTGTGATTTTAATTCATTAAGTTCTAAGATATTCATACGATACGGAGCTTTCGAGCTAGGTACAGCACCTGGTACCAGCTCAATAGTGAAATCTAGTTCCCTCCTAGGAGGTAATCCTAGAATTTCCTCCGGAAAAACATCCGTAAATTCATTTAAAACAGGAATATCTTCTATTTTCATTTTATATTTTTCAGACTTACTTGCCTCATCTGTAATGGTTACAGCATAGGCTTTACACCCTTTCCTCACTGCTCTTTTAAGTTGTAAGGCAGAAATCTGCCTAATTACAGTTTTCCTAGGAATACCCTTAACTGTTACTGGTTGTTCATTATTATTTACACACGTAAAGGTTTTATCAAAATAGTTTAAAATTACCTTATGCTGCTCTAACCAATCCATACCAATTAGCAAATCATATGAGCCAAGTGGAAAAACATTTAGCTTAACAGTAGTTTTAAAATCATTCATATCTAAAACACAATCTTTCACGTAACAGGTTACTTTCATTTTTTCCCCAGTGGCTAATTGAACTAACCAGGAGCTATCAAACTTTTCAACAGTCAATTTACACTTTTCTACTAGTTGAGGTGAAATGTAACTAAGACTAGCTCATGGATCTATTAAAATGGTTATAGGGGTTTGGTTAACCATACCTTCTACTTCCACCATGGAAGTCCGATAATTAGCTTGGCGGTTCTCCAATGCTGCATTGATTCTAGGCATAGTCCTTGCAAATTCTCCAACAGTCATTTCATCCTGCACAGTATGAATATTGTTGTTTGGCTTTTTCCGATTTGGGCAAACTGAAGCATAGTGCGGGCCATTGCACTCCCAGCACTTAACAGGCTCCTTTCGCTCAAAATTTTTAGTGAAATTTCCATAATTGTTTGGAACTTCCTTTCCCTTGAAGTTATTGGAATTATTGGAATTATGGGAAACACCATTTTTATTCCCCTGGAAATTCTTGCTGTTGGAATAATTTCTGTTCTTATTCTTGAAATTCTTCTGTGGTACAAACTCTTTTTTCTTGAACTCGGGCTGGTTACTGTTCTTTTTAGCCTTCCAGTTGGCTATACCTTCTTTCTTTTTGTTCTGTTCAAAATAGAAATTTGCTTTCCTCATGGCTTCTTCCAGAGTCTTTGGATTATCATACTCGATTCTGTCTTTGATATGATATTGCAAACAGCTGAGAAACCGCTGTACTTTAGGTTTCTCATCAACTAAATAAGGTACATACCTCAACAGACTTAAGAATTTACTGTTTAAGTCCTTCATAGTCATGGATCCTAACTTTAACTCGTAAAATTATTTGGCTCGTTCTTCATAATATTGTTCAGACAGAAATTTCTTCTTGAAGTACCTTTTAAAGGTACTCCAATTAACTTCTTTTTCTTTGATCCCCTTGACTCTTTTCAAATCCTTCCACCATATATCTGCTTTTCCAGATAGATTATAGATGGCCATTCTTGCCTTTAGCTGATTTGAATAATTGTATATCTAAAAATACTTCTTCATCCCGGATAACCAGGACTCTGCTTCTTCCCCTTTCTCAGTCTCTCCATTGAAAGTTGGGGGCTTTAATTTTTTAAACTCCCCGTAAATCTCTTCATATGGCTTGTACTTTTTCTTTCTATTATATAACTCAGCATCACTACTATCACTAGTAGTGTAATAGCTTTGTTGTTCCCTGAATCCTTCCGATAATGAACTGCTTTCAGCCTTAGCCAGTTTCATCCTTTTAGATCCTTTTTGATGGCTAGCTCCCATAGATTCGGATCTTTTGATCCTTCCTTCAGTCTAAAATTTTTCCATCAAAATTTGGTTTAACTCCTCTTGAGTCTTAAAAATTCTCTCATTATCCTTCTTGACTGATTCCAGTTCAGTCTTTAAATCCTTTATAGTCTGCATCAGCTCTGAAGAGTGAGCAGCTACCCATTCTAACACAGGTTCTCTAGACATCTTTCTTTTCTCGGTGTTTGCAGACTCCTCCTCAGCATATTCTCCTAGATTCTCCATACCTGCTTGTTAGATTCAGAAAAAAAGAAGTTTTCTGCTCTTTACATAAAATAAAATACAGGCTAGTACATTGTTTTTACTATTCAGTAGAAACTAGTTGGGCCACATTCAGGCCTAGTATTTGAACCATGCTCTGATACCACATGTCATAACCCCAAATTTACGAAAAATTTTAATTTTAATTTTTTTAAATTACATAATATTAACAAAAGTGCAAATAACTAATCATTTAATTAGTTATATGTTAACAGCTTATTATTTGAATTCATCTGTTAAAACTAGTTCTTTTCAGTTTGCTGACTTGTTTCTTTTGCGACCATAAGGTGGGTCTGTTATGAGAAACTAGGCTTACTTATCTTACGAGCTAACGCAGCAGTTCTTCCTTCTCTTACAGACATACAGGTAAGATGTTCGGGTCGCTGCTATCAAATCTTTAAAGTATTTGATAACGGTTGCTATACAGATTTATATTCAGTAAAAGCATACACATGCTAGTCAGATTTACAGGTTTCTAAAGGTAAATCTCTAACTACGGTTTCTTTTATGATCTTACTGAATGCACATGTAAAATGTAATAGATAATTCTTTACTAGCAACAAACATGGTAGGATTACAACCTCATAGATCTAATTTTACTTATTTAGAACTATTGCATCATGCCAAGATTGAAATTGTACTGCAATTGTAAATGGATAAGGAGTTTTCTTTATTATTTTCTTTTGTATTAAACCTATATTCGTCTTATTTCCAGCATTTACAAGGTTTGTTACTTGATACAAGAATCTGCACTGTTTTGGAAATACTTCTTCTATTCCTTGGTCAATACTTGGATAAAGAAAATCACTTTTAAATTATTCTAGATTTATTCTACTTAACACTGCTTTATGAGTTTTTCTTGCTATACTATCAAACAAAGAAGGCTAATTTACTCAAGCAACCCATCCTATAAAGACTCTTATAATATCTTCTCTACCCTTTGGACTTGAGTTTGATAAAAGTCTAAATGTCACAACAAGTATGGTTCTATGAATATCAATAGGATGGTTATTTTTATAAATAAATAAAGGTCATAGGGTTAAGAGTAACCACCATTATGTCCAAATGATCATTTTATACGATTTGTTACCATTCTAAAACTTATATTATTAATCCCTTACTTCATTTACGAACTAGGTAATAGATAATATAGAAGAATGGTTATAAACAAGCCGTGACAAGGTGACTTATTATTTCCCCTTGCTCCTATGTCTTAATGTATTTATTAAAATCCTCCAACGTAAATGCATTGGCCATGTAGCGATCACACCCTACGTTAATGGTTTCTCCAATTATTATATTAAAGTTTATATGATTGATTTTATATGCAGGGTTGACTATGGTGCGTCGAACCTTGTAGAATCCTCCACGTTATGATTGCAGTTTCCAAATCATTTGAAATCTTTGTTTATGGAACTATAATGTTCCTACCCACTGCATGTTAAAAGATTAAGGGGATTACGTGGGCTCTTCCCAGCCATGCACTGATATGTTAAAAGGTTGGGCTTAACCCTACACTATCATTCCTCCGCTACCTTAGGGCCTTCGGCTGCTCTGCAATTTTCTCCTGGGTTGTTCACTGCTTGCATTGTTTACTAGCAGTCCTTATACTCGTCCAGTTTCTCATGGGCTTACCTACTGCACTGTGAGTTTACTCACTGTGTCGAAAATCCTGTTATTGTATGCTGAATAGTGTTAACTTTCATAGGGTTTTTTCGTTGAACATCCATTGCCCAAACTCCTTGCTGTGAAGATCGTTGCTGTAAGTTGACCTCCATCGTGACAGATTTCTTATTGTTTCAGTAAGCTCCTTTTCTTCGGTGATAATGAAGGACTTACCCTTCTTCCTGTTGATAATCGTTTTGCTGTTCTGCAGTGGCCGTGTTTCTATTACGTTAAGGTAAGTTACAGGCCCTTTTCAATAGTGTTCTTTTCTCAGTGAAAGTTTGTCCATTATTAATTAACCAGGTTTTTAATATCACGTTAATCATGTTTCAGGGTTTGACCTCTCCTTTGGCGTGAGTGGCTCTAACTTCAACCACTAGCTCTTTCCGGTAAGCCTGGTTTTCTCCATGGATTTCTCCTCCTTGCTGGTCCTTTAGGGCAGATATGAGTTTGGTTTTCGAGGTGTGTAACCCTCGTGGTTACTTCGGTTCAGCTAGTGAACCTGAACACTGTAAAAAGAGTTTTTATCTCTTCGATTATCAAGGGGTTTTTGGCCGTAGCCAATACTGAACTTTTGGTTCTTTACTTGTTTACTATGTGATGTATACATGTATAATATTGTTTATACAGGCTGTAAAAAGCCTTACTTTGGTTTAAATGTTTATCGCCGTGAAGAAAAAAAAAGAGATAAATTCATTCCTTTTGATGAACCTTGCTGTTTATTTTGATTTAGTCAGGATTTACCCTAAACTTGGAATATAGTTGTCTATACTGTTTTTCTTGAATTATAATTTTTTATGTACAGTTTTGAAAATTAAAAACTGTGTGTACTCGGCTTATTAAGCGTATTTGTGATTTCTAAAACATATACCTCTATTTCTATACAATAAATAATACTACAATAATTATTATTTGTTATATTACTTGAATTACCCTACCTGGAATGTTATTTACTTTTACTGCTATCTCTGTTCAGTTTCTTTGTAGGTATAAATGGAAATAAATAAATGCTCTCTGTGTATAACAATACTCTGTTGATTAAGAAGTCTCAAAACTTACTGTTAATTATATTATGCTTCTGTGAACAAGATAATTTCCAGTTATAGATATAGCTAAGCTCTAAAGTTGAGAATATTTCCCTTCTGGAAATTATTTTTTTTGTACAAATAAGTATTTGATTCTTAATAGTAAAATATTAATAGGGTTTCTGTATTTGGTTAAAATTTTACTTTCTAATAAACAAGAATTTGTATATTTAAAGTATAATCCATACCCTTTAATAATATAGGGTTTCTATGTATTTATTTTTTTTACAATAAAAGTTGTCAGTATACTTATAGTCCAGACAGTATAATTTTAGTTCTGGACTATGTTTTAAATAATAAGGAACCCCCCCCTTTGTATCAACAGTAATAATATTACTATCATAAGTATAATAAAGATATATTATTACTCGTATAATATCTATATTATCTGTCTAAGATTTCTAGAGTTTTTATGTTAATATTATTCATTTATCTTTAGCAAAAAGAAAAATAACACTTCATTATTTAGATTCTTGGGTAATTTATGTTATGCTATCTTTGACCTCTGTGTGTAGATTGTTTATTAGTTATAATGTTGGTTTATAAAACAAGAATTAGTTAACTCTAGCTAGGGTCTATCTTATAAACACAAATGCTAACAATTGTTCGTATTTTAAATAAAAGATTGACAAGTCTGGAGCTTATTCGAGCTCAGTTCCACATAAAGAAGATTTAGTAATTAAAAACTACGTTCCTAACCATACATGCAGACTAACACAACTAGGTTAAACTGTAGAATCTAAGTAATAATCAAATACTCTTACTATCAGTGTTATTCTCTTTAGCATACAAAAGTTAGATTCTTTCAAACTGGAAGAAAAACAATTATAAGGTTTACACAGCAGGTAAACTTAGTCTATCTTTCCTTTAATACAACTATTACATTCTTCTATCTGTTACTTACAAATATTAGGATTACTGAGAATGAATTCTTCTATCTGTTACTTACAAATAATAGGATTACTGAGAATGAAATACAGTACGATGAAACAGTTTTATCTACGAGCATAAATAGTGACAGTAAAACAATAATGTCTTCTAATGATAAGTAAAGAAAACAATCTGCTATTTTACCATCTCATCATATTATATTTTATAATTTATATCCCTACGCTGGAGTACTATCTAGTAAAACCTAGATGTGGAAAAACACAGTGGATAATTATTTTTCATCAACAGATTCTAATACTGATAAACTAAAAATACTCTCATCACTAAACCATTAAATAACTACTAACATCACTCCAACCATTTACAGTTACTAAAACAACAGTTAGGTGACAGAACCTGCTTAAGCTTGGGACAACAATAGCAATGGGAGGCCGTTTCTCCCTACCAAATCCTGGAGAGTGCTCAAACAACAACTCCTCAGGACCCCCGAGCTTGCTCTGGTCTCCCTGGTTGGAACTAGGTGCAGCAAGTCAAATACCAATCTTCAAAACTCAGTATTACTCCAGAACTTAACAGTAAGTTCTCCCCAGCTAACAAGCTGTAATAATCAAGTTACTGCAACATTCCTCTCAGAACAACTTCCTTACTGTTTTCCCTCTCAATGAAATTCCTGAATAACATTCACCTGAATGAATTCTCTCTGGAAAATATTTGAGCAGCCTCAGCTCTCTTCATTGAGTACTTTTAAAAGATTGCCTAGGTCTTTTTGGGTTAGTTGTCATTTAATGAGCCACCTGCTCTGATCCCACTTTCTTGGGGGTTCATGACCCCAATTATAGGGAAGTTGCCACCTGCAACTTAGGAAGTGTTTGAGGATGCTGCCACTTGTCTTTTTCCCTCCACCTAGTTCCATCCACCAGTTTGACCAGTAACCTCTTTTAACAGCTCTCCCATGCTGTTGTCTCCAAAATTTATTTATTAATAATAAAATATTCTGAATTACATTCCATTTCTGTTGACTCTGCTGAGTCATCAGTTCCTACTTAGCATTAATTTTAACATAATGTCTCAGGAATATAATAAAAACAATTAACATTATTTACAAAATTGGGGTATGTGACATGAAGACTCTCCCTGGACACCGTAGATACCTGGAATGTGATGCTTAGATAGTAACTGTGTGTACCTGCAATAAGCTTAAACATGCAAACACATCAAAACTGCCAAAATATAATCTACTGGTCCATGTTAGTGACTAAGGAATCCAATAACATAGATGTGAAATCGAACAACAACAATAATGTGGGACAGAAATCAACTTGCATTAAGATAAAAATATGGAGAAGTTTACAACCAAGCCTTAGTGTTGACATGCATCTCCATGAAACCAAGCACTCTCATCCCCATAAGCTCCGACTCTATCTCTCTATGCTCTCCAATGACTTGGGCCAAGTAATCAATCCAACAACATAACAATACCTTAAGAGTTCCCCCTTCAACCATGGATATGAGTTTGTATTTATAAGGCTCAATGGATAGGGATGGTTGAAAGATTAGTGGATGAGGTGGCCTCTAAGATCCTAGGATGAGGGATATCGAGCTCAGCTGAACCACAATGATAGGGATAAGGGAGGACACAAGGCTTATCATCTAGAAGCCTCGAGAAACTTCTCTTTTTCCCTTTTTACCCTGGTTACCGCGTCTCTCCTTCAATTACAGAGCGGTTCTGGTAAGAAACGATTATGGACTAAGCACCATAAGCGGTGGCACTGCTTGTGGACAAAAAGGGATAGGCGGTGCGAACAATGTACCTCTCCTGGACAACAGCGAAAGAGCAGTGCTGGGAATTTTCATTAAAGATTGATAATTAGCATGGGTTTCCACTCCAAGAGTTGGGAGTCAAGGCAAGTAGGTATGTCAAGAGTCTTATCACGTGACTGTGATAGGATTTTGGTATAATAGACCCTGTAAATTAGGGGGTTGAAGCCTCCTTCCAATTGCAACTGGAAAATTTGAAGTCTTTATAATAAGGGGGGTGTTGCCTCCTTCCAGTTATTTCTGGAAAACTATTTTTAAAAGGATTTCGTGGTTTTACCCCTAGAACTTGGGTTTCCACGTCAAAAATTATTGTGTATTGTGCATCTTGCTATTTTTATACATATTGATGATGTGCTGTGATTGGTGATCAACAACCTTCTTTTGATTAAATTTTTAATCGTACAAATACTAATTCACCCCCCTCTCGGTATTTCAACAATTGGTATCAGAGTCGGTTCCTTCAGAATAGACTAACCACTGTAAGGTAATTATGGGGAAGTTTGCTAAAAAAAGAAAATATGAAACACCCTTGTTTGATGGGAGCAACTATGCATTCTAGAGCATAAGAATGAGAGCCTTCATAGAATCTCAAGGAATCGAAATATGGCAGAGTATCAAGAATGGGTACAAAGTACCAAATACCGTGCCAACAGCTGTAGACGAGTTGGTTCAATACAACAACAACTCGAAGGCAAGAAATTAGGAGACAAAAGGACAAACCAGGATTGAAATGGCCAAAACACTATAGATGGGCATGACCTGGGATGCATTACCCTCAAACTAGCTTTATATATATTTTTTCTAAGTGTTGAGTTGCATAGGCAACTATCTGCATTGCAACTCACATACAATACACGAGTATTTACATTGCAACCCGTGTACACTTGCGTACGCTGGTTTCCTTCGAGAAACTCGCGTGTCATACACGGGTTTCCTATATTAATAGTCGCGTACACCTTGTTTTGACTTTAAAAAGTATAAAACGCAATTAGATGAGATTAGTTGGGTCCTAATCCATAACTATCCCAACTATCTCAACCATCCCAACCTTAGAAACTACTCTATTTCCCAAAGTATAAATAGAGGCCTTGGGGTGGGGACTAATCAATCAATTTTGGAGAGCAAAGTTATGCTGGGGGTATATCTTTAGAATCTTGGAGCAGCAGAACTCAAAGTCCTTTGGTTGCAGAGGAGTCCTTGTCTCAGAAGCTGGGTTGTACTCTTATCTCATTCATCGATTGTTAATAAAGAGAATTCTTCTTCCAATCTTGTATTGAGTCTATTTCATGTATTTTGGTTAATGAATATGTTTGATATATTATTCATCTAACCTATGATATACATATGCATGAGATATTGCTTGAAGGATTTACTCTTTGTAGGTGAAGAGGTGCATCCGTGGAAGCTTTAGAGAGAAGAGGAGTGGGAGAAGATCAAGCTTGGATCAACCGTCGGTAATCGGGTAAGTCAAGACTTTCTTCCTATTCCCTTTCCATTCTCTGGTAAAGCTGATTGTCTGCAAGTTAGTAGTAAGTTGGTAACCCTAGACCCTAGGTTACAAGGGTGTTTTATCCTGAACAACAGAATTGGCGACTCCGCTGGGGAGTCTATCCTGTTGTGGGTTAATCCTATAGATACTTTCCCTGTCTTTTCTCTGATTCTGTATGTGATTGTCTATCTTGCATTTGATTTGCAGTAGTGTGTCCAGAGACCTTTATTACTTTTTTTTTATTTTATGAAATTTTTTTTGTTGCGTACGCAGGTTGTTTTGTTACACAGTCGCGTATAGGAACTTGTATAAGCGGGTTTCTCTATAAGACAGTCGCGTACAGTACATGGGTTGCTCTATAAGACAGTCGTGTACAGTACGCGGGTTGCTCTATAAGACAGTCGTGTACGTTTTGTAGTAGCACAAAATATGAGGAAGGGTTGCTTGTCCCTATCTTGTTTGTATTTTTGTTTTCTTGAAGGTCTTCTGTTGCTGACATCTTCCTGTAAGTTTGAAAGTCCTGTACACCATGCTTTGTGTTTTTTATCAATCCTTTGCGTTTTATTGTTTGAGTCCTCTTTCGCTTAGCAATTTGAGGTAGGTTTTCCTATTTGGGTGATAGGTTCAGTGTTGTGTATCTGAGTCAATGATTAGGATTTTGGATACCTTGTACTCTATACTGCTTTCGAGTAGTATAAGTTTGTCACTTGTCCTTTAGTGATTTCAGTGGATTTTATTCGTTGATTCTTCCCAGGTTAGGTGTTTACCAAGTCTCCTCCTTAAGTGGCTGAATTTGGTTCTTGCAAGTCCGTTATACTTCATATTGCTTTCTTTATGGTTTGATTATTCAAACATACTCAAAAAAATTTGCATTTAGGTGCATGGTAATTTTTGAAGAATTTGAAAAGTGAAGAAAAAACATTTGATACTTTTTCATTTAATTGCATATAGTAGTTTTATTTTCAGTATTTTCGAATAAAAATTTCAAAAATTATAAAAATAAGTCTTAGTCTTCTCATACTTAGTTGTAATCTCATTAGCTCATATTTATGAAAAAGAAAAGAAGCTTGATTTAAGTAGTTGTAATTTGTTTTGGAATTCATTTTATACACCTTTTTTACTTTTCTTATCAAGTCTATAATATCATAGTCATTCACGCCACTTACTCTCTGACTAAGAACAACCCTTAAAATGAACAATATAATTTAAAATTTATTAGTAATTTTTGTTTTATAGGGTCATACACCTACTAGCTTAGGCTAGAATTATGGGATAAGAAGTGTAAATTCTCCACAAGTGTTTAAATTCAGACGTAGTTGGCCAATCGATAGGTAAATCATTTTCTATGTTGGTAGTATCTGGGAAGCTCCTCTCAAACGAGAGTTGAGCATGAGGCTGCCTGGAGGCTTGGACTGAGGAGATAACCCTCTGATTCCTTGTCAAAACGTAGACCATGGTTTTTGCGCATCTGGGTATTCTCTCCTAGAAAGAGTTTTGGGCTTTGTTACCCTGCCCATGCATACGAACCAGGCTTGCGACTGTCCCCCCAGACTATTGATATAGTTAAGGTAGCCTTTAGTCTCTTTAACATCTAGGGTTTATACATAGGTAAACCAGAAGGCTATTTCTGGTTCACTTTGGATGGGCTTGGAAGGTAACCCTTGTTGAAAGTGTAGGAGGGCGGTGGGTTATTCCTCCGCTTGTGCCTAAGAACCTCTTCAAGGACGCCAAGAAACTATCTCTCAGCTTTCTTCGGGAAAGCATATCTTATACCCCTTGTGATTGGTGAGACTTTAGGAAATTTTGTAGTGATTGCTCTGTGGTTTGTCTATGTTTAGCCAACCTTAGGGTGTGAATAGTAAAATTTACAATCGTGGAGGACCAATCTCTTAGAAGGTCACGAAGGTTGCAAAACCTTCCTCTGCTTACTACAGTGGAGCCTCCATCGCCCCCTCAAAGACATAGATTAGACACAGATGGTTCTTTGAAACCGATAGGAATTAGTGAAGTTCTGGGTGAACCAGAACTGAGGACAAACCAGTTTGATTTAACTACAGTAGAGATAGAAGAATTGCAGGATGGAGAGTTTGCAAGGAACTTTAATTCACCTCTAACTGACCTAAATGATCCTATGATCGTCTAGGTTTTTACTTTTATTCGCCCGTGATTGGTGTCCCTCTAGGAAGACTAATGTCTATTGTAGGAGAAATTTCTTCTACATCCACTTCAGCTGCTCCGACTAAAGGGGTGCCACCTCCGCTGGTTGGTTCCCCTAGAACAAGTATACCTACTACACCTTTAACTCTAGCTATCCGGGTGGTTCAACCATCGGATTCCACAAATTTAGCATGCACTTCTGGTGGAGTGTGGTCACTAGGATTCCTAGTGTACCTTCTGTTCCTACTTCCTTTGGACACACGGCTCAGATTGGTCCTATGGGATCCTCGTGATTTGTCTAGGGTTTTCCTTGGAATGAGGAGCACATTCCCCAATCCACTCCATATGTAGGTCCAACACCCGTGTATGTAGGGGTGCAGTTCGAAAACCCTAATCCTTATGGTCAAGGTTTTCAAAATCTGGTTTCATCTCCTTTCATGATCTCTCCTTTTTCTCTTTTTAGCAGAGGGATACCTGCTCTTGTGTTCCAACCGGGGTAGCTCAAACGTCATACACTACACCACATGTGAACAATCCACTGGATTTTGGGTGGAATCCTTTCCAAAGCGGCCTGACCACTTCACAATAGACAACAAGGGGAAACCCCACCTTCACTTATGGGAACATGGGGGTAAGTCCCTCTAATCCCCACCTTTATGCTCTAGTTAGACCTAAGCTCCCTTTCCTGACAACTTTAAAATTGCCAGACTTGTCAAAGCTAATGAATGAACTGGTGAGACATAACCCCTCCTAACCACCCGCTCCTACCAAACTGCCCTCGGATATCCCAAAATTCGAGGGAAAAGTTGGTGATGAACCAGGAGCTCAGGTCACCACTTTCCACTTGTGGTGCTCTTCCAACTCATTGAACGATGACACAGTTCAGTTGATATTGTTCCAAAGAAATCTGACTAGTAGCGCAGCAAAATGGTACATTGAACTACCCTCTGTTGCGTTTGATAGTTTTTGGGACTTGGCTAATGTATTCCTTAGTGAATTCCAACTTCATGTCCAATATGATTTTGGGACAGACTTGCTGTCTACCTTTCAGGAGGACAAGGCCACTCATATTTTGGATCACATCCAAGAGTGGAGAAGACGGAAAAGCCTTATTAAATCCACTATTCCTCCCAAGTTTTTACTAGAATAGTTCCCTAAATCCCTATTTCCATATATATCTAAGGATGTAACTACTTAGGGAGTGACCAATGAGGAAGAGGCTATCCTCAAGGCCCATCAGCTAGATTTGATATATTTTCAGTCTGGGATTTTATATGAAATCATCCCTGGTGCACCAAGGTCAACGCATAATGTAGAGAAACCTAAGCCTATACCACATGTTGATGGTGTGGTTGGTTCTGTGAAATCTCCCACTGTAGAGTCTTTGGCTAAACAGCTCCATGAGTTGTCTTTCAAACATTCTACGACGGAGGCAGTAAAAGATGCCCCCTCACCCCAGAATGCAAATGGTTTTGCACAATTCTCTCAAAAGGGGAATCAACATCCTGGTGGGAAAAAGAAGAAAGGAAAGAAAGGTGAGGGAAACCAAAACAAGCCAAAACCCACAAACAATGCTGATGGGGGGAAAAAAGAAAAGAAGAAGGTGAAATTCCCATGTAAGTTGTGCCAGGAATATCACCTAAACCATCAATGTCCCCTTATTGACCAAGCTCAAAATATGCTAAAAGGCCAACAACTAGCTGTCCTAAAGGATCATTTTCCCCAAGGATAGAATTATGCTTCAGCTTCAAATGTAGTAGGGGGCACACCAAATGCTCTTGACCCAAATTATATCATCATGGTTCGATCCCATACTTTACTCCAAACTAGGAACAATAACTATGAGACTGAGGCTCCAGAGAAGGGTAAGTCTATATGTGAAACTTCCAACCCTCTCACAATTGAAAAACCTGCCGAAACTATGCCTAAGATACCGAAAGGTGTATTCAAGAAAACCTTGCACAATCCCAATGATAGGGCTGCATCCAACTACTCTGTAGTTGAATATTTATCCCAAAGCCCTTGTGCGATGTCGGCTTTAGAGGTGTTACAGAGTTGTCCCATCCAGTGAGATGCACTCTTAGCAGCCTTAGGTAGTATGGATACATCAAGCCTCATGGCGAAGTTTAATTTGTCTGATGTCAAAATTCGCCTACCTTATCATGTGGCCTTATCGATAGATGTTATCCATGGAAAAAAAACCATTGGAAGAGCAGTTGTCGATGAGGGCACTTCCACATGTGTCATGTCCTTGTCTTGTTGGAAATATCTTGGATCTCTAGAGATAGTTCCATCGAACACCCTACTTACTTCTTTTGACGGAAGGTCATTTCATCCACATGGTATCCTACCGGCTTTCAAAATAAAGTTGGAAGGGAAGGCAGTGTCTGTTGAGGTATAGGTGATTGATGCACCTTTGGATTATAACTTGCTCTTGGGGAGAAGTTGGACTTATTCCATGTCTTCTATTGCATCGGTTGTACTTTGGGTAGTAGTGTTTCCGCACGAAGGGAAGTTGGTTACTATAGACCAACTCAATTTTACCCGAAAGGGATGCATGGAAACTAATGAGTCCACCATGCCATTGTTTTATTGGGTTAAACCTGCTTCAGAGAGCTTAGGGGCTGGAATGTATGCAAAATTGATGGGCACATTCGATTTTCCAACTCCGATTAATTATTTAGGTTCTACTAGTGTAGGGATGTCTATTGCAACAGTTGTTGATAGAACATATCATTGGGTGGTTCCTTCCCACCATGAACTTGAAGTGCCCTTATTAGTAGCGGAAGTAGCTTATCAAGCTATCATTCATACCGTTGTTGATCCCATTCCGGTCCCTCTCATAGTCTCAGAGGAGCCGAAAGAAGCCTATCTTCCTACTTGGGAAGAGAACTCTTTGCATTCTAGAGACTTCTTAGATATGGTTTTTCCTTCTGATGAATCCATTCTAGAAGCTATGTGCGGACGAGATAATATCTGTGAAGATCTTCACCATCGATCCTATTTTCTTCCAGAGTTAAGCAGGATTCAGAACCAAGAGTTCCATATGAGACTGGCAGGTGATGTTGATACACCTATTAATCCCTTACAAAGGAAAGGAATATTTGCCGAGGGGAATATGGAAAACATTTATGCTACTATTCCTATCAACATCTCTGCAAACCCAAACGTTGTGGAAAATGTACACATCGGTGCAAACTGCTCTCTGGAGGAGATTTCAATCTATACAACCTTGTTTAAGGAATTCCACGACGTGTTTTCCTGGTCATATGAGGAGATGCTAGGCATAGATCCATCAATATTCGAGCATGAAATCCGAACATATCCTGATGCCAAACACATTCGACAAAAACTTAGACCTGTCAATCCGCGTAAAGCGGCAGCTGTGAAGGTTGAAGTTGAAAAACTACTGAAAGCCGATTTCATTTACCCGATAGATTTGATAGAATGGGTATCCAACCCCATTCCTATCGACAAAAAGCAAGGGACAATACGCGTTTGTACTAAATTTCGTGATCTAAACAAAGCCTGTCCTAAGGATAACTATAAGGTTTGTTGTTACACCAAAACCTGCAGATGTTGGTGAACATTTGAAACCCAGCACAAGGCCCTATGACTAGGAGTGGTGGTTAGTCCACTTTTTTTATATTCCCAGAGGTGCGGTGGTTATACCATGTGGAGGTACTCGATACTCCAACACCCCGCCTCCGACGTAGCTCGGGGGAATTGAACTTGAGACCTCTTCTCTAATACCATGTAAGGTTTGTCGTTACACCAAAAGTTGAAGATGTTGGTGAACATTTGAAACCTAGCACAAGGCCCTATGACCAGGAGTGGCGATTAGTCCACTTGTTTTATATTCCTAGAGGTGCGGTAGTTATACCATGTGGAGGTACCCAATACTCCAGTAATAACTACCCCACACCATTCATAGATCAATTCATTGATGCCTATGCGGGGAGTGAAGTCTTTTCGTTTATGGATGGTTTCTCCGGGTATAATCAAATTCAAATTAAACAGGAAGACCAACATAAAAAAACTTTCATCTATCCTTGGGGTACATTTGCGTACAAGAAAATTCCTTTTGGATTGAAAAATGCAGGGGCTACCTTTCAGTGGGTAATGAATTTTTCCTTTCATGACATTAAATATATTGTCAAACCCTACCTTGATGATCTACCAGCACATTCTCGTAAGAGGATCGATCACCCAGATCACTTACGTTTAATCTTCAAACGATGCAGATACTACAAAATTTGCTTGAATCCCCACAAGTGCTTTTTCTGTGTCGAGTCAGGGAGACTGCTTGGATTCATTGTTTCCAATAAAGGTATTCAGGTGGATCCTTTGGAAGTTGAGGCCATAGTAAATATGCCTCCTCTTTGTTCCATCAGGAAGCTTCAAATCCTGCAAGGAAAGTCCAACTTCCTTCAACGTTTTATCGTAAATTATTCCAATATCACTGAAGGTTTTATGGGCCTATTGAAGCAGGACACCCCATTTGTATGGGATGAAATCACACAACTTGCATTCGAGACATTAAAGAAAGCTTTGTTGTCGACACCATTACTTCTCCTGCAAGATTTCTCTCATGATTTTATATTTTATCTGGCCGCATCCGAGTTGACCATAGGGGTAGTACTAGTCCAGGAGGATGATAAGCTCCAAGAGCATGTTGTCTACTATCTTAGCTATGCTTTATCTATCCCTTAACTTAGGTATTTCCACATCGAGAATTTGGCATTAGTAGTTGTGTATGTTATTTAGAGGTTGTGTCACTACATCTTACTAAGGACCACGATGGTAGTGGTGGATGTTAATCCTTTCCAATATGTTTTTTCCTAACAGATAGTTGAAGGAAAATTCAACAAATGGATAGTCATTCTTCAGGAGTTTGCCTTAGATTTCCAATCCACCAAATCCAAAAAATCCTTAGTTTTTGTTGATCTCATCGTAGAATTTTTGGTTGAGGAAGATGTAGCCATTGAAGAAGACTCATTCCCAGATGAGCGCATATTTTTTATTTCCCCCTCTGACCCTTGGTACAGAGATATACTTGTCTATCTACAGACTCTGAAGTATCCTGCAACCTTCTCGTGGGAAGAACGGTGCAAACTACGCTTACATGCAAAAAAACACCTCATTATTGGAGATACGTTATATCGTAGGGGGGTAGATTCTGTTTTGCATCGATGTCTTACCCACGAAGAAGCAGAGACTGTCCTAAATGATGCCCATAGTGGAGCGTGTGGGGGTCATTTATCTAGGTTAGCAATGACCCAGAAGATCTTACGTGCTGGTTATTTCTGGCCCACGATCTTTAAATATTATGTGGAAGCCATGAAGTGTTGTCATCCTTGTTACCTTTACACCAGAAATATGAGGTCGCATCCTGCTCCGTTATTTCCGGTCATCTCAGTGGCCCCCTTCATGAAGTGGGGGATAGATTATGTGATGTGCAACCCAGTTTCAGCTGGGGGGAAAAAACATACATTGTTGTTGTACATTATTTCACGAATTGGGTAGAAGCAATGCCCACCTATAAAGCTGATGGGGAAACTACAGATTTTTTCATTTTCAACCAAATTATCACACGGTTTGGTATTCCTAAAGAGATTTTCATTGACCATGGCAGTCACTTCCAAAATAGTATGATGAATGAATTGACTACTATGTTAGGGTTTAAACAAGAACACTCATCTTATTTCTACCCTCAAGTGAATGGTCAAGTCGAGGCTGTAATGCACTGTTAATGCAGCCCATTCCAATTGATACATAATGTTGTATCCTGCACTTTGGGCTTATCCGACTAATGTGAAAACTGCTACAAGTTTCTCTCTTTTCCAACTCGTTCATGGGGTGGAAGCAGTAACCTCGGTTGAATGCGAAATCCCGTTCTTAAATATTTCCATTCACGTGTTACCTGATACGACTGAGCTTGAAGAATGTTTGTTACACTTAGAACGTCTAGATGAATACCATAGAGATGTGCTGACAACAAATGAGGCTCATAAAATAGGGTCAAAAATCAATACGATAAATCAGTCAAACCTTGGATTTTTTCTGAAGGGGAACTTGTCTTGCTCTGGGATCAAGACAAAGAACCCCTGGGGGTAGGAAAATTCAGGTCTATGTGGTTAGGACCTTATGTCGTGTCAAAATTTCTAAAGAAAGGTGCATATGAATTAACTGATTTTGAGGGGAATAAGCTGCTCGAGCCTAGAAATGGGCTCTACTTGAAAAAGTACTATGCTTAAGCTTAGCACTTTTTCCTGTATTTTTATTGTATGTAACTTTATGTATAATAGTTCATAGGTTTGTGTTCTTATACCATCTGTTGGTTGTTACAGATGTCTTCTGATTGGTTCATAGGTTTCGCAGATGGTGCTAGTCACCACACTTGTAACCTGGCTTCAGCCGCATGGGTTATTTACTCACCCTCATGACAACTAGTTTCCTCTGGAGGTGCTTGCCTAGGTCCTGCTACCAATAATGTGGCCAAATACAGGGCTCTCATTGAGCTTTTATGGGATGCTTTGTCACATGGCATCACCCAGCTGGAAGTCAGACTTGACTCTCAATTGGTGGTTTCCCAGCTCAATTGAGCTTATTAGGTGTGGAACCCTATTTTATTACGTCAGTTTATGCAAGTTAGGTTATTGGAAAGAAATTTTGAGTTTATTACATTCAATCATATTCCAAGAAATCAAAATTCATTAAATGATGCATATGCTAATTATAAGGCTTGTACTGGAACTTAACACATTTTTCATAAAAGATACAATAGATACATTAGAAAACACATATAAATAAAATTGGAAATATATATGTGTGTGTGTGTGTTTGTGTGTGTGAATATCTGTCCATAGAGATAGGTCGAGCTTTGATCCTCAGATCTAGTCATAACTGTATAATGTACAAAAAATATACCAAAAATGTAGCGAAGTCCATAAAATGTTCCTAGGTATAAGATTGACCACCCTGGTCCCCCTGAGCATCCTGATCATCCTTCTCTCAGGTTTCTTCAACTTCCTCAGCTGCAGCAGCCTCATCGGCATCGATGTACACACGCAATTCTCTAGCTACCCACCTCATAAGGCGTATCCAGACAGGTGGTATACCAACCACTAGCTCTTGCATAACGACAGGTATCTTCCCAATGCATAAAGTAGATACTCTTTGGGTAAGCCTGGCCAGCTTCCCCTCAAGAACCCTAATCAAGCCATGATCCTCTCCTGCCACAAGATGCGCATACACATGTGGATGCCCAACAGGGCGGACTGGTCCAATATCTGCATTTTAAAAATTTTATAGGATTAAAAACTCTTATACATATGTATAATATCTTTATGATTAAAAATTCATAAAAAATTAAAAACTTGAAAACAAAAATACCTGATGCTCCCCATGCTCCTCCAAGAGGGAGGACAAGGTCATTGTCACATCGAAAATCTATCCCAGCATATGGAAACTGCTCCAGTGCTGGTAGTTGTCACTCCCACCATAAGTAGAAGTCATCATCGTATACACTCTAAACCGATCCACCGCCTCCTTGGCGGAGGAATATTTCCCCTCACCTACTTAGTCTAGGATGATGGGGAGAAGAAACCGGTAGAGGTATTGCAGGACTCAAACCAAGCACCCTCTCAAAGAAAAAGGCCACCAATATACTATAATAACTGAAGTTTTTTCGTCGGCCTCTTTTACAGTCAGAGAGTTGCTTCTTCATTATTATGATTACTCTTGAACACCAGTCAAATAGGGCTCCCTGTAGACATTGTTGATGTATTTGTAAATTCAGAATGTATTCATATATGTATCTTATGTCTTGTAACCCGATGTTTATTTCAGGTTGTATCTATAATGTAATTGAGTCATGATGTCATGCCCCGATGTTTCGATCAGGAGGATCTATAATGTAAACAATTCATGTCAAGTCATTGTGGGTAACCCTCCTATTGTCTAAGGGTTAAAGTCCTTGTAGTTTCGGGGCACTAGGGTTATTAGAATCACCTAGTGAAGTCATCCCTAGTAGGGTTTTATTCATGTTGGGAAGCAGTATAAATAGAGAGGTGATCTCTCTATTTAACACACATCTCATATACACACTCAAGTGTAGTGCATAGTTGAGGAGGGAGAAGACACTGGGGCTAGATAGAAAGAAGGTTACTGCTGTTGGAAGATCATCTTACTATTTTGGGATTTTCTATTTTGGTGCTAATTCTATCTCTAAGGAAGTTGTGGGGTTTTCTCCATTTATGGTTTCCCCGAGGAAAAACAATGTGTTCATTGTCTCTTGTGTTTGATTGTTGTACTTTTTATTCTCTCAGTTAAAGATCCTAATAATGCTAGCTTAATGTTGAAAAACTAACATGGTATCAGAGCTGACCTGAGAATAAGACACTATGCAGTTGCGGGAACTAGGGCTTCCTAGTTTGTGGACCTTCCTCCACAGATTTTCAGCAAAAGTAAGGTGGAATAACTCTCCTCCTTAGGGCGCATCTTTCTGTCGAAGCAGAATCCAATTATGAGGTTTTTTAGTTTTGGACCCGACACTGCTGCCGAAAATTAAGGCTTTTCACAGAAGAGGAATTTTTCAGTGAGCCCAAGCCTAGATTGATATCCTCCCCAAAATCAAAGTTAGGAATCAATTTCAAAGCAATTGGTTGGACAGAACTCTGGAAAAGCAAAACCCTAATTTGCTCCTGATCCAACACTACAGGATTTTAGCTGCAAATCCAGATCCGACATCTTGACCTGGTAAGATCTAAATCTTTTGTATTTCCATTTGAGGTTCTTAGTTAAGATGTCTCATCATACCAATCTTGATGAAAAGCTTGAGGGAGCTGATAACTTCTGAGCTTGGAAGTATAGGATCTCCCTAGTCCTGGAAGAAAATGAGTTGGACTCCTACATCCACGAGGAGGTTCCAGTTCCACAGGGAGATGAGGCTAATGCCTTACATAAGAAGAAGTTGGTTATGGAAAAGAGGATCATTGCTAATTCTATCAAGGATTACCTTATCCCACAGGTGTCCTCTCTCAAGACACCTAAAGCTATGTTTGATTCCCTAACCAAATTGTTTGAAGGGAAGAACATAAACCAGAAGATGACTCTAAGGAATCAACTAAAGAATGTGAAGATCCAGAATGTAGAGACCATCCAATCTTAATTCACAAGGGTTTCTCAGATCAAGGAACAGTTGGAAGCAGTAGATGAAGAAGTAGAGAATGTAGAAGTTGCGATGACCACCTTGAATGGTCTCCCTAAGACATGGGACTCTTTCATTCAAGGGATCTATACTAGGAAGAAGTTAGTCAAGTTTAGTAGACTATGGGAAGAATGTTCTCAAGAAGCATCTTGGATAGCAGCTCGAGAAGAGAAGATCAAGCTCTCATAGTACAATCCAAGAAACCCAGATCCAGCCATCGCAGAAGTAAGTACTCCCATCAAAGGAATAACTCTAGAAATCCTAGAGATAAGTCTAAGTACATTTTCTATACATGTGATGAAAGATGACACTTTGCTAGAGGTTGTCCTAAGAAAAAAAGTAGATCTCACAAGAAGAAGGGAAACAAAAGAAGACATCATGCTCATGCTACAGAGGATGATGAACCTTCATCAAAGAGAACCGGATATGAAAGTGAAGATTCTTCAAGCGAGGATGAATATGTTTTTATTTCCGCTCTCACGGGAAACATTACTCATGGAAGCAATGATTGGCTTATAGATAGTTGGGCTTCCAAACATATGAATGGATTCAATGAACCCTTGTGAGACTATCAGAACATGAATCACCTCACAAGGTAAAGCTAGGAGATGACTACCAATATCCAATAAGCTAGACTCTGGAAAGTCTATGACAATGAAGGAAGTATTGTTTGCCGGGACTCAAGAAGAACCTTCTCTCCATATCTGCATTAGATGCAAAAGGAATGAGGGTTGCATTCATAGATGGTCAATTCATCATGTGGCCAAAAGGAAAGACTATTGATGATGCAATAGTGATTGGTGAACAAGAAGGAGTTTTGTACAAATTGAAGGGCCACCCAGAACAAGCCTTGGTCCATGACATAGTAGAGCCAAATGAACTTTGGCATAGAAGGCTTGCACATGTGCATTACAGAGCACTACCTCTTGCAAGAAAAACTATTGAAGGTCTCCCAGAAATACAAGAAAAACATGATGGGGTATGCAAAGGATTTGGGAAAGGAAAGAACACAAAGAAGACATTTCCAAGTAGTGAAAGAAAAGAAAAAGGAATATTGGAAATCATCCACTCCGATGTATGTGGTCCTATGTCATCAAGCTCACTAAGCAGGTATGTATACTATGTTTCTTTCATTGATGACTTTTCTACAAAGACATGGATCTAGTTCATGAAGAACAAAGACGAAGTATTCAACAAGTTCAAGGAATTCAAAGCCTTGATCTAGAATCACACTGAAAATAATATCAATACTTTTCGATTAGATAATGACAGAGAATTCACTTCGAATGAATTCAAAGAGCTATGTAAAGACTAGGGGATTAAGAGGGATTTGTCCACCCCTTATAATCCTCAACAGAATGGAATTGCAGAAAGGAAGAATAGAACTATCATGGAAGTTGCAAAAGCAATGCTTCATGATCAAGATCCTCCTATGCATCTTTGGGCAGAAGCTGCCAGAACAACGATGTATGTACAGAACCATAATCCACATAGAGTACTAAAAAACAAGAGTCCTAAAGAAGTCTTCTCTGGCAAGAAACCAGAATTCAACCATCTTAGAATATTCAGCTGTCCTGTGTACATACACATTCCAAAAGAGAAGAGAACAAAATTATATCCTTCAAGAAAGAAGGGTATATTTGTGGGATACTCTGAAAGCTCGAAGGCTTACAGAATCTATTTCCCAGGATACAAGAAGATTGACATCAGAAGGGATGTAACATTTGATAAAGACACAGCTTACAACAAATCCAGAAAGAGACCTGCTAAAGAACCTGAAGAAGCAGAAGCACCCAGAATTCATGATACAACCATGAACGAAGAAACTAAAGAAGAAGATAGAGAATTTGAAGAACCAAAAAGACTTGTAGATCCACCTTTGGAAAAGAATCCTCATAAGAGGAAACCTGCTTGGGTATGTGAAATTATCCAAGGTGTGAAAAGATATGGGGCTCCAGAAGAGAATCACAGAGAAAGAAAGAGGACCAGATCCTGCTCCGGGTATGTAGCTTTACTATGTGATTTCATTGATAAGAGACCTTCCAGTTATGAAGAAGCGGCAGAATGGAAAGAATGGAAGGATGCTATGATCAAAGAGTACCAATTGATCATGAAGAATGATGTTTGGGATGTTGTCCTAAGACCAGAAGGGAAGTCAGTTGTGACTTCCAAATGGATGTACAAGATCAAGCATGTTGCAGACGGTAGCATTGAAAAATATAAAGCAAGATTTGTGGCTCGAGGTTTCTCTCAGAAAGAAGGAATAGATTATGAAGAAACCTTTGCACCTATAGCCAGATACACTTCCATCAGATCAGACGTACTAGCTTTGGCTGCAGTGATGAAATGGAAGATACACTAGATGGATGTCAAAACTTCTTTCTTGAATGGTGTAGTGGAAGAGGAAGTGTATGTAGAACAACCTCTTGGTTTTGAGACACATGATAGGGAGTCTCATGTATGCATATTGAAGAAAGACGTATACAGTTTGAAACAGGCACCCAAGACTTGGTACGGCAGAATTGATATCTTTCTATCCAGTTTGGACTTTACCAAAAGTAATGCAGATTCCAACCTTTACTGCAAGGTTGAAGATGGCAACCCAGTGATGCTCCTACTATATGTAGATGATCTGTTTGTGACAGGTATGGATGGGTTGATTGCTAATACAAAGAGAAAGATTGCTACCGATTTTGAAATGAAGGAAATGGGTATGATACATTTTTTCCTAGGCATGGAGGTGTGGCAGAGCGCAGATGGAATCTCCCTTGTACAAGGGAAGTATGCAGTAGAGATCCTGAAGAGGTTTGGGATGATGGACTACAAAGCTATGGCCACACCTATGGCATCGAACCTGAAGCTATTGAGTGATGCTTCATTAGAGTCGATTGATGCTATGATGTATTGTCAGATAATTGGGTCCTTAATGTACCTGACAAACACGAGACCAGACATTTGCTTTGCTGTGAACACCTTGAGCCAGTTCTTGACAGATCCGAGAAATGTTCACTTGATTGCTGCAAAGCATATTCTAAGGTACCTGAGGGGTACAGTTGATTATGGGCTCAAGTATGAGTCGAATCAGAAGATTAACCTGGAGGGTTATGTTGATTCAAATTAGGCAGGCAGTGCCATCGATAGGAAGAGCAATTTAGGGTGTTGCTTTAGTATGGGATCAGGTGTGATCTCTTGGTTTAGCAGGAAGCAATCCTATGTGGCACTGAGTACAGCTGAAGCAGAGTATGTCGCAGCTTGTTCAGCTAGTTGTGAGGTAGTATGGTTGAGGAAGCTACTGTATGATTTATTTGATCTCCAGTTGAATGCCACTTGTATACATTGTGACAACTAGAGTTGTGTGAAGTTGTCAGAGAATCCAATGTTCCATGACAAGTCAAAGCATATTGAGATCAAGTATCACTATATCAGGGATATGGTGCAGAGGGGAGCAGTGAAGCTCCAGTATGTTACGACGGGCGATCAGATAGCTGATGCATTAATGAAGCCATTGGCTAGGGTGAAGTTTGAGTACTTCAGGGAGAAGCTTGGTGTTCTCTAGATCGATGTTCCCTCCAAAGATAAGTGATGAGTCCATGAGCCATTCTGACATGGGAGAGGACTAAGTTCCTTCCATGGTCAGATGTAAGGGCTGAGCCATTCTGTCATGGTGAGAGGATTTAGGTTCCTTCCATGCCAGATATGAGCGCTGATCCATTTTGATGTGACTGTAGGATTGGTTCCTACGTGATAATATATAAGGGATGTTGCCATTCTGGTAATGGAGGTGCCTGGTCAGTTACCAGGAAAACTCAGTCTAGGACTAAGAATCCATTCTGATGTGAGAGAGGGATGTGTTCCCACTTGATCAGATGTAAGGGCTGAACCATTCGGTAATGGCTAAAGGATTAGGTTCCTCCCATGTCAGATGTGAGTGTTGGCCATTCTGACAAGTAGGTCAGATGTAAGGGCAACTACCATTCTAGGAATGGAGGCACCTGGTCAGTTACCAGGTAGCTCAGTCTGGGACTAAAGGCCATTCTGATGTGATGGTAGGATTAGTTCCTCCATGATCATATGTGAGTGCATGCCCTTTCGATGCGGTGCTTTCGAGCACGGTCGGATATAAGTACAGAGCCCTTTCGATGTAGTGCTTTCGAGCATGGTCGATTGTAAGTACTGAGCCCTTTCGATGCGGTGCTTTCAAGGATGGTCAACTATAAGTGCTGATCCTTTTCGATGCGGTGTCTTCAGACATGGTTAGATGTAAGTGTAGATCCCTTCCGATGCAGTGTGCTTGCACATGGTCAGATATAAGTGTTGAGCCATTCTGGCGCGATGTGTTTACACATGGTCAAATGTGAGTGCTAGGCCTTTTTGACAGGGTGAGGTCAGATGTGAGTGCTAGGCATGCCTTTCTGATAGGATGAGGTCAGATGTAAGAGCTGGGTGGGCCATTATGACTTAAGTGTCAGATATAAGCACTGATGAAGATCTACATGAAGGGTAGGCTTACAGGATTAAATCTGTAGAACTTCCTGTGACGAGAAGAATCGAGATAGCACCATTCTGAGATAGCATGTGATGATGATCCAGAATTGATGACGATCCAGATCAAGTGATGATGATCTAGACTTGATGATGATCCAGATCAAGTGATGATCCAGATGTGATGATGATCTAGTAGTTGTGATGATGTATATCCTGTGATGAAGAAGACTCAAAGACTTGAAGATGAAGAAGACTTGAAGACTAAGAATACTTGAAAATGAAGATGACGAGATGATCCAGTCGAGACAGAGAAGAAGACCAGTGCTGAAAATTGTGTCGAAAGAATACCTTCCTAGTTAAGAGGGAGTGTTGATGTATTTGTAACTTCGGAATGTATTAATCTATGTATCTTATGTCTTGTAACCCAATTTTTATTCTGGGTGGTGTCTATAATGTAATTGAGTCATGATTTCATGCCCCGATGTTCCGATCGAGAGGATATATAATGTAAACAAGTCATGTCAAGTCATTGTGGGTAACCCTCCTATTGTCTAAAGGGTTAAAGTCCCCGCAGTTCCAGGGCACTAGGGTTATTAGACTCACCTAGTGAAGTCGACCCTAGTAGGGTTTTATTCATGCTGGGAAGCAGTATAAATAGAGAGGTGATCTCTCTATTTAACACACATCTCATATACACACTCAAGTGTAGCGCATAGTTGAGGAAGGAGAAGACACTGGGGCTAGATAGAAAGAAGTTTACTGCTATCGGAAAATCATCTTACTGTTTTGGGTTTTCTATTTTGGTGTTGATTCTATCTCTGAGGAAGTTGTGGGGTTTTCTCCATTTATGGTTTCCCTGAGGAAAAACACTGTGTTCATTGTCTCTTGTGTTTGATTGTTGTACTTGTTATTATCTCAATTAAAGATCCTAATAATGCTAGCTTAATGTTGAAAAACTAACAGACATTCCAGTGCAAGTCTCATTTGGTTTCGAGTTGCAAGATGAAGTGATGATGACCAGGCAACCCTCATTATAGTGCTTTCCAACACCTGTAATGGATAGCTGGGAATATGAACAATAGGGATGGAACTACCGCTCTTTTGAGTATCAGGCACACAATATGTGTCAATGTAGTTCTGCACACTTAGAAGGTCACCGCCTCTACCAGTACCTTCCAAGTTGACCGGAGCTCCTCATTGTTGAAATATTGTAACTTCGAAGAATATTCTATATGTATCTTTTTGTAGTCCCCGATGGTCCTACTGGGAGAACCACTTGTATTACATTGTACCTCGACGCTCCTAATCGGAAGAACTAATAAGAGTCATGAGGTAGTCCCCTCTAATTGTAAAGGTGGGTCATTAGCACCCCAGTGTGGTTACTTGAGCCTACATGTGTAACTTGAGCCTACATGATTTAACTCGAGCCTACATGTCAAATGAGTTAACTTAAGTGAACGGATGAATATAAATAGAGGTGTAGTGCTCCTCATTTGAGACACAAACACTCTCACTGGGGTAGCGCATTAGTGGAGAAGAGAAGTAGCTGGAGGAGGAGGAGGATCAGGCTTTGATCTCCTTGTTGGTTTTAGATTTTATCTTTTTGGGGCATCTATATTGAGGAAGCTTTTGCTGGGTTTTTCCCAGGATAAATCTTTGTGTTCCTTTTTTGTGGTTGTGTTGTCTATCTTTCAGTGATCCTATTTATATGCTTTTGTCATGAAAATGAAATGAAATACTGATGTCTTAGCTAAGCATATGAAAAATTAACACTCACCGTGACAAACCGGAGATGAAATAGATATCTTCCAAGGTAATCTCTAGAAACCCACCTTGTAGGTCAAATACACCAAGATTATGATCGCAGTAGTTTATCAAAAACTCTAGTAAGCGGACATTGGATCACATAGGTGAGGTACAAAAGAATTTGAGCAACCCACTTCATCTCCCTGTCCCTCCACTCCAACACCATGTTTCAACCTGTTAACAAGCCCATTATCAAACATTAAATTCATATGAAAAATTTTGATTTTGGCCCTACATAGCTTTTTTGCATACGCACAGTGTACGTGACTGTCCTTTGGACATGTCGCATATCATACTCGGATTTCTTTCAAGAAACCCATGTATAAAATGTGTGTATGCGCCTGTTTACATGTCATACCCATGTACACAGTGTAAGTACCTTTAAAATGGTTGAAAACATCAAATTTTTTCCTAAAATTAAAATTTGCTTAGATAAAATGAAAGAGCATGGAGAGTAGATTTACCTGGCACTTGTGGTCTTGAGAATCATCCACCGAGTTGTCCACACTGAACACTTGAAGGTAGAGGTAAAACTTGTCTATATTGGGTAAAAATGTCAAATGGTGAGTTTTGATTTATATTTTGAACTATTTATAGAAATATTATTTCAAAAGTGGGTTTTAACCTATAGTTCTTATTTTTTATAAAAACCAAACTAATACCATGTCTTTTTCTTCAATGAAACAGGTCTAAGGTCACTTGAAGTTGTTTTCCACTCATATAGGGTAGTATTTTGGTCATTCATATGCATTTTTGCATTTATATCTAATCCATCTTAACCCTAGAATTACTACTTTGACCACGGACTATGGTATTTTAACCATTAGTACCTTGTCTATGCCATTGTTCTTCCGTGGATAGGGCTTTCCTCACATGAGTACCCTAGATTAGAACACATTTATTGTCTTTTGGTACTCATGCCGCATTTGTCATAGGTTCAAGGGAGTCTCCTTATCTATTTTTCACACCAAATTGAGCCTCATTTTGGTCTCTTTTTACAAGCTATCCTCTTTAAAGACTCCCCTCCCTTATGGAGTTTCTTTAGGCCCAGGTCTAACTCCTCAAAATAGACTTGACTGTCGAATAAACTTGTCCATTCAGGCTCATTAAGAATATGTGAATGGGCATCCACATTGGTGGTAGGTTATCTCTTTCTCGGACCATATGGAATAATACGAGAAATGATCACTCTCTTTTCTATGGAATTGAGAAGAGTATTCTTAGGTATAGGTTTATCACTTTTCCGGACTCGAGGGACTAAATTTATGGAAAAGGAACGCCCGGTATGAAGTTAGTTTTCTCTTTTCATGCTTTGGACCAAAACATGAAAAAGATTCAGAGTGTACTGTATGTCTTTGTCATGCTCATTAAACACTAAGAACAAAGCATCAAGTTTACTATTGTAAGCCCCATTCCTCGTACTCAAATGGATCTTTCTGAGTGATCTTTCTTTCCTTCACACTCATAAAACTCAAGCTATATGCTGCTCTTGAAGGAGCGTTAGGTAGGTGGTAATTTAACCTTTTTTGGACCTCCCTGACTAAGTACAAAAAAGGTTCACCTTTTTCTTCTACAAAACTTAAGAGAGTTCTTATGTTGTATGTTTTATACTTTTTCGGCCTCAAGAGACTAAATCGGATGAAAAAGGATGCCCCTGGAGTCTTCTTCGGAGTTTTCAAACTCTCTAAACATGAAAACACCAAGTGAGCATGTACTAGTTCGGGCTCATAAAATCCATGAATTAGTAACATTCTCAAGCATTATTCCCTCTTCTCTTCAAGATTGTAAAAAATGAAGAGAAACTCAAGTTGACTTTCCTGGACTCGTTAAAATTTAATAGGAAAGATAAGGAAGAAGTTTTCTTTTGATTCTCAATCGGTGGCAGTATGCCATCCTTGAACATAGCACTCTCTGTACTTTCTGATACTCATGTATCAGTGTTCACTTTTAGTTCAACTATCACTTTGAGTTTTTTACTCCTCCACTTGTCCGTTATACCTGGGGGATCTGATCATGTCTCCTACATGACAGATAAGTCTAGTTGTATTATCTGTAAAGTTAAAATCTTCCTTGGGTCATCTTTGTGTCGTGCTCACTGTTCAAGGATTTATCCCTGCATCTGATTTTTATCCTGATCCCATCATTATCGTATCTGATATTACTTGTGTCTTCCTTCCTTTATCCAGTTCCTAGCCACTCTTGTGGTTCATTGGAGGATCTATTGCCTTCCTCATCACAGTATGGTTTCTCATCAACACTTCTTGATGACGAAGACCTAGATTTTTGACGATAGTACCTCAGGATTCACTTTCACTATTGGTGAATTCCTTTTCTTTAGTTGTCAATTATCACGTATTGGTTGAAAATATGTTGAATCCTATCCATGTTCGAATTTGACACATCTATTCACATGGCCTGGACTGTACTGGTTCTTTTGGATTTTTGACGAAGACCTTAGGTTCATAACCTAATTTGCGCAATACTATGTTGTGTTCACTTAAATAGTTCCTAGAACTTGAAGACTCATCATTATTATATATTGTGGCTTCGATCCACCTTTGTAATATATGTGGTTTTGAACCCGTATCATATGATGTACTCAAATATTGTAAAGGAGCTAGTGTTCCAGTATATTGAATATGGCATTCTCAGATATGATTTTGTATATGACATTTCTATGTATTTGTTTCAGGTACTTCCCTTGCTCCATTGGACCTCTGAGTTCTCCAAGGTAATGATTATAATGTATTTCAGCCATCGCTTCCCTCTGACCTCACACATTAGGGGGCATCTGTTATCATCCCAAATGACACTTCTCCATCTGAGTGCCGACATTCTTTATGTTGGTACACAAAAGGACAAATCAGGATTGAAGTGGCCAAAACACTATAGATGGGCATGACCTGGGATGCATTACCCTCAAACCAGCTTTATATATATATTTTTAAGTGTTGAGTTGCATACACCACTATCTGCATTGCAACTCGCGTACCGTACGTGAGTATTTGCATTGAAACCTGTGTACACTTGCGTACGTGGGTTTCCTTCGAGAAACTCGCGTGTCATACGTAGTTTGCCTATATTAATAGTCACACACACCTTGTTTTGACTTTAAAAAATATAAAACATGATTAGATGAGATTAGTTGGGTCCTAATCCATAACTATCTCAACTATCTCAACCATCCCAACCTTCGAAACTACTCTATTTCCCAAAGTATAAATAGTGGCCTTGGGGTGGGGACTAATCAATCAATTTTGGAGAGAAAAGTTATGCTAGTGGTATATCTTCAGAATCTTGGAGCGGCAGAACTCGAAGTCCTTTGATTGCAGAGGAGTCCTTGGCTCAGAATCTGGGTTGTACTCTTATCTCATTCATTGATTGTTAATAAAGAGAATTCTTCTTCCAATCTTGTATTGAGTCTATTTCATGTATTTTGGTTAATGAATATGTTTGACATATTGTTCATCTAACCTATAATATACATATGCATGAGATATTACTTGAAGGATTTACTCTTTGTAGGTGAATAGGTGCATCCCTGGAAGATTTAGAGAGAAGAGGAGCAGGAGAAGATCAAGCTTGGATCAACCGTCAGTAATCGGGTAAGTCAAGACTTTCTTCCTATTCCCTTTCCATTCTCTGGTAAAGCTGATTGTATGCAAGTTAGTAGTAAGTTGGTAACCCCAGACCCTAGGTTACAAGGGTTTTTTATCCTGAACAACAAAACTGATGAATCTGCTGGGGAGTCCAGCCTACTGTGGGTTAGTCCTGTAGATACTTTCCCTCTCTTTGCTCTGATTCTGTGTGTGATTGTCTATCTTGCCTTTGATTTGCAGTAGTGTGTCCAGAGACCTTTATTACTTTTTTTTTCTTTTATGAATTTTTTTTTGTTGCGTACGTGGGTTGTTGTGTTACATAGTCATGTATAGAAACTTGTATACGCAGGTTGCTCTATAAGACAATCGCGTACAGTACGCGGGTTGCTCTATAAGAAAGTCGCGTACGTCTTGTAGTAGCACAAAATTTTAGGGAAGGTTTCTTTCCCCTGTCTTGTTTGGATTTTTGTCTGCTTGAAGGTCTTATGTTGCTGACATCTTCCTATAAGTTTGAAAGTCCTGTACACCATGCTTTGTGTTTTTTATCAAGCCTTTGAGTTTTATTGTTTGAGTCCTCTTTCACTTAGCAATTTGAGGTAGGTTCTCCTGTTTGGGTGATAGGTTCAGTGCTGTGTATCTGAGTCAGTGATCAGGATTTTGGATACCTTGTACTCTGTACTACTTTCAAGTAGTATAAGTTTGTTACTTGTCCTTTAGTGATTTCAGTGGATTTTATTCATTGATTCTTCCCAAGTTAGGTGTGTCCCAGGTCTCCTCCTTAAGTGGTTGAATTTTCTTCTTGCAAGTCCGTTATACTTCATATTGCTTTATTTATGGTCTGATTACTCAAACATACTCAAAAAAATTTGCATTTAGGTGCATAGTAATTTTTGAAGAATTTGAAAAGTGAAGAAAAAACATTTGATCCTTTTGCATTTAATTGCATATAGTAGTTTTATTTTCAGTATTTTCGAATAAAAATTTCAAAAATTATAAAAACAAGTCTTAGTCTTCTCATACTTAGTTGTAATCTCATTAGCTCATATTTACGAAAAAGAAAAGAAGCTTGATTTATTCGAAAAAGAAGTAGCCAACTTTATTCGAAAATTAAAGAGAGGCACTGGAAAATACAAAGGTAAGCTACCTCTTAAATGTTTTTCATGTGGAAAGATAGGTCATTTTTATTCTAAATTTCCATATGCAAAGAACTCAAATAGTGAAGAGGATGACAGTTTTAAACCCTACAAGAAGTACAATAATTACAAGAATAAGAACAGAAGAAAGTTTGCAAAGAAGAAAAGTCTCTACACAAAAAGAGACAATAGCTCATCCAATGATGACTCTGACAATGACAGTGATAGTGATTCTGATGATGATAATGAACCAGAATAAGTACTCTTTATGGAAATAAGCTCAAATAAGGATCCTAAGAGTACTGAAGAATCTAAAGATGAAGGAGAAGTAAACCTGGAGGAAGAACTTGTAAGTGCCTTGAAAGAGCTAAAGAAATCAAGGAAGGAGAATAGGATGCTTAAGGAAGAGAAAAAATGGTTTGAACCAAACATTGTTGACTTGAAGACCAAACTAGAAGAAGCCAAATGAGTTGAAGACTCTCTTACTGAAAAAATAATGACAAATATAAGAGAAAAGGAGAATCGTGAGGCTAAGATAATATCTCTGAAGAACAAGCTGTATACGAAAGATATCGTAAAAGGTTATGAAAACAGCTCCAAGGTTCTAAAACAAATCATTAGCAATCAAAATCCATTATTCGACAAGACCGGTATAGGATACAAGAAGAATACCAATGAAGCCTGAAGCTCAATGTTGACAAATAACAAAAAAGAAGCCAAGAAGTTATGCAGAAATTGTCAAGGACTACAAAAATGAAGAAGAGATCGAATGTCAGCCAGAATAACCCTTATCAAAAGAAGGGCCGGCACAAAGACCAGATCTCAGAAAAAAACCTCCTCCATATGTTCTGAGGTATGGATACTTCTTTTATGGGAATTGATTTACATGTGGAAGATTTGGAAACAAAGTTGTAAACTGTTTCAAAGAAGAAACTTCGAGACAAGGAATAACCTTGCAAGCCTCATACAACCACAGTAAAACAACATATTTGGTCCCTTGAGATCAAAACTAGAATGTTACATATTTGGTCCCATAAGTAAGAAATGAGGGCATGCCCAACAAGGTATGGATCAAACACAAGAACAACTACGAATGTGGAATTTCTCTTCAAGCTCAGAATCACAGCTCTAGTAAATGGTATGTTGATAGCAGTTGCTCCAAGCATATGACAGGTAACAAAGATTCTTTTGTCAATATTGAAAAATATAAGGGATCTGTATTGTTTGGGAATAAAAATTCAACAAAATTATTGGGAAAGGGCACAGTAAAGCTCGGAAGTAAAAACTCCTTGGCTAAAAATGTCTTGCTTGTAGATAACATGAAACATAATCTGGTAAGCGTCAGTCAGATGTGTGATCAAGGACATGAACTCATATTCAAATAAAAAGGATGCAAAGTAAGAAAGAAAGGATCAAGGAAGTTTGTAGCCACATCCACTAGGACTCCAAACAACATATACATTTTAGATGAGATTGAGTTGGAAAAATGTCACTTGGGAAAAGAAGATGAAAGTTGGCTTTGGCACAGAAGAATGGGGCATATACATTTTGAAAATTTGGTCAAAATATACAAAAACTAAGCAGTTCAAAATATGTCAGAAGTCACAAAGCCTGCTAACTCTGTGTGTGAACAATGTCAACATGGAACACAAAAAAGAGTGCATTTTAAGACGAAAGAGCATTCTTCTACAAAATATTTGGAGCTCATTCACACTGACTTATGTGGACCAACCAAAAGCAAATGACTGAATGGTGAAAAATAATTCATGCTAATCATTGATGACTATACCAGGATGACATGGTATGTCTTCTCAACAGGAAATCAAAAGCATTTGGATGTTTCAAAACGTTCAAGGAACTAGTCGAGAATGAAACAAGGTCACGAATCAAGTGCCTCATATCTGACAACAATGGAGAATTCACTTCTAATGAATTCAAAAAGTAATGTGAAGAGGATGGAATAAAGAGATTATTTTCAGTAGCCAGAACACCTCAATAAAATGGAGTTGCTGAAAGAAAGAATAGATTAGTAATGGAGATGGCTCAAACCATGTTGAATGAATCCAAGTTAAATGACAAATTTTGGGGACACATAGTTCATACAACAGTACACATCTTAAACAGAGGATTACTTAGAAACAAAAATAATAAAACTCCCTACGATCTATGGACTGAAAGAGCAGCAAGTGTACGACACTTTAGAATCTTTGGAAGCAAGTGCTACATCAAAAGAGAAGATAAGAAGATTGGAAAATTTGACTGTCGAGTAGATGAGGGCAAATTCGTTGGATATTATTCCAAGAGTAAAGATTACAAATGCTACAATATGAGATTATATAAAGTGATTGAAAGCATTACCGTGAAGATAGATGAAGGAAGATTAACATCATGCAAAGAAAACTCAAAAGAATCAGACGATGAAGAAGACGAAAGTTCCAATCAAAAGGATGTGAATAAAATTAAAGTGGAAGAACAACAAGATGAGGATGAAGAACAACCCACGGAAGATGAAGAACATAATCAACCAACTATCAAAAAAGAAGAATATAAGGATCAACTAAGACCTAAGAACTGGTACCAGAAGAATCAGCCATCTGATCAGATTATTGGTGATAAGGATGTCAGAATAGGAAACAAAAGAAGACAATCCGGAAGAAATGGGCATGTAAACTTCTCTCTTTTTTCTACAACTAAACCAAGAAACTTTGCAGAGGCTAGTACAGATGAACAGTGGGTTATAGCTATGGAAGAGGAACTATATCAAATTGAGAAGAATGAAACTTGGGAACTTGTTCCTAGACCACGTAACAAGAATGTAATTGGCACAAAGTGGGTTTTCAGAAACAAAAAGAATGAAGATGGACAGGTGATAAAAAAAAAGGCTCATTTGGTTTGTAAAGGTTATGCTCAGATCAAAGGAATAGACTTTGAAGAAACATATGCACCAGTAGCCAGAATGGAAGCTATCAGAATGATATTAGCTTATGCTTGCTCCAAAGACATCAAAGTGTATCAGATGGACGTAAAATCATCTTTTCTAAATGGAGCATTGGAAGAAGAAGTCTACATCGAACAACCAGAAATATTTAAACTTTCAGAAAATGAGGACTACATATGTAGACTCGAAAGGGAATTATATGGGATAAAGAAATCTCCTAGGGCTTGGTACTCTAGATTGGACAGGTATTTACTGCAACAAAACTTTAAGAGGGGAAGTACAAATAGCAACTTGTACATCAAGCAGGACAATGACAACATACTCATCATTGAATTTTGCGTTGATGATATCATATTTGGAAGTGATAATGATTCACTGAGTCAACAATTTGCTAAGGACATGTCGAAAGAGTTTGAAATGTCATTACTCGGTGAATTGACTTTCTTCTTGGGACTCCAGATATCTCAAAGAACTGAAGGCATTTTGATTGCTTAGACAAAATACATCAAGGATATGTTAAAGAAATTCCATATGGAAGATTGTAAACATGTGAGTACTCCCATGATCACCGGTTGTAAGCTGAGCAAAGACGATGAATCTAAGGAAGTTGATCAAAGGCTCTATAGATCAATGATTGGTAGTTTGCTATATGTAACAACCTCCAAACCCGATGTGATGCAGGTCATTGGACAAGTTGCAAGATTTCAAGCTTCCCTAAAGGAAACTCACATTATAACAGTTAAAAGGATATTTAGGTATCTCAAAGGAACCATAGATTTTGGACTTTGGTATCCAAAAGGAAATGAGTTGATATTAATAGCTTATTCAGATGTGGACTAGGTAGGATGTGTTGATGATAGAAGAAGTACTAGTGGAACAACTTTATTTCTAGGAAGTTGTCTAGTATCGTGGTCAAGCAAAAAGCAGTCTTCAGTGTCCTTATCAACTGCATAAGTAGAATATAAAGCAGCAACAACATGTTGTACTCCAATTCTTTGGATGAAGCAAAGCATGCAAGACATACATGTGACATGTAATGAGCTAATTCCTATTCTATGTGACAAAGAGTATCAAGTTGGAATATATCAGGACAAAAGAACAGGTTGCAGACATTTTTACTAAGCCTCTCCCAAGAGAGACTTTTGAGTACCTTTGAGAAAATTAGGGAGTACTCATACTATATCCTAATTGAATTCATCTATATTCAACAACACTACAGTATGACAAGGGAAGAATGGTAGAAGTACCCTTTGCCATTGATGCCAAAGGGGGCGAAAAATATGAGAAAGGTAGGCAAAAGAATCATGATCTAAGGGGGAGTTTTGTGGACAAAGGAAGTGCATTTGAAGGGGGAGCTTCTTTTCCACACAACTTGATCTACCCCGGATAGTTACACACCCTCAGCACTGGACAGATTGCCACACAACTCGATCTACCCACTAGGGGCCATTTCGTGAACCCTCCTCAACATAGTACTCCCGGCAGAATTCAAATCCTCTAGCTCCTTATAATAATAATCAAGAAGACTCAGCTCTTTAGATTGTGAATCAACGTAAGTAATTATATCGATATGGGATGGCTGTAATGAGGTAGCTTAGTGGGATGGGAAATGATTGGTGGAGGAATGTATCTGCTTGTGATAAGTGAGCTGTTGCGACGTGATATGTGTATGTGATGTCCCTTTATCAAGGCTCCTGGTGATTAGATATAGGTGATGGACTCATGGCATCCATCTGTTGGATCAATCGGCTCTTGGAGGTTGAGGTATATCTCGAGTGTGAGGGGCCAGCTTCTTTCTCCATTCAAAAGTGACAATAACTAAGTTTTGTAAGTGAGCCAGTAAAGGGTGGCAAACAGAACAGGTGGGAAAAATAGTAGGTCGCACTCACTCGCATTAATGTCAAAGTTCACAGTAAAGTAAGTACTATACCAACATTCCTAGCTTAAGGAAGTGTTTTTGGGTGCAGGCAGTAAGTGAAAGTCTGGGTAAGATTGGTTGATCCCGTCTAGAATAAGTGTCTATAGATTTCTATGCCCATTAAGCCATGAATCAAGTGGTATAGGGAAAATAAGTTCTAGGTCTGAAGGTGGGTAGGGTGTTTGTCAATATTGAAGTAAAGGTAGTGTAATGCCATCCCATCCCATAAAATTCACTAGCTTACCTTCTAAGCGATGAATCAAAGTGGTACCTAGGTAGAATAGTTCTAGTTCTGAAGGTGGGTAACTATAAGGTGGAGACATGAAAAGAAAGGTAGTTCTATTCATTCCTAGGAAGTGGAAATTCCGGAATCATATTGTATCAACAAGGCTCGACCGGACTCATGGTACCTAGAAGAATTGAAAAGTATGAATATTTCCACAAGTGTTGTGGAATGCCCGTCCCGTCAAACAATGCTATATCTATATTGAAGTCCTTCCTTCTTCCATTCAATCCCATCCTGCCCGTATAAGTCTATAGCTGTCCCCACTAAGTGATTCATTAATAAAATGGTATAAGTATAAGGGTATAGGTATTTAGGTGGGTAAATAGCTTGTGTGGAACCAAGGTTGGGCTCTTGTATGAAGGTGTTCCTAGCTTCAACAATGGGCATAACTCCATTTCCTAGGTTGAAGGGAGTAAGGAAGGGTAAGGTTGGTTGATCCAGTGCTGAAAAGAGAAGGTCTAAGCAGTGTTTCCTCCTAAGCGATTACTAAAGAAAGTAGTTACAGGTCTAGTTATTAAGGATGGGTACTAGGTGATGTTGTGCTATCTGTGATACTTGATGTAGACTTGGTTAATCCTATCCTGACCCGACCCGATAAGAGAAGGTGTCTGTAGAAAGCAGGTCTATTTTTTACTAGGTAGAAAGCAGGTCTATTTTTTAAGGTGGGTAGCATGCATTAATTGAAAGGCAGGTTCTATAGGTCTAAGAAGTGGGTGAAAATTGATGAATCGTATCCTAAGCTTGGCCAGAAGATTTCAAGCATATTTAAGCAAGTGTGATTCTAGGTCTGTTCGTGAATGCTGTGCCTATGAACAATGCTATATTTGAACGCCCGTCCATGCGATCCAATTATAAGTAAGGCAGGCAGTAACTCTAGGTTGTTGAAGTGCAAATAGTTGGTAAGGGGCGTAGCGGGTTCTTCATAGTCAAAAGGTTTGAAGTGGCCCCCATAAATATTCCTCAAGCAATTGGAAGCACATACAATGCTCAAAGTTAAGGTAAGCTGCAATATATAGGGAATAGTGGTGAAGAGGCCAGGTGATTGGTAGCAAGTCCTAAAATGAAAGAAAGGTAAGTAGGAGTAATCCTAGTAAGTGGGTTATAATTCCTGAATCGTATCCTAAGCTCGGCCAGGACAATAGTTAATACGTGCATGGGACCAAGAATATTTGTAAGAAAGTGGTGGTTAAGGGATCACTCCATTCACAAAGGTTGGGTGAGGTACGGAGTAAAGGATGGAGATAGCATGCACGTAAGTAAAGGTAAATAGACAGAATAGTAAGGGGTTAACAGTCAAGGTTGTAAGTGTTTACCTCCACCCTATTCATAATCTGATTAATAAGTTCTAGCAGTAATAAATAGGCACCGAGAGATGCGACAATCCAACCAACTGAGCAGTCTAAAGCAAGTAAGTAGGGGTGTAGTGTGAAATAGTGAGAGTGTAATACCTCCCCTCCTAAGATTAATTAAGAAAATGGGTTGTGAAGGATAGGCAGTACTACATCCACTAACTAAGTAGGGTTATGTATTCTAGTTGGTAAATCAAAAGGTAAGAATGAATAGCCTAAGATTAATTAAGAAAATGGGGTGTCATACCTCCTAAACATTCATTAAGCAAGTTTGAGAAAATCATATCACCTCCTAAAGCTGGATTTATAAATTCATTCCAAGTATCTAGGGGTGAAGCCCGGCCTGAAAAGAGGCACGATAGTGCTCTCTCTATACCAAGTAAGCATGACTTCAAGAAGTGTGTGTTATTGAACGGTGAATGAATGTTGTATCGGAAGCTAAGATAAGGCGTGTGTAGTAAGAGGGTTAAGGAATGTATCCAAGTGGCGTTTAGGAAGAGTATAAGTAATAGTGGTACCCCCAAGAATATGTAATTAGTAAGTGTTCTCGAACACCTGTCTGTGAATGCTCTGTTGAAGCAGGTCCTGCTCTATGTGAGGCTCATCCATCCATGCTGTCCTAAATCAGTGAATTAATGAATAAAGAGCCAGGAAAAGAAAGAAAAGATAGCTGTCAATCCCAGACATCACCCCATCAGTAAGTTGTTGTTCTTCGTCCCATTCTATGAGGAGGGAGAATTCACTCTTTGAAAGAACCCGTTATTTGAAATCAAATCCATCTTTCAAGCAAGCAAATCAATAAAGGACTGGTCAAGCAATGAAAAGAAATATAGAAAACAGTTGGCAGAAGCAGGGTGATTAGAAAATTCGGGTGTAAAGCGTTCTCCCGTTTCAGTGCTTACCTTGATACACATCCTTTTTTTTTCAATAAGAAAGAAAGCAAGCATGTCTATCCCGACCTGGGACTCACCTGACCTTGGGGGGGTTTCAAGGTTGTTCCTTGGGGGCTTGGAGTTACCCACCTTTAGAACTTTACACCTGGCCTAGACACACTTGCTTCATAATTGCTGCTTCCAGGAGAAATAATGAATCCACCTAGGCGGGATAGGAAGGAGTAGGAGAAGAAAACGAACTGGCAGGATTGGATTGAATTACTTATGCAATTACTGCTTTCCTGAGATCGAACTATACCTCCCGATCTATCCCTCCTCTCCCTTGTGACTTTGGAAAACAACCCAACAATAAGTAAGACCTGGGGATGGTGGCCTAAAACCCACTTGAATTATCACAACCGGTTGCACCTGATGCTGTAGTTCATAAAGTAATACTCATTTTACCTGCCCCCACGCCCTCCCTATAGCCCCTCTCACGAACTAGTAAACTCCTCACTCTAGCAACACGTCTAACCATTGTTTCGTATGGCGCACGAATATCCTCTATCAGTGGGTATGTTATATAAATAGGGGACATATCCTTTCCTTCCTCTCTCAGGTATGTCGGAACGATGGGTAACTTCTCTATTATCGGGTATGTCGGAACGATGGTATCCTTCCTTCTCTTCCGAGTATGGATTGAATGGGTACTTATCTCGTCGTCTGATGAAATTCTCTTCTATCTAGGAAACTATATCTAGCCACAAACACATGATGTCTGGCTATTGTATCGGTCGTTCTTGCGTAATAGGTTTGGCCATCCTTTGTGTTCGATCATCTCTATCGGGTTCTGGGTTTCTTGCAGCTCTATCTTGGGTTCTTTCTTCGTAAAGCCAATAGGGGTTGGTTGGGTTCCCTCGTTAAAGTATTGCATTACTTGCCTTCCTAATTCAAGCATCCTTGTGGCACAGTAAGGGTATTACGTATCGTGGGGGGGGGGTGTTTATTAATAATATACATTAAGAAAGAAGGTGATTCAAAATAGTCCCATCCATCGGATATAAAAGAAATGTTAGGTGAGTTTCCCAAGAAGAAGAAAGTAAAGATTCGGTGGGGTTAGAACCATATCCATATAATTTGCTTAAGACTAGTCCATTCGCATAATAAACATAAGATGATGGTATCAATAAAAAAGAGAATCATAAGGGTGATTCTAAATAATAGAAATCGATTCCACCCTTGGTTTCTTGGGTTAAATGCTCCATTCCCCCTGGCTTTTCGCTTATTGTTGCTTGGCTTTTGGGGAATAAAAAGTGAATAATTATTACCTATGTGGGCTCTCCCTCTTCTTTCATAGTAGTGGGCTCTCTTGCTATATAGATGGTAGGTCCAGGTTATTCCCCTATAGGTAGAGCTTCTTCTATAGGTATGGGTTCTCCTAAAGAAGAACTGGTTATAGCTAAAGTGCACCCACCTTAGCTTCTGGTTCTCGATCTGGAGCTTGAGATAATGCATAATCTACTGAATCTACTGCTTAAACAATAACATATCTAGCAATTGATTAAGCAGATGATCCAGATGGTTAAGTAAATTATCCATATCCAGTAGTACTAGTAGATCCAGTAGCGGCATATCCTGTTCCAGATACAGATACAGATCCAAAAGCATAAGTAGTAGGAGCCGCACCATCAGCATCTCCATTAGTTGAAGCAATAGACCCAGCTTACCTTTGTAAGGTTCCATATCCAGATGCACCGGTTCCCAAGTAATATAGTTAAGCAATGGATGAAGTACTAGCAATTAGCACTAGAGACATCATGAGCTAGGGCAGATATACTAGTTTACAGAGCTGATTAGCTTGACCCAGTTACTTACCTTCGTGTTCGTGATCAAGACCCAGCATCGGTGAATGATCCAGGCACCTGTCGAATAAATAGGTTATGATCCACCAACAACGGTTAAACCAGTTGAACCAGCACTACAAATGGCATCAGCACCAGATCCATCAGCACCATCACAAGTAGCATAAGTAGCAGGGGTGGATACACGGGTAGGAGCACAACATCTGAGCCATTTCATTAGTTCTAGATCGAGAGCTTGCGCCAAGGGGCCTAGGTCTTTAGATCTCCATATTGGGCGGGTCAACCATATTCCAATGAAGATCCAGTCAATCTAATTTCTCATGCTTAGAAAGTAAATGATCCGGCAGCATAGGCAGAGGTTGGTGGAACAAAGGTAACAACACCCATTTAAGTAGAAGCATTTGAACCAATTGATTCGTAAGCTGTTGAAGCACACGTTGATCTAACTGATTCAGGAGTTGATCCCACAAAAAAAGGTTGAAGTCCTATCCTTTATAAACAATATATATATATATATATATATATATATATATATATATATGAAGGTAGTAGAGAAGTCTAATCCTTCAATTTTGATGTTNAGAAGTAGATGAGGCTAGGAGATAAGACAGATATAAGAATCTAATTTCATTAATATCCAACAAATGCCCACAAAAGTAGGTCAATGGCCTGCTGAGTACAGTAGTGCCGATGTAATGTGAAAGCGCAAAAACGACTCCTCTAAAAACAAAGAGGCTGAAAATACAATCTTTCTCTAAGCTAAGACCTAAATACTGGACACTAATAGTGGAAAGAAGATCTAATATAACAATGTACAAGGATGATGGTTTCAAAATATGGGATACCAATACAAATAATGCATGCGTATCATGGTCCACTAGAGCTAGCTTCCCAAACATTCATGGCCGAATGGAGGAACTCTGGATATAAGATTTGATAAAAGAGGAGTTGGAAGACGATATGGACTACATACTGCATTGCTTCCAGGAAGAGGATGTCTGCCACTAGGGCCTGGGTGACCTCGTTTAACTACTGGTGTGGAATCTGCAACAACATCGTTGGGGTCTCTGGGAATTAGGAATATCCCCCTTCACTTATTTGGAATTTGAAGTAACATTTTGATTGGTCTTTCTCTTGATACCCCTAGTTGATGGGAGCACCGCAAAGAAGGAAGTGATCGTCCAGCTGGACACTTGTCTAGGAGGTGGTAAGATACTTTGGGAATGGAGTCTGAGTGCCTCCTGCATGTATAAAACCAGGCATCTCTAGTTAAGGTATGTAAGACACTAGAGAGGGTATGTGACTCCCTAAACAGACAATGGAACTGCCCTTGGATCTCATAATAAATGGGCAAGGGAAGATGAAGTGCTCCTCTATCTTGACCTCCAGAAGATGGCACAACTAGAGAATCCTATCCGATCAGTTAAGCTGGTGCTCTACATCCACCCAAAGTCGATGTGAACCCACTCCTGTCCCAAGGGAATACGAAGAGCATGCATCCAGTGATGATGTATGTAAGGAAGTTAGACAATGAGTCTCTTCCTCAACTCCATAAAGTTATCTGCATAAAAGGTCATATTTGGACGTAACCCGCCTAGTGGGTCTGTCCAAGTGACTTGAGTATACTCTATGTAAATGCATGTCGTCAAGGCTGTTGTAAGTGTGGTACCCACGAATCATTCTTTTGATTTCCTAGCCCATACGAGTGAGTGATTATGAAACCAATGAACAAGTCAGAAGCAAACGCTCCCTCCCTGGAAAAAAAATTCCGACTGGGCCCTCTGCCTCTAATAATATTTATATTGGTGAATGCACGTATATCAAGCATGAAGTAACTCTGGCAAGCACGAAAGATGGGAAGCACTTGGCTGGCCTGTATTTCTTTCCCAAAGGGAACTTAGTGGGGTATTGGGCTTATCGTTCAGCTAGTTCTATAGTAGTTATAGTTGTTAGCTAAGCAGGTAATGAATGGGATAATTAAGCATTAAAAAGAAATGCTTAATGGGTAGCTCGGACCAACCTATCTATGTCAGTGGTTTCATTGCTAAATCACGTAAAAACTACCTTTAGAAGCCCTATCCTGGTTCATTCTCAATAAAGAAACTGGCCTTATCTCTGGAATAGACACTGGCTTTAGAGCATGACCTTAACCGATAGTCTTGCTCGTAGGCAGTAAAAAAGAAAAGACAGATTTCAACATCCACTGAAAAAGATTTCGTTGTCCATTTGAGCGGGTTTAGTCCATGTCTCCCGAGGAATCTCAGTACATACGACGTAAGACACCACAAGGGTCCATCTTACATTAGACCCGCTAAGTAGGTGGTTCAGCCTTTATGGGACTTACTCCACCTCTAAGAAAAGGATGGGGATAACGGCCTTTAGGCCGGGCCTATTGCAGGTTCCTGTCAAGCTTCGGATGTCGTGGAGGGGCAGTTGACCTCCCCGAAGCCAGTGAAGATCGGCATCCGATCGAAGCCACCATATGTTTCTTCTTCGGCAATCTTCCTATCTGAATCTCAGTTTCTTGATTTTGATTCAAGGTAGGTCCGACGGAAGGAAGTCTCGACTAAAAGGAGTAGGAATTTTCTCCATTCTCACTTTTAGACCTTCGTCTATAGGGGTTTCTGGTCATCTTTGATCGGGCGTTCTTGAGTTGTCTGGTTGATTTCTATCCAGTTTTCTCGATTTCATTGCCTCGGTTAGGATTTCGTTGAACCTCTCTTATAACCTATGCCTTAATATGTATTTATATCATGTATCTATGGCATTCGATCACTATCTACCACGACTTCGGGTGATATATATGAGCCTTTTACCCAACCTGGACGAAGGCCGAGGAATTGCTATGGCCCTCAATCGATGGGTGAGTTTCTCTCTTGTACCCGCGCATTAGGACCCCACCTCTTTCACTATCTGTATCATTTAGATACATTCTCGGATGGATAACCAATCATGCAACCTGGTTCTTGGACACGTCCCTTCACGTGTACGTTCCCTTGTTCGTCCATCGAGATACATAAATATATCTAATATGAAGGGAGATTCCTATTTATGCTTTCCGGGCCTGCCTAGGAGCAGCTTGAAAAATGCCTAGGCAGAGGTGATTTTCCAATTCACCACTTGGGAGGCAACCCTGAGGATAGTCCTTCGATTTCGAATTCAGATTTGTTGAATTCAACACCTACCACCTCCGAACTCTACCTTCTTAGCTTTCCTTCTTTCTAAAGCGCATCCAGCTACACTGGGGAGGATTTTAGTCACTATTTTCCCACCAAACCCGTTCGCCACTTTGCTTGTTGTGTCCCACGCCCACTTATGTATAATTGTGATGAGCACGCTAAGGGAGGGCCAACTCCTACTATGGCTAATGCTGCCCTTCTGCCCCCACGCGTCTAGATGGGGAGCCATGTTCAACTTGCATGTGTTAAGCATATAGCTAGCGTTCATTCTGAGCCAGGATCAAACTTAGGTGTTTGAGTATGATGCTATCTATTCAATTGGAGCATAGAATCTCATTCTATGAATTATTTCTATATGTAATAACACTAGATTCGGTATAGAAGAAAACTGGAATAACACTAGCAGTGTGAGTCGTATTCCATTCATTCTTTTATATATGTAATAACACTAGATTCATGATTTGATGTGATCCGAAAGTAAACGGAGACGATTTCATGTCTCGAGGTCAGTATGGGATCGGGTGTTCTTCCCGTCTGACAATGATTCCCGCCCGGACATTTAAGATCTTCGTGCAAAGCCAAGGCGTGATATTTTGGCTATGACTTTCTCTAAGTTGCATCAGGTTGACGAAATTAGAGACGAATAGATTGGTGAAACTTCAGTCTTCCAATCATTATTTATATATGTAATAACACTATATTCGGTGTTACTGACCGACCCTGTGCTAGATCTCATCTTGGGAGGTGGGGGCAGGGTTCGAACCTGTAGTCTTCAGGTCATGGGCCTGACGAGTCGACCAATTACTCTACCCCACTATCGTGAGGTGCGAAAGCCGCTTTCCCTAGGAAGGAGGGGAAGGGAATTTCTATGAACAACTTACTCCTTGTTGATTGACTTTGAGGAGGTTGTTCATTCTTTATATATGTCATTACACTTTTCCTTTTTCAATGATAAATCCGGGTGAATGGCATTATTATTTATGTCATTATGCTAGATTTGGTGTTCATCGAGGTCTGCCCTTCATTTGCTAGTCAATAGGAGGTCTCAACTAAAAGGAGAGGGTGCGTTTAGCTCCGGTTGGGTGGGAATATATAAGAAGCTAAGAGCTGCTCATTCTTTATATATGTCATTACGTTTTTTCCATTTTCAGTGATTCGTTATGCCGGATGATGATTTCTTTATTTATGTAATTATGCTTTAGCCCACAATGATGCTATTATATATGTAATTATGTATTTCTGCCCTCCATTCTTATCTTTGCCAGCTCGGGTGCCACCCATACGCTAGGTTATCACTCGTGAATTCCCCATCCCGATAGGCTCTCGATAGACCACCCTGATAGAGGAGAATTTACCATATTATAAGGATGGATTTTTAGAGGATAATCTTCCATTATAGGCCACCTTTCAGTACTGGATTTACCACTTTTATACGAATAGAGCTATCGAAAGTAGGATCGGTCCTGGGAAGAAAGAAAATACTAGCCTCACTCCCATCCAAAGTAGCAGATGGAATACGCCCAGGGCAAGGGGTCCCATCCAAAGTAGCAGATGCCTTACCACTAAAGGATGGAGTTCCCTTCCCACACCCCCGGTTGAGTCCCTGTTCGAGCATGCTTTCATTTTTTTTCTTGCCCGAGCCCTGTTACTAGATTCTGAAAAATGTAATTTCCAGTAAGTCATTATAGTAAGTCATTCTATACTGTGTCATAACACTAGCTTCAGTTTGAGTCTCAAGTTTAAAGCTATGGAGCCTTGTAGTCCCTACGCCAGAAACGTACTTATACGAAGTACGAAGTCCTTTGGGCGGCGTGTTTACTAACATACCTACCTCAGTTGGGTAACAGGTGGAAAACCAAATAATATAGGGGTGGGGAAAAGGAGTATGGCTCCCTTATAAGGATCCTCTTTTCAGTTATTATTGCTATAGATACAAAGGTGGCTTGAGAGTATACTTAAGTAATGCAGCTTGGGGCACATGTGAGGAGTATCTTATTACTACAACTAGCAGGGAGGCTAGTGCTAAGACACAATATTCTGAGTCTATAAGATAACCAACTAGGGGCAAGTATCACAATGTGAGGCCCAGGTCCATTACTTCATTGGTATTACCACCTTGTGTGTTACACAAAGCAGATAAAGAGAGGAGTAGTCAGAGCCCAAGAAACCCTAGTAGCCAAAGAGAGAGCCCAAGCAACTACTTAGGGAGGAGCATGGGGAGCCTAGTGGTCTTACCACTTGGGCTAATGTATTCATGTGATATAACATATATGTGTTATTTTTTTACCAACGGGGAAATAAAAAAACCTATTCAATTTGGGCCATCCATAAGGTATAAGTATATATGTATTCTGTCATATCCACTAACCCGGTGAGGATGCTATTTAGTCCCTAAAATAAACTCGATCAAATCCAACACCATTCAAAAGAGCAATTTTATATACAACAGTAAGTAGTACCCTTCCTATACAATCTAGCTTACTCTACCTTACATATAGCTTACCATACAATAGATTTTTAGCTTCCCACAGCAATGAACAAGAGCAATACAGGAAAAAATTAGAAAGACATCCAAACAAGTACATGGAGAAACAACAAGAGAAATCCTCATCCATTTAAACAAGGAACATTTATAATAGCTTGCTTGTCCACCCCACATTTTACACTTTGACTCAGAGGAATAAATACTTTTTATCCTGATCCCCATATTAATGATACCAACAAGCATTGCTTTTTACACCACCTCCTTAACAAATCTTCATTGCTTCTAAACAGGACCTAGTAAACTACCCACTTCATTAGACCAAAGAGATAGAGATACCAGCAGAGAATTCAACGTTAAACACTCCCCTAATTACACCATCAAATTGTATAGCTTTCTACCCATAGACGAGATATCTATCATCCATACAATTCAACCAACCATACATCAAGGAGATAAAAGCAATTACTTGCCATCAATATCTATACACCATCCATATGCCATAGCCCACCCATTAGTGGCTCCAGCAGAAACACAAATAGGCAATGAGACGGTTCCTACACATATGCACACTAGTCTCAGCATAGGTTTTTGAATTGAGAATGACTAAGACAATCTAGACCCTAGATGGAAGGTGTAAAGATTATACTAAATGCAATGGAAGCTAGAACTTCTTGGATAGAATTTATAGAACCCATGGATCGTGAGAGAAGCATGAAGCTAGGCTAAGAAATCCTAAATAATACTAAAGAATGAATTAGAATACAATCTACAAGAGATGTCATCTACCAAAGAATGAAATAAAACCAAGCAATTGTACATGCAACGCTTCAAACACTTTTCTTTTCATTTGTTGAAAAATTACTATAGTATAATATAAAAAATATAAATTTTATTACTAATATTATTAATATAGATACCTAATATAGAGAATATAACTACTATATAGTATAAAACTAGTAGAGTAAAATATCCTTTGCAGGAACACCACATACAATATTTCTTTCGAACCAGTAACAGAACCATATAAGATATATACTAGTATAAGCTTCATAACCAAGAAGTGAACACAGCAGTCGATCTTAGATTTAAGAGCTATATCCTTATTTCATAACTCAATATAGTATTGCACTAGATATATTAATGTTCCACTATCTTACTAGTCTATAACTATCTTATGAATCTACCACTATTTATACTAGTTGACTCCTAGGGTTGGTTCCTCTCGTCTCCATTTACCGGTTTCCCCGGTATCTCAACTTTTATCTATACAGTTTCCTTCTTAACACTTTTTTACTTTTTTGGTCTCCCCTTAAACACCTCCCTTTGGTCGAAGGTAGTTTGCCTCTACTGTAACTCCTTACCCAAGGATTTACAGTCTCGTAAAACGCTTCATTCTCTCTTTTTTCTCTCTACAATTCTCTGGTTCATTAACCCTTGTTCACTCCTCAATACTTACCCAAAGTTTACCTGTACTCTTAGTCTGGGCTCTGCTTCCCTCTGATCTAACCTCCCCGAATTCCTTCTTGGTACTAGTTCCTGAATCCTAGGGTCTGGGGGTGGGTTCCATCCGTAAGTTATTAAATCAATAATGGATGGGTGGTGGTGGTTTAATCACTCATCAATAATCGTTGATAACTGTTGTTGGTGTTTCCTTGCCCAAGACCCTTTTTTACCCTTATCATCGTCCCATTTCCCCTTCAGTTTTCTTTTCTGGTTGGGCGGAGTCGTCGGATTCGCCTTATCATACGACTTTGATCGTAAATTCTTGAATCCGATTCCTGAGTAATAGGAGGAGCTGTAGACTGCATGTAGCAGGAAAGAATTGTGGATGGAGTGTGACTGGGCTGGGCAGCTCTTATCTCTCGAACTATACCTTTGGACGAGCGAGTTCCCATTATAAGGGAAAGGGTGAGTTAGATAGAGTGTGAATCGATCACACACGCAGAAGAGCATAGCTGAGAAGTCATCTTCATTTGGATGATAGTCAGGGGTGCTCAGCTGGTCATCTTGTTCGCACAGCAAATGAAGGTCGAGTGTCATGAAGAAGTGTGATCTCAGAGGAATAGGAGCTGTAAACTTGCTGCACGAGTAATCAAGTTATGAATCCATTCCTTTTGGGCAGGCAGGGTCAGCCTAGTGTATCGTTTCAGGCTCCATTTGGCTTGAGTGTGAGTGAGAAGTCATCCTTCCGAGAGGACGAGGTTGGTAAAGAATCGTTATCCCTTAACAGACTTTATCCATCTCCATTCCCATTCCCATTTCTTCGATCTGTATTCCCGTTTTCATTTCCCCACCCATCCATCCATCAATCCTTCTCCTAGCCGCTTCTCTCTCTATCTACATCCCCTCTTTTTTCATTTCTCTATTTCTATCTCTCCCTATATCCCCGTTTTATTTCTTCTCTCTACTTTCTTTCTTATTCCTTTCTATTCCTGGGGGTGCTTGAGTTTCCTGCCCTCCTGCATCTGGTTTCTATTCATGCTACCCCTTCCCATTCTGTCATATCAATTCCTGCTCCCCCGTATCTGGTTTCCTGATTCCCATTCTTTGCTCCCTCTTTCATTCTATTCCGATCTCCTTCCATTCTACTCCTAGGTGCTTGTCCTCTTGATTTATTCTCTCTCCGTGCATTTGGTATCCGTTCCTTCTACTATTACCCTTCCTTCCCCCATTTTTTTGATACATCCTGGTTGGTGATCCGTCCTTCCCTAGGTCCCTTTTATCTTCCGTTCCTGTTCCCTCATCCCTTCCATTCCTTCGGGTTTGTACCTAACCTCATCAGGGAACTCAAACTGGATTTTATTATTTATGAACTATACCCTTCATATCGTTTATCTATAATAACCTTATCTCATTGCCAAGCATTGCTGCCAATCAATCAGTGTGCGTAGTCAGGACCCAATCCCCCCTATTATGCCTTTCAGGTTACAAGCAGAGGAGTAATTTGAGCGACAGTGTTGAGGGAGATGTATTATGATGTGAGCTGTTGAGGACATAATGCCTTGAGTCTTATTTGAGCTACTAATATAAGCTGGATACGCACACAAGCAGATGGTGGGATATATACAGATAGAACAACACAGCGTAGATTATATACGTGATATACAAAACTCATAGCGTTGATCAATTAATTAGGTAGGTCCCATAGCACGAGGCCTTGACACTAGAATATAAGAGGCCTTTATACATGGATACCTACCCATTCCATTTATCGCCTACCTAACATTAAATATTACCCCTTCAATACACATTCCGTAAACACCCGGGAATTTAAGGAAGGACCCTTTTACCCTTTCAGGAACCAATCCTCATTCCACACCTTCAGGAAAAAATACCCATAGCTCACGGGGGTGAGGCAGGTCAACGTACGGATAATGTAGTCGTGTTAGGTGGATCGATAGAAAAGAGAAAGAATATGTTGCTTACCAGTATATTTTTGACAGAGGGTACAGATTATGTTGGATGAAAAGGTGGATCGATAGAGCGAGGTTTATGACATGTTTATTTATGATTCAACAAGCGGGTTAGGTGAATTCACTTATTCACCCAGAACATTTTGACGATAGAGGTTTATTAAATACATCCGCGTTACCAACTGACGACAACGAGAGAATGAACCAACCCTGGTGAAATGGAAGGCCCTTTTACTGCATTCAGGTCCGCATTACCACTTGCCAACTTGGATTGATTGTATTGATCACTTACGCTTGCCAACTTGTGGAAGGATTGCTACAACTTGCCCCCATGAGGAAAGGAAGGAGCGCTAACAATAGATACCCAGGAGGGGAGCAAGGAACCTGCCACATAGACGAATGAGTGGATACAACGGTCAGGTGAGTTAGGACGGCTGGTTGCCAGTTAGTCATTATGTAGGATGCCATACAAGAAGAACTTCAGGCCTGGACACTTGCAAGAGGCCTTGACACAATAGTAGGAGGTCTTGACACACAATCCATACCCCTTTTACATTAACGCCTCACATTTCCACATTCCACTTCAATATGCATTATGCATTCCATCAACGCCCAAGACCATTCACCCAGGAAGGATAACCTTTCAGTTCCCAATCCTCCAGCCCCAGTCGATTGAGATGTATAATATTTTTTAGGAGGGGATCACATGGATCACATGGATACATGATCATAGGAGTCAACCCCCAAATTATATCCCCTACATACCATTATTACAGTATTGACCGACTAGCAATGAGGACCTCCTGGGCACTTACCTTATGTGGTGATGCTAATAAGGATATCACTTCAAAGAGATCCCTATTTAGTTCATAATAAATATATGAAAGGTCTAGTTTCTTACACCATAATCTCCATTTTTAGATCTCCGATTTGAGAGAGATAAAATGGTGGTCATTGGATCCATCGAAAAGAGATTTCGCATAAGGCAAAATGTAAAATGAGAAGGTTTTGGAATATATTGTATCGTCTGGTACGTCGGTCCCTACAACAATGAACATGGATGGGAGGATTTCACTGGTTGTTGGCTCTCCCATGGCCTCATACTGGATTGTGTAGTAACGCCCAATGACTTCCCCATGGAGGACTCGTGTTTTTTAATCCATTTCTCAATAAGTATCCCCATTTGTTGGAACCAGGGTGGTATTTTTATTGTGGTTTACTATTGTTTCCCGAGCCAACCTAGAGCTATATTTAGTTCATAAGGAATCCTAGTTATCCAGAGAAAAACGATGAAAGGGTAGAGATGATTAAAAATAATTTCCATTTTAGATCCACGATAGCGCTTAGATTCATATTGAACCGAAGGAGGAGGTTTTTAATAAGTATTTAGGACACATATGAGACTATACTACGCACATATTCTAGGTTTTTTCTTGATGGCACACTGACTTTATAGAGCCAAGTGGGACCCAGAGCTCTCCTTCTATGTCACACTTTATTTGCAAGTATAGAAGGTATAGCTAGAGATATAGGGTATAGGTTGGTGTTATAAGGGGCCTAGGGCAGATAGAAATAAGGGGTTAGGTAGACCTAGTAACAGCAGATAGTTGACATAGGTCTTCATAGAGATTCATAGAGAGATATTTATGTATAGGAGCATAGTAAACTGACCTCTCTTTTCACCTAATAAGTAAGGGAAAGGATCTTATCCTGGTTGGTACTCTTATTCAGTAGTAACGCCCTAATTATTGTTACCATGTACCGTCCTGTACCTGACTCACTCAATATTTGCCTAGCTGCCCCTATGCAGCGGTAGATAGTGGAATCTCATCAGAATTTAATGAGTAGGTGATAAGGAGGGGGGACATCACACCCACCCTATTGAATATGATGCTATGTTATCGAAGGGAATTGTCGCAATAAATTGCTATGTTATCGAAGGGAAGGTAAAGGGAGTTGCCAAGAAAGGGAAATGCCATTTTATGGGTTGGGTGGGAATAGATAAATAAAAGCAAAATCTATACCCTTTAAGAGGTAGGTCGTCGAGAAAGGCAAACACCATTTTACGGGTTGGGTGGGAATAGATAAATAAAGTGACACTGAAGTGCTTTTCCTGGGGACAAAGAATCAGAGCCCTTATATATGAGACCCCACTTTAACCTGAATAGGTCAAGGCTAGGACGGAGCCTATGGAGGTGGATGCAGTTCCATATGCAGAGTCCCTGCATAGCAGATGAAAATCCAGTGCCGGTTGGAGAGCCATAACCTATTCCATAGCCATACCATGTTCCAGTCAATGTGCACTTTTTGTACCTACCATACAGGGCTTAGGAATCACCCCAATACTAACCGGACCGAGGCTTAGTAACAAATGATGACTGGGACCACTTTACCCGGGCCTATTACATACAGAATTGATTTTCTAGGCATAGGACCAAGGAAAGCAGAGGGCATGATGGGGCATTTACCAACCTATTAGGACCTATGTGGAGGAGTCGAGGTGGGCCCGCCTATTCGGGTTTAACCCACTATTCACTATAAGCCTTTGTATTTTCCATCACCCCTACTTCTGGTGGTTAAATTTCGTCCATCAATGATTTATTTATAAGTCGGATGCATAGGGAATAACGGGACATCACACATTGTGCCGTGGGGTCCTTCATATTGTACGGTCCTATGTAAGCCATACTAATCATACGGGCCAGAGAAGCACAGATGAGGATCCATAATCCGCGTTGAACCAAAAAGCAGAGCTAGTAGCATCCGAGCTGGGCTTTTGAAGGTAGCAGCACATCTATATTAATAGCCCCAGAGATTTTTATCTTGTTGACTCAGCTGATTCAGTTGCTTAGTCACTAGCATCCGTAGTTGACCCATAAGTAGGAGTAAAGGCATCATAAGCAGAGGCGAAGCCCGCATAGGCAGCTTAATAGGTTGAAGAGTGACTTATATATGATGCAGATCCGGTTGGAAACTCATCAAATACATTTATCGCGAGAGACTTAGAAGCAAAGGTAAAGAAAAAGGCAGAGGTTTCAGGTTCCCGAGTATCACCAGTAGCAAAGGCAGATTCCTATCCAGATCGAGAGCCAGCCCCTATAAGCAGATTCGCCTGCAGCCGGGGAGATTTTTTACCATCCTGGTGAACTCATGTTCATTTGGGCTAGCAGCAGTTCAATATAAAGATGAGATCCATCTTTGAGCCCAGTCTCAATTTTAGAGCAAGAGCCATCCTCGTCCAAACACAAAAAGAAATATAAATTCGCTCTAAGCTGAAGTTTCGAAAAAAGGGCTGCCGATGTCGATAGGGATTATAACTAATAATAATATATTAAGATAAGTTTCTTCATACAAGTAAGTCCTGCCATCTCATCCAACACTAAATCGGTGTGCTAAAGACTAAACTCCTAAAGGCACTGAAGGAGGCTCTCTCTGCCTTGAAGATGTTCTGGTCAATCTCACCCTTCTGAAATGCAGCTTTGTCTGAAGTAAACCCTTGTTTGGGTTGCGAGTATGATTCCAACATTGGGGTATTTCACTCTCTGCTTGATTAAACCAATTCGATTCATGCATTTCCGGTGATTTATTCCAACCAGGTCGTGGGGGAAGGATAACGAGGGAGCGTACGGCGGGTTAGGAGCTTCATTCAGCTATAAAAAGTCCATTCCATGAGCAGCAAGTTTGGTAATTGCGGGGTGGCTCTGGTGGATCCCCAGAAACCTTCCTAAGAAAACATTTGATAAAGGCACCTCGTGGTTTGTATGGGTTCGAAGCACAGTATACTCCATCTGGGTCGAGATACAGAAGCTACCGTTTTTCCATCATAGGCGGGGGCCATCTAAGAAAGCAGCATCGTGCCTAGCATCATCTTCACTGGTTCTAGCTTTTTGTCTAGCATCCCTCCCCTGTTCTGACAGCATTAGTATATATTTCTATGCCAATACCACTAGATATGCTGATACCACTAGATATGTCGATACCACTAGTTCATCATAGAGGTGCTCCTAGCCAGCAGATATTAAGTGTTACCACTTGCGATGGAACTCTATATGAAAATGTTATAGAAACTGGGTATTTACCACTTGTTGGTGTTCTAATATTCAATGGCCCACCAAGAAAGGCAACGGTGTTCCCGGTTGCTTGGTTCTGGCATTATGTGGTAGTGTTCCTCTGCAGTGCATTAATACGTGTTCTTAGTCAAGTCATAGACAGCTTCAGTATCACCAATTTAAGTAGCATTTTACCCCGCTTGAACCCTCCCCCTACTGGTAATGGGTATGGATTTTAAGATCACTCATGAAGGTCAGGATCTCGCTCTCAATCGGCTTCTACCTTTGTCTACGTTACTGATGCTGGTGGTGCTTCCACCCGGTCAACTGGATCAATTGGATATGGCCCTAGCCCTGCTCCTGTGTCTATTTCCTCTGCTTACCTTCTGTGCCCATCTCTACCTCTGATGCTGCTGCTCTTGCCGGTTTTGGAACTGTGACTAATGCTATACATTGCTGCTATAACTCGGGCTTTTGTAATTATTTGATCAAGTCATTTTTTATCTGGTCCAAGGTATTTGTATATCCAGCCGGTGTACAGGATTTGTACTTTATATACCATTTAAGGGCGTGGTCTCTAAGCATAATCTCTGGTTGTGCAATCTTAGTTGCTTCATCTGTGATCTTGTTCACCGTCCAAATAGCCGCACAGGTGAACCAATGTTATTCTGCATCATCCTTCTTGGTCCCATGGAACACAGGAAGTCTGATGACTATGTCGCTTGAAGTTCCTTCCATTACGAAGTTAAAGTTCATTACTAAAGTACCTCCTCTCCTTGCTGGTTATCTTTCTATTATCTACTGAAAAAATGTTTCTAACTCTGGGTTCTACTTAACTTTCTCTCTCCTCTGACAAGGCACGCACAGAGGGTGGTTCAAAAAGGGGTATTGTACCCAGTTACTTATCTATATCCTTCTCCAATAGATCCATAAGGTTCTTTTAAATTCATGTGCGTTAACAATTCCGCCACCGCCGAGGTACCCTCACTCTTACTAAGGTCCCCAGCATCACCCCACCACATCATAGATTCTTCCTTCGCCCGGTGGACCACGCACGCCTCCAGACAAACATCTAGCCAGGCGAGAGAAACCACCCAGCCATCTAGCCCCCTCTACGATTCTCTCCCTTCCTATAGTAGCGTTGGGCTTGGGCCGGATCCCGCGCTACACTCTAAACTTGATTGATCCAAGAAGCACCCGGTCTAGGTAACTCATCTTTACTAGGTACGGAGTGAGTGATCCAATCACTATTCGCTCCCATGTTCCAATGGGAAACAAGCTCTCCTTCCTTCAGGGGTAGACCCTCATGATACGCGCCATCTACTAAAATTCCCGCTTACCCAAAATAATACTGTTTTTCCCCTGTCCCCGCCTGACTTTGGGATTCTATCCTTATTTATATCAATTATATTTGTATGTATGTCTGTTCAAACACTTGTAAAAATGGATGCACAAGCACTTCCTTCCTGTTGGTCGGGGTAAATTCAGGAATAAAAGGTTACTGCTTGGATTCATGAGGCAAGTAATTCGATGTAGCTGAGTCTATTTTCCCCTTGTAAATGCCATCGGCGAGACTTAACTAAACCTAAGATTTATGTTCCTAGGATAATAAGGTATGTTAACGGTAAAGGAGAAGGTAAGGTCTGGTAAGACAAATTGCTGACTGGATGTAATTTATTGCTTGTGCGCCTCCTAACTAAATAAAGAACTTGGAAAGGATGAGGCATTCCTTCTATCTCGGTAAATGGGCACACCAAAGATTCTTTCCTGTTAGGGGTGGCGTATACTCCTCCCCCCTAATATGGAATCACGAATGAACCTGGCTTAGGTAGGTCCTTGAACGCACACCTTTCTCTGCTCTGCTGCTACTCCTATCCCATTCGTAAGTGATTTTATTCGAATAGGTCTGTTTGAACCAATTTTGTCCACCCGGAAAGAATCTAATCGATGATCAATGAGCCCATACCAATGAGGGGGAACTAACCCGGCTTGGGCTTCTCCCTAAGGTCAGTCATTTATAAATGGATGGGGTAGAAACATTACAGGAGAAACTATGCCAGCAGCACCCATAATAGTAGCAGTAGCAGAGCCAGGCACAAAGACAGGTGCTTATCCAGTTCCATAGCCATTTCGTAATGCAGATATGGTTGATGATACAGTCGATTCTGGTGATTAATTTGATTCAGCAGCCATTGAATCTCTTAATTATTAAAGAGATTATACATAGGAAACTGAAAAATAAAGGCAAGGTGGGTGGTTGACCTAGGTATGGTACCAGTAGAACTAATTTAAGATTCAACAGGAGCAGTTTAAGTAGCAAGCATAATTCCCGAGATGCTTAGAAGCAGCAGAATCAAGCCAAGCAGGATAATTCCCAGCATCATCAGAATAAGCAGACCCGATCCAAGTATCATAATTTGAACCAGCAGCGTAAGCCCAAGTAGTTGACCCAGCATCCCCATAAGCACCAGTTGAACTAGCCTCCTCATTACCAAGAGCAGTTTCAGCAACAAAAGCAGCGTCAAAACAAGAAGCACCAGTTCTAGTATCATTTCCGAAAGCAGTTTCAGGAGCATTTGAAGGAACAACATAACCAAGATCATTGCCAAGATCAGTTGAATCATGCAGATGACCTCCCTCCCTCCCTCCGCATCAATTTGGGCCATATAGAGAGCACTTCATTGCTTGGCAGTAAATAGAGAGAAGGCAGTTCAGTCAGTTTTCCCTTTACTGCTTGATACACAACCTGCCCTGCTTTCTATACACCACCTAGCTTGCTAAACACCCTCTAAGCTATCTTGCCTACCCACCTAAGCATTCCAAACAACACAATTAATCATTTTCCCATAAGGGTTCAATATCCCAAGCATAGGACAACTATCCACCACACCACGATGCAACTGCTACTGGTTGTTCCTGTTCCACTTCTATAAGCATCTCGAGGTCCTAGCAATCAATGAAGTTTGAATTCATAGTAAGTATATGGGAACCCGTCCCGAGAGGCTAAATAGTGGTACCCCCACCTACCTGAAGCACTAGACTAGGTTGGGGCAGTATCAGTAAGTTGGGTGAGGTATTCTAGTTAGTAAAGGCGGGTTGGGTGGAGAAGTTCTCTCTTATTCTTTTTTTAATCTTCATATTACGGAGGTACAAGCTAGCAGGATTTAGTAGCCATTCATTTATTTAGACACAATGTTTTACTAGAATTATTACCCATAGAGAGGAGAGTGGGAGAAAAAAACCAAACTTATAAGGATTAGTTACTTATTTACTTAATTATGTATTGCTAGCAAGCTGGGTTGGAGAAAATGCTTGCTGCTGAGAAAAGTACTGGGATCGCTTCCACCCCAAAGGACAGAATGACAATTTGGTGCTGGTCCTGCTTAGTTGGCCACTGGGACATTTGAAAGTGAAAACCTTTCTATCATCTTTACCATGCCCAGATTTGTTACTCAATTTACCAGGTTCACATTCTATCTTTCTCATCTCCCGACGCCCACTTCCATTAGTCAATTTACCACTTCGTGAGCAAGCATTCCCTATCATCTGGATACACTCACAAAGCTTTCTCAATTTCCCACTTCAACAAGGTGCTATGCTCTTTCCCGACAGGGGAAGGAAGTAAGGCCAGGAAGAAAGAGAAGGTAAGGTTCTCCTTGACACCCAGTAGTGTTACTTCAATTCCCACCCTCGAGCCAGTTAAACCCTTTCTATTTTCTGTAGACGCCCAGTTGTGTTACTGAATTTACCAGCTTCGGAAAGATTTCCAGAAAGAAATAAAAGGTAGGGTTAATAGTGTGCCTAATCTACAAAGAATTCCTAGCAGAATCAAGACATTGGGGCAGGTAGCACTGCATAAATCAAGGTTGGGTGAAGGCAGTAAGAAAGGGAGGTTCAGGCCATCCCCTTAAAGGAGGACAAGGTTGGGTGGGGCCAACAGTATTACTCATTCATCTTTACAGCTCGGTTAATGTTTGCTATAAGTAACAATACATAAGTGAGGCAAGGCATAGAGCTTATTAGGTGGTTAGCAAGTGAGGCGGTGTGTGCAAGGCAAGGTGGTGCTTAACGACTGCCGGGATAAACCTATTAATCAGTCTGTATAAACTTTGTTCGAACTGTCATTCAATGTCCAAAGGTCAGGGTAAGGATGACCTTGTCTCAACACGTTTGTTTCTTCTCTTTTCATCGTCAAAATTTGAATCCTTTCATTCTAGCAATCCTAGTTGGGCCATTCCCCCCTAGCCATCCATGTGAAACGTCATAAAAATCCACGTTCTGTAAGTTAAATGTGATTCCTATGTATATGGAGTTTAAGTTGCTATCACGAAACCAAACACGTGTATTATATCATATAGATTTGGGTGTTACAAATAATAAGCTATTGAATTTACTCAGCCTACCTTTCCTTTGAAACAATTCAGTTGTGGGTGAGGAACGAACGAACTGCCCTCCCTATTAATGAATTACTTACAGTACTTCTTAAATTTGATGATAGTGAGTTAACACTTAGCTTAGACCGTGTTTATATTTTAGTTTCCCTTTATACTGGAAGTTGAATAGCTAGTGGGTGGGGCAAGGCAACTATGTGATTTTCAAAACAGCTATGTGCATGGATAGGACAAACAGGGCTATGTTAGTTAGACCTCAACACAAGAGCAATTTCACACAGCTAGTTATATATACAATACACCACTTTAGTATCATCATAGCCATACTGACAGTCGTTGCTAGCTCTAGTATTTGCTAAAAGCTATGGTCTTTGGTAGAAGCTTTGGTCGTTGCTAGCTCTGGTCAGTCTAGAATCTCTAGTAAGTGCTGTAGACATTCATAGCCATAAGGTATCAGTGCCAGAAGGGTAAGAGCAGTCAGAACCATACAGGTCAGGGAGGGTGTTACCACCTAAGTTGTACTTAGTGGTTTTTATCAAGTGAGCCCGGTGAACCGGACAGGGTTAACTTGTTCGGTCTTCAAAAAGACCTTTGGAAGTACTTCTGGGAAGTGCTTGTTGTATCATATCACATGTTCATACCCCATGGGGGAATTGTAATAAATGTTCTAGCATGATAGTGTCTGTAAAAGACTCGGTCTCTTAGAATTCATTTGTCAATCCGATCATCCCAGGGTGTTTTTTCCCTTGGTTATTATTGGTTGTTGAATAAACGACTGATAATTTATGAGTTTTTCACTCCATACCTCCAAAGTTGGGGTGGTCGGCTTGGCATTTAGGCCTATTGAGGTTATTAGAGTCTATGTGTCAATGTGTAAGCATGCTAGACATCTTTTTTGAGTCATATGAACATGTCTAATTCCCCCTAGGTGTTTTTCGATTTTTCAATTTTTAAGTTTTTTCAGTGTTTTTTATTAAAATTTAATTTTTCCAAAACTTAGGCTATTTTTTAATAGTTTAATTGAAAAAATTGATTTTGTAATAAAAGTGGGCCAAATAATCGGTTTCAGTCATGTAGGTGCTCATTTTCAAGCTAAGAGCACCATGTAAACCCATGGACCCACTATTTCCTAAGTTTTGTGTGATCTTCCATCACTCAGGCCAGAAAGCCCCAAAAATCAATTATTGATTATTTTAATTAATAAATTGATGAATAATGGAGCAAATCCAAAATCAATAAATCAATGGATTCTCAACCGATTTGACTAAAATCAATCAGATTTGGAGTAGATTGACTGGATCTAACAAATCCTTGACTGAAGGAGCGGATCAAATCAGATCCAGAGCTGATCTACAGTGGTCTTCATGGGGAATTGCGCCCTCTCTCTCTCCTCCACGCATGTGGACTCTCCTGGATGCTCTATGGGCTGATTTGGAAATGTGTGGGTTGATGTGTTAGCCATATCAGGCCCCCGGTTGACAAGTAGGCTCAGTTCAGCCTCAGTTCTGCATTGATGAACTCTCCATCAGTTGATTTCACTTGATTCCATGAGGAATTGCGCCCCCCCTGGGCTGGATGGCCTGCAAATTGTATAAATCCTGCTTGAGGCTCCCTCTTCCAAGCTAGTTAGAGCTGGACTGAGGGGCTTGCCATTGTAAACTGTGTACTGATCTTCATTTGTTGAATAAAGAGAAGCTTTGGAGGCTCAATTGTGGAGTACCTTTCATGTGTGGATTGTCATCGTCATGCCGCATTCGAGGTGAAACTGCTATTTTTTCAATTTTTTGCACTTAATTATTGTCTGCCTGAATGGTTTATGAAATCATAAGGATAGATCATTGTAAGTAAGCTTACTTACTTTCTATTTTATACATATGTTTGAATGAGTTAATACCTGTATGTTAAATAAGGTTATTTGCATACTGTATCATCCCTTTCTCATATGTAACTTCAGATCTGATAGTTCTGTCTGCAGGAGTTGTGTTGTAGCTTACAGGTTTGCCGTGGCTGGAAGATCTATGGTTCAGGTTTGATTCCATTGATTTCCAGCAGATATTTCTAAGATCGTTCCCCTCGGTGCTTCTCTACCAAGTTCCCTCTGCAGATCTGCTTCAACAACAAGCACCTTTCTTCCCCTTTCTCTCCTTTAAAAATTATTAAACTTTCCTCAAACTGGTTAGTTTAAAGGCTTCTTATTAATCTGATATATCTCATCAAGAAAAACACACATAGATATAATTATCAATATGCCTTCCAATTTCTAGATCTTAGCTTCATTTTGCATATAAAGTTCAATCTCAAGAGATCTAGTCTAAAGTACCTTACTTTCGCAAGTAATTTAGTGAAAATTCATAGCTTGCTGTTAAAGAAGTTTCATTTGCTGTTCAATAAGTTTAATATTCTGCAATATTAGTGCATTTTAATTGGCTGCACAAACAGCAAGCCAAGATCCCAAGGAAAGCTTGCTTTCCTTGGTTCCTTTTTTGTCGGTTTAGCTAGTTTAATTTCATTATTTTTTGAGATAAAGTAGGCTGACCCAAAGGTACTCTTAAAGTGATTTTGGGAATTTGTTATTCTAACACACTCGCTGTCATTTAGCAGGTCTGACAGAGAAGAAATGAAGCTGCTGTCCAAAGTGGCTTTTGGAGCGCTCAAATCCCCCCAGGGGTCTCTCTTTTGTCACAAAATTTGTAAATTTTTTGTATAACTGTAAGATCTTGGTTTCAGCCTGTATAAGGACCAATAAAGAACTGATTTATCAGTGCTTTGATATTTTAACCACTGTAATAAAATCATTATTTGAATAGGCTCTTTCGAGCCCATTCCCCATCCCCCTTGGAGGGATTCGCGTCGGTGCCATTTTCGTCATTTTCTGCTTATTTATTTTTCACTAGAATTGATCAGATTTTCAAGGTAATATACTTGATATTGTTGTTAATTCCATACTCCATATCTTACATTTCAAAGTAATCATAATACTTACCCCACGATTTCCCGAGTGACCCGCAAGGGGAAAGAGATTCGTGGTAGGATTAATCAGAAAACCAGATTTGTGTAGTTATTTCATTTTTCATCTTCTGTTTATCAGCAATTTAAAATTAACCCCATCCTCGATTCCCCGATTGAGATCCACTTGGATCGAAAGAGGTTCTTGGAGGCTTTTTTCTTTTAAACAAGAACACTTAGTTAAAACTTATTAAAATTTACAAGACTCCAGTGTGTATGCTCTGCACTTGGCTACGGTTCATCTGATCAGTCAAGTTGTATCAAAAGCACTTGGGTGACTAGCATAATTAGGACTCACTCTCCCCAATTGACAAACCATCAGGTGAAAATCCAACACCTCGATCGAACCTCTACGGTGGCAAAATACCCAAAGGAAGCGGGAACTTACTGAAAAGTGACCTCGGGGCGCCGATCTTTGTCACACCCTAACGGGTGCGTTATGAACAATAGCCCCAGAGACTCCATTTCAGCCCACATATTCCTTGCGGGTAGCCGTAAAGGTTTTGTTTTGGACATACTCCAAGTACTCTCAGGTATATCTAGAGTCCCCCCTTAGCCTAATTTAATCAATTCATACTTCAATTTTAACTTAAAACATACCAAGATGCAATCGCAAAACATTCACTCCGAGCACATGCAAGCACATTGATCATTTTGATTTGAATCTATTCTAAGGCACTGGTCATTTTTTATTTATATATATATTGTGTATCAGCTTTGTGCTTTCATGTGTTTATCTTCGTATCTTGTCATCTTTAATTGTTTATAGTTAAAATCTTCAAACTCCTAAATAACTGATTCAGTTTAGCATCACCACACTAAGAAATCATCGTTAGTAACTTAATAGGATCTACCCCCCTTGTCTTTTTTAGGAGTTGAGCCTAAACGGAGGAGTCAAAAACAAGGTGACAGCCTTGACTCGAGATTTGCCCCCAATCACACACCGAGTGGCTTGAATATTTCTGCCACGTGACCCAGGTTTGTGAAAAGGCGGAAACACTTTTTGGTGCCGTTGCTGGGGATAAATATTTTTATTCCCTGGTACAACTTTTTCTTCATTTTTGTTTTTGCTTTGTTTGATGAATGCTTAGAGTAGATCTTTAATTTTCATTTGGCGACTCCACTAACTTTTTTCCAGTTTTTATTTTTACAAAGAAAAGCAAAAAAATAATTTTTGTGAAAAGATTTATAAATGCTTATTTTTTCTTTTTCACATGGCGACTCCATTGAAGGGATAAAACCCTGTTATCTCATAAACTTGTGAAGTTTTTTTGTGTGTAGATGAGCCCGTGCAACATGTTAAAACCTTTAAATCTCATCACTTGACAGCTCCACCTTTTCAGTACAAGGTTTAATCGTTATATCAAATGGATACTATTTTGGATAAATTTAAGGAGAAATATGGTGCCCAGTTAACCTTAGTGTTTCAACCTATCGATTTCTCAAACATCCCGGGTTTTCCTAACTATAGTGAGGATTTGGGGGATGCATCTAACTGGCTTCCACCATTTTATGGAGATTATGGTGACTCGGCCATCTGGCATGTCAAATCTTTCCTTCAATTGATTGCTGACTTCAATATTCTTTATGAAGACCATATGATGGAAATGTTTGCTAGTACTTTTTGGGGTGAGGCTGGTTGTTGGTTCTATCAGGGCCTGCCTAATAAATGTATAACTTCTTTTCCAAACTTCCTTTGGATGTTCTTAGAGCAGTGGCATGATGGTAGGGGTAGTACGAATGGTTTAAAAAAGTTCCTTGAAAATATCTGTACCTTCTACCTATCTGGGACAGAGTATCACACGGAAGCATATGATGGACCTTTTTCCATGATAAAAAATATTGAAGACTTGGAATCACTTCTTGAACATTTAAGTAAAGAGGAAGTCCATGATACTCCCATAAAAAAACATCCTAGAGGTTATTTAAGAAATTAAGCAATTAAGCATCTTCTTAAAGAAAATGAGGTATCTACTAATACACAACAAGATTCTGAGGAAGGGAAAATCCAAGATGATCATATTGAAGAGCTTCGGGAGGAGCCCATGATGGAACACATTGTTGAAGACTCTCCTCATGTCACCATAGCTGAAGACAATGAAGATTTGGTGTATTCTCAAGTGTGTTGCAATGCTGATACTTTTCTAGAAAGCCCTCTAGAGAAGTCCACTGAGCAACACATACCAAGTGATCCCATTGAATATGTCCAAAAATTTTCCTTGATTGAAGATAATATTGAAGATCCTCTTCATGATTTCATAACAGAAGCCTTTAAAGAAACCTATGATAAGATCACTACAGTGTGTGGTGACACTAGACCTTGTTCTCCTCATGTTGATAAAGGTTTGGAAAGTTTATTTCCTTGTAACATTTTATCTAAAGAAGATTGTTATGAATACAAGGAAGACATGGATAGGCAGGAGCATGATGCCATGGATGAAGAGTCCCCCACATATGACATGGATGGGAGTGATGACTATTGGAATTTCATAGATAATCCAACTTGTGAAAATCTTATGGAGAATCCCATCCATGATATGTCCAACAATGGGAGTGTTTATTCAAAAATTTGTGGAAGTCCAATCTACGATACATCCATAGAGGGAAGCACAGATATGGATTCCTGGGAAAACCTTAGTATGGAAGAGGAGCATTTCGAATTTTCATGTGATCATTCAAAATCATACCATGTAGAGCCGCACAAGGGTATCAGCAATGAAGACATTGAGAAACAGTATTGTGAAAAGTCAGATGTGATGCAGTCAATGGAAAATCAGTCTCAGCCATCTTTTTCACATATAGAGGTTCCTTATGATTTGGAGCTACTTGGGGCTTGTGCAACGAGTTATCATTTGATAAGCCCCGATGATCAGTATGATGATGTAGTCAGTTTACCTCATCATTCTGATTGGTATATAAGTCCTATCCAGTCATGGATAGAAGCAGCCTGCATGAGCACATACAAGTTTGGGAAGAATTTTTATGACATTGTTCATGCCTATGATCTCCCATCCATCCTGAATCATCACGCAGGTTTGCATTTTCTGAATAAGGTATCCTTACTTTGGCTGGTAACCAAAGACAAGGAAATTTTTTTTTATGTTAATAAAATGCTTAGGTGGTTACACTGGATTTCTGATTACACTTAACCCTTTTTATATCATGCTTAGAGTAGGAAAATAAGCTCCTTGAAAGAGATAATTTACTTTCTGCATTTCTATTTTATACTTAGTGATAATAAAACTTTACTTCTTTTAGTTAGTTACATTTATTTTGTTTAAATAAATCAGCTTAATAGGTTCATTTGGTTTTTTATAAAACTTGTGCTACTGAGGTTTTTCTTGTCAATTTGAGATGTTTTTACAGGGTATATCAACCAGATATTCTGGTGTTCCCGTATCCTCTCCTTTCCTTAAATACCAGATCGAGCACACGTCCCACAGTTGGAGCTAGAATGTTACCACCTAATTTGTACTTAGTGGTTTTTATCAAGTGAGCCCGGTGAACCGGACATGGTTAACTTGTTCGGACTTCAAAAAGACCTTTGGAAGTACTTCTGGGAAGTGCTTGTTGTATCATATCACATGTTCATACCCCATGGGGGAATTGTAATAAATGTTCTAGCATGATAGTGTCTGTAAAAGACTCGGTCTCTTAGACTTCATTTGTCAATCCGATCATCCCAAGGTGTTTTTTCCCTTGGTTATTATTGGTTGTTGAATAAACGACTGATAATTTATGAGTTTTTCACTCCATACCTCCAAAGTTGGGGTGGTCGGCTTGGCATTTAGGCCTATTGAGGTTATTAGAGTCTATGTGTCAATGTGTAAGCATGCTAGACATCTTTTTTGAGTCATATGAACATGTCTAAGTCCCCCTAGGTGTTTTTCAATTTTTCAATTTTTTAGTTTTTTCAGTGTTTTTTATTAAAATTTAATTTTTCCAAAACTTAGGCTTATTTTTCATAGTTTAATTGGAAAAATTGATTTTGTAATAAAAGTGGGCCAAATAATCGGTTTCAGTCATGTAGGTGCTCATTTTCAAGCTAAGAGCACCATGTAAACCCATGGACCCACTATTTCCTAAGTTTTGTGTGATCTTCCATCACTTAGGTCAGAAAGCCCCAAAAATCAATTATTGATTATTTTAATTAATAAATTGATGAATAATGGAGCAAATCCAAAATCAATAAATCAATGGATTCTCAACCGATTTGACTGAAATCAATCAGATCTGGAGCAGATTGACTGGATCTGACAAATCCTTGACTGAAGGAGCGGATCAAATCAGATCCAGAGCTGATCTACAGTGGTCTTCATGGGGAATTGCGCCCTCTCTCTCTCCTCCACATGTGTGGACTCTCCTGGATGCTCTGTGGGCCGATGTGGCAGTGTGTGGGTTGATGTGTTAGCCATATCAGGCCCCCGGTTGACAAGTAGGCTCATTTCAGCCTCAGTTATGCATTGATGAACTCTCCATCAGTTGATTTCACTTGATTCCATGAGGAATTGCGCCCCCCCTGGGATGGATGGCCTGCAAATTGTATAAATCCTGCTTGAGGCTCCCTCTTCCAAGCTAGTTAGAGCTGGACTGAAGGGCTTTCCATTGTAAACTGTGTACTGATCTTCATTTGTTGAATAAAGAGAAGCTTTGGAGGCTCAATTGTGGAGTACCTTTCATGTGTGGATTGTTATTGTCATGCTGCATTCGAGGTGAAACTGCTATTTTCCAATTTTTTGCACTTAATTATTGTCTGCCTGAATGGTTTCTGAAATCATAAGGATAGATCATTGTAAGTAAGCTTACTTAATTTCTATTTGCTGCATATGTTTGAATGAGTTAATACCTGTATGTTAAATAAGGTTATTTGCATACTGTATCATCCCTTTCTCATATGTATCTTCAGATCTGATAGTTCTGTCTGCAGGAGTTGTGTTGTAGCTTACAGGTTTGTCGTGGCTGGAAGATCTATGGTTCAAGTTTGATTCCATTGATTTCCAGCAGATATTTCTAATATCGTGCCCCTCGGTGCTTCTCTACCAAGTTCCCTCTGCAGATCTGCTTCAACAACAAGAACCTTTCTTCCCCTTTCTCTCCTTTAAAAATTATTAAACTTTCCTCAAACTAGTTACTTTAAAGGCTTCTTATTAATATGATCTATCTCATCAAGAAAAACACACATAGATCTAATTAGCAAGATCCCTTCCAATTTCTATATCTTAGCTTCATTTTGCATATAAAGTTTAATCTCAACAGATCTAACCTAGAGTACCTTACTTTCGCAAGTAATTTAGTGAAAATTCATAGCTTGTTGTTAAGGTAGTTTCATTTGCTGTTCAATAAGTTTAATATTCTACAATATCAGTGCATTTTAATTGGATGCACAAAAAGCAATCCAATATCCCAAGGAAAGCTTGCTTTCCATGGTTCCTTTTTCGTCGGTTTAGCTAGTTTAATTTCATTATTTTTTGAGATAAAGTAGGCTGACCCAAAGGTACTCTTAAAGTGATTTTGGGAATTTTTTATTCTAACATGATTGCTATCCTTTAGCAGGTCTGACAGAGAATAAAGGAATCTGCTGTCCAAAGTGTCTTTTGGAGCGCTCAAATCCCCCCAGGGGTCTCTCTTTTGTCACAAAATTTGTAAAATTTTTGTATAACTGTAAGATCTTGGTTTTAGCCTGTATAATGACAAATAAAGCACTGATTTATGCTTTGATATTGTAACCTCTGTAATAAAATCATTCTTTGAATAGGCTCTTTCGAGCCCATTCCCCATCCCCCCTGGGGGGATTCGCGTCGGTGCCATTTTCGTCATTTTCTGCTTATTTCTTTTTCAATAGAATTGATCTAATTTGTAGGGTAGTATACTTGATCTTGTTGTTAATTCCATACTCCATATCTTACATTTCAAAGTAATCATAATACTTACCCCACGATTTCCCGAGTGACTCGCAAGGGGAAAGAGATTCGTGGTAGGATTAATCAGAAAACCAGATTTGTGTAGTTATTTTATTTTTCATATTTTTTTTATCAGCAATTTAAAATTAACCCCTCCTCGATTCCCCGATTGAGATCCACTTGGATCGAAAGAGGTTCTTGGAGGCCTTTTTCTTTTAAACAAGAACACTTAGTTAAAACTCATTAAAATTTACAAGACTCTAGTGTGTATGATCTGCACTTGGCTGCGGTTCGTCCGATCATTCAAGCTGTATCAAAAGCACTTGGGTGACTAGCATAATTAGGACTCACTCTCCCCAATTGACAAACCATCAGGTGAAAATCCAACACCTCGATCGAACCTCTACGGTGGCAAAATACCCAAAGGAAGCGGGAACTTACTGAAAAGTGACCTCGGGGCACCGATCTCTGTCACACCCTAATGGGTGCGTTACAAACAATAACCCCAGAGACTCCATTTCAGCCCACATATTCCTTGCAGGTAGCTATAAAGGTTTTGTTTTTGACATACTCCAAGTACTCTTGGGTATATCTGGAGTCCCCCCTTAGCCTAATTTAATCAATTCATACTTCAATTTTAACTTAAAACATACCAAGATGCAATCGCAAAACATTCACTCCGAGCACATGCAAGCACATTGATCATTTTGATTTGACTCCATTCTAAGGCACTGGTCATTTTTTCTTTATATATATATATATTGTGTATCAGCTTTGTGCTTTCATGTGTTTATCTTCGTATCTTGTCATCCTTAATTGTTTATAGTTAAAATCTTCAAACTCCTAAATAACTGATTCAGTTTAACATCACCACACTAAGAAATCATCCTTAGTAACTTAATAGGGTCTACCCCCCTTGGCTTCGTTAGGAGTTGAGCCTAAATGGAGGAGTCAAGAACAAGGTGACAGCCTTGACTCGAGACTTGCCCCCAAGGACACACTGAGTGGCTTGAAGATTTCTGCCACGTGACCCAGGTTTGTGAAAAGGATTAGTTAGAATGATTAGTTACGGCTACCCGCAAGGAATATGTGGGCTGAAATGGAGTCCCTTGGGGCACCGATCTCTGTCACACCCTAACGGGTGCATTACGAACAATAGCCCCAGAGACTCCATTTCAGCCCACATATTCCTTGTAGGTAGCCGTAAAGGTTTTGTTTTGGACATACTCCAAGTACTCTCGGGTATATCTGGAGTCCCCCCTTAGCCTAATTTAATCAATTCATACTTCAATTTTAACTTGAAACATACCAAGATGCAATTGCAAAACATTCACTTCGAGCACATGCAAGCACATTGATCATTTTGATTTGACTCCATTCTAAGGCACTGGTCATTTTTGCTTTATATATATATTGTGTATCAGCTTTTTGCTTTCGTGTGTTTATCTTCGTATCTTGTCATCCTTAATTGTTTATAGTTAAAATCTTCAAACTCCTAAATAACTGATTCAGTTTAACATCACCACACTAAGAAATCATCCCTAGTAACTTAATAGGGTCTACCCCCCTTGGCTTCGTTAGGAGTTGAGCCTAAACGGAGGAGTCAAGAACAAGGTGACAGCCTTGACTCGAGACTTGCCCCCAAGGACACACCGAGTGGCTTGAAGATTTCTTCCACGTGACCTAGGTTTGTGAAAAGGATTAGTTAGAAGGATTAGTTATGGCTACCCGCAAGGAATATGTGGGCTGAAATGGAGTCCCTCGGGGCACTGATCTCTGTCACACCCTAATGGGTGCGTTACGAACAATAGCCCCAGAGACTCCATTTCAGCCCACATATTCCTTGCGGGTAGCCGTAAAGGTTTTGTTT